>JAACJT020000037.1:1313646-1355147 GCA_009936485.2 Gymnarchus niloticus
AACCCTCTCTAACCCCCCCACCTAAACGACAAATCTGGTCCTAACCCCCCCCCCCCCTCCCCCCCCCGTTGGCCCACCATTTCTATCACTAATTGCCGGTTTCTTTCATGTTCACCCTCCATCTCAGCTATTTGCACTGATATGCAGCTCCATTCTATACAAAGGGATCTCCCGTGCTTCATCTGACCCCCCCTACATCCTCATGTCATCCTCCGTGCCAATTGCAACTGCTCTGCCTCTCGCCAACTCAGTCTAATACCTGACTTCCTATTTCTTCCAAAAACACCTATTCTGCATTGGTGGTGGTGCTTGACTTTCACTCTCCTCTGAGTTGTGCTCTTAACATTTACTCCTTTAGCTGTTTTGAGCTCCTAAACTACTTGATTTATGCTTCTCAGTGAGTACTGAGGTACTACCAAGATTCATTTGGCCAAATTCCTCTATGCTTGCTTCACTTAGAATGTTTAGTAGGAAACAGCCCTGAACCTGTCTGTCTGTCTGTCATACTCTTTTTCATGCAGTACACAAACATTCATACTTTGTGCTCTTGAATTCAAAATCCTTCGATTCCCTGAATCCCAAATCCTCCCCTTGTTTGCATACCCACCCCCTCCACCCCTCAGTTTTTTGCCTTGGTGTGCTGCATGATCCTCTACAAAGGTATTACGCGTAGGCAGATGGGATACCCCGTCCTCTAGGATCATGCTCACCAGCCTCTGTACATATGAAAGATCCCCAAGCTTCTGCTCACATCAGGAAGAGTAGCTTTACTTGTTTCTTTGACCCCTTTTCAATCTCTTGATTGTGTCATGCACAGTGGAAATGATAAAGGTCAAAGGTCATTTCATAATGGCGCTAGCACCAGACAAACACAAAGCTCAGTGTTTGCCATGATATCATGCTTCTTAGTATTAATCTGTTACAAACTGCTTAAATTGTTTGTACCTTTGTTTTTACAATGCTGTGGACCAACATTATTAAAACAGAGTTCATACCATGTAAAATTTTTGTAGTCCAGGAAAACATGAAAGGAACAAGAAAAACATAGTGGGCAGGTCTCAGTTGGTAACTGTATCTTTTCTATGCTGCAGCCAGACTTTTCAACTGTCTCATAGGCAGTGGCATTGCTTAGGGAAACATGAGGAGGCTCTCATTGTTCTCAGCCTCCATGTGTAGCTGTCACTGGAAACAGACACACGGCTGTTCTAAGATAATGATGTGGAGCTTGTTAGCTGTAACAAGGGTCTCAGCCCTGTATCTCTGCACTGTGCTCGTTTGTGTTCTGACTTTGCTGATATAGTGTGTTTTCTTAAAATATTAAAGCAATCTTCTGCCAAATTGTGCCTTGTGTTTGACTTTACAGGAGCTAGAAGTGAAAACATTAGCTTCCAACAGACATGTGGAACTAAAGAAATATAAGAAAGTCCTAGAAGTAGTACAGCTGAGAAACGGAACAAAGATTTGACTTGTGTGCGTAAGGTTCCAGGAGATTTTTAATGTTGTACCATTGAGATATTGCTAAATATGTATAACTGTACCTTGTAATTATCATATTACGCCCTGCCTTTTGAAGGGTGAGGTGTCAGTAGCTGTTAGGGCCAGCATTTTAACATATAGATGATAATTGCATGCCTCAACTACAAAAGCCAGCTTATCACCGAAGAGGAATGCAGAAAAATCAACAGAAAAGGGGGCTTATTGTTCTGCTGAAATCACGGGCTTGGATATAATGGCGCTAAGGATGCACAGACCGCAGCAATTACTTCCGAGAATGATACATTTTGCCAGCTGGGTGGAAAAACAAAATCTGAAATGCAAGAATGCAGGATGTGAATTGCATCATAGTTGACCAATGTTAAATATTTTTATCTCCCTCTAGCGGAAAAAGCAACGCATTTTCAACCGTTTAATACGCGGAGCGACTAGTCAAGGAAACTAGATAACGGTGTGAGAACCAGTCTATAAAGAGCCCAGTGATTATACGGACATATGGGGGCAAAATGAAAGTCTGTTTTCCGTACACAAATAAATTAAACGCATTATGTCGGGTCCACGCTCTTCGCAGATCAAGCAACTGGTTTTCATTAGACACTTTTACAGCTTAATAATACACCCACAAATAAGGAGACTGATCCACTCAGTCATGTAGACGACATAAAAGTGACTTTTCAGGCCATTGTTAAGTTAAATAAAAAATTATTTAATTCAACACAATATATATTTAGCTGTTTTAACACATAATCCCGTAAACTGATTCACGCCTTTAGAAACATTAAAAAGTTAGTTATAAGTATTCAAATGGTCATACTTCTGAACCGAATAGTCAGAAATACAATTTTGCAAGCCCTCAAGTTATATCTTACCACTGTTATTTGTAAGGACACGTTGTGATGTTGACGTGTGGCACATGCCCGGTTAGGGCTCGGTTTCTTTAGTATTTCTAATCCACGTTCGTTGTGCTCGAATAAGAGAAAATGGCGGCGTAAGGTGGACACCTACTACTTTTACGCTTATAACATATGTCCAAGAGCTGAAGCAATCATTACATGTGATTGAATCGTAAGCGTATGCACGAGACACCGCGTTGTTTCATTGGTTGCCTTAAACAACATTTTAAACAAATCGGACATCAGACATCAGCATTTCAAAAGAGATCATACTGTCATACTTCAACAAATGCAAACGCTTAGTGTTGGAAGAGTAACATCTAAATGTACCACCGTCAATATACAATTTTGTAATACATGCATCTTAACTGTTCAAACGTTATACAGACACATAATACTGTTCTTTACACGCAGGCGGGGCAGATAAGACCCATAACCCTGCAGAATGAGCGCCTCTTCCTTTAGCGAAGGGGCTGGACTTCACAGTGCACAAAATAGTTGAAAAGACTGAACAGAATGGGCGCCGATGGGTGGGGCTGGAGGGGGGGTCGGTGGGTTAAAGGGTGCGGTCGCGCTGTGACTCATATTTTAGGTTGCTTAGTTACCAAGAGGAGTTGTTTTCTTTTAAAAAGCAAATGGATGTATACGTTTGCAATCAGTTTGGAAATGGAATGTTTCTGGCATTCTATCACAATTTTACAGCAGCTTCTCGTCGCTAATATAAAAATAATAGGCAGAAACATTCAAAACAAGCGCATTTCTTTCTTTCGTACTCGAACGTTTATAAAACATTTTTCCCAATTACACATTACCAGAAAACGTTTCCCCAGATCGAATATATCTAGAATCAGAGCAATCCATCTACACATTTGATATGATCCCCTAACAACCAACATTTCAACATCGTTCCACTGTGTCCTACAAGAATCCCTCACCGAATTTTAACGCGTTTGTCCAGGGACAATTTGAATGAACCAAGGATATGTTGAGCAACAGTTCTGGGACATCCATAAGAGTTTGCGTATGATCTAAGCTCAGAAGATCGAAAGCTGTTGGCTTAACACCTTATCTGCAAGTGAAAATCTGTGTGTGTGTGTGTGTGTGTGTGTGTGTGTGTGTGTGTGTAAGGGACGTGTTATTTATGCATCATATGCATACTCCAGTGGACCTGGCTTTCTCCCACCTTTGTCCCTGATAAAAAGGGACAAAAATGTATTATTTTATTGCTTGTTCTGCTCAGAACATACTTGGTTTTTGCTAAATGGACAGAATGTATATTTCTGGAGATGAAAGGAAGCTAACAGTCAGCATGCCTTGTAAAAATACAGGGACCTCTTCAGGACAGGACTCACAGGTATTACACGGATCTCACCAGGACAGGAGAGACAGGAATTACAGGGACCTCTTCAGGACAGGACATTCAGGTATCACACGGGCCTCTCCAGAACAGGCACAGGTATTACAAAGACCTATTCAGGACAGGAGGCACAGGTATTACAGGGACCTCTTCAGGACAGGAGGTACAGGTATTACAGGGACCTCTTCAGGACAGGAGGTACAGGTATCACAGGGACCTCTTCAGGACAGGAGGCACAGGTATTACAGGGATCTCTTCAGGAGAGGAGGTACAGGTATTACAGGGACCTCTTCAGGACAGGAGATCCACATGGCTTTAGCCAAAACATCCCCTCCCTGAGTCACACTGAGAGGAACATATTAGAGGAACTGAGATCTGTGAGAAGCCTTGATCAATTCAACGAGTAGGTGAACATGCAGGGGTGGGGGAGGGGTCGTTTGATGTTTATGAAACATACTGTGGTTGCTGTCATGCCTACCGCAGTGCTATGTGGACACAAACTGTTTGATGGAGATATGTGGAAACACTTTGCCACTGAGTGTGAAAACTGCGGTGAGTCATAGAGGGAGCTACTCAGCCTTCACATTTTCAGACGGGCTCTGCGGCACCCCTGAACCAAAAACTGGGATGGCCATAGAGGATATAGCCCCTTCCTGTGTATCGTACATAAAGCCTTGTCATAGAATGCGTTTTTAAAGAACTGTCATAGAATGTCTTTTTAAGGACAACCATTCAACAGCCTGCAATCCCGCATGAAAGAATTAGGGATGACAAGAAGTTTTAAGTCACCCTCACAGCGTGGTATTTATTTTGTGGGCGGGGTTTGTTTCAAATCAGGTTTAGCAACATTATTTCACTCTCCTGCACTGTTTTTGTGTCTATGTTTTGGGTGTGTGTGTGTTGTGTGTGTTGCTCATCAGTAAGGTGTATCAGCTCTGTGGTAAGGTGTTTACTGCCATAGTAGTCCTGTCCCGTAGCATGCCCCTAGTTCACACCCTCAGAGAAGAATGGGACTAGACAGAATCTTAAACCTCGCCCAAGCTAGTGTCAGGATAATAACCACATTATGCTAGTCATTTGTTCAACAGATACAACCTCCATACAGAAATTATATTACTCAGCTGTTTATGAAATTGCATACTTAGTGAAGCAATCCCTGGCGAAGGACACTCTGACATGTACACTTGGGATCTCACCTAGTACTCCTTGTCAGAAGTCTTCCTCCAGCTACCAAACGACCCACAGTAACTATACACCTTGGTGGAACACAAAAATTGCCTCCAGTGCAGTAACAAAAATGTAATAAAATCAGCTGAGACTGTCACCCCATCCAGAGTGTTCTGCTTTCTGCCCTGTATGTCCTGGGACAACCTCCATGACCCTCCATGACCCTGTCCTGGATAAGCAGTTGGAGGATGGATGGATGGATGGATGAATGGATGGATACAATATACAATAGTAAAATACAATTCTAGCCTCTCCACAGACCTCATGTGAAAATATGGGTAACAAAAAATTCTGTAAATAAACTAATCTCCTTGTTCATACTGTCTGGACAGTCTGTAATTAGAGGGCACTACCCAAGAAAGAAGTCAGTTTTAACAAAGAGTGACCAGCCATGTTCTCTAGCACCTGCTATTTCATATTAGCAGGAACACGGTCTGGTTGGCATGGTTACCTCTCCTGTGTTGTCTGACGTGGATTCTCCTCTCAGAGGGCAGGCTGCCATACTGCATGTTCCCTTGACCATCGTTTCGTTAAACCATGTCTTCCTACACGTGGCCATGCATTGCTCTTCTTGCTCTGTCAAACTCCCCGCCCCATCAGGCTGTGACTTGTGCCCATCCTACTGTTGCTTCCTCTTTCTTTCCCAGGCTGACTGCATTCCTTCAGCCTGACTATACTTGCGGAGGGTGGAGGAGAGGAAAAACACAGCAGTCTGTGTGTATGAGTCCATATAGTGAATAGACACCCTGGCACTCAGGGAGACAGGGAATCACCATGGTAGCACAACATGAGTAGCTGACAAATCATAGGGATGTATTTAAAACGTTTACGAGTCATTCCACTCTTATGCTACATCAGAGGAAAAATATTACCCACAATGCAGACATAATATCAAACAGACAGGAAGCATTGGTGGAGACCTAGTCTGATGTTGTAGGGGCCTGAATTTGCCAGCTAGGTAACAAAAATAAATTAAAGCCCTGCCTTTGCATATAGTATCTCTACTAATAAATTGGTTGTACAAGTAGAAAACCTGCTAGGGAAGTTTTCAATGAAATATTTCGTAAACTTGAAAGAAATAACTGCATTAAACCTCCAATATCGTAAAACACTGCAGCTTTTTATAAATACATTTCTGACAGTGCTGATTCTCTTGCGTTAGAACAGAAGTTCCCAAAGTGGGGAGCGCGCCAACTCGGGGGCGGACGGTTAGCGGGTTAACTCTTGGGTTGCGTCGTAACGTAAGCCTACCCTACATGTCGAGTTCAATCGATTACATCTTTTTATATTCGGGGTGGGGGTGGCACAAAGTTTGAGAATCACCACGTTACAATAAGCGTAAATGTACCTGTGTTTTGAGAACTGAAGAGGAAATAGGGAAAGATGTGTGGGTGGGGTGAATTGGGTAGCGGAAGTGAGAGATGGAAAATAGATATATTGGGAGGAGGCGCAGATGTGTGTGTACGAATGGGCTGGACGGGGCAGTAGAATCATTCCTGCAACTTCATGAAAGTTGGAACAGAACGAGGGTACGGGGCGTCGATAGAGAGAGCATCCACTTCAGACTACAGTACATCTAACAACCACTGCGCTACTGCAACGCTAGAGTTTTTACGGAATCCAATAAGAGGCACACACACTGAATAATTAGTTTCACCACAGGTCGTCTACAGAAGGATATTTTGCCCACTTTCAAGATTTACTGGGAAGACGATTTTAACTCGGGTCAAAGCTTTGTAAGAACGAAGAAACTTCAAGTGTAACTCGAACTGGTGAAACTTAATACGTTTTCTGTACTTCAAAAGGTGAGGAAAATATTTACTCGGTTTTAAATTACTTCAATTTCACGATATGCTTATTTTTGTATTTGCACAACATTAATTGAAGTGTAATATGTAACTTAAGCAATATATTGAATGCATAACACTAACCAGTAATGCTAGTTATGCAATGTACTGTGGAAGGATTTAACCACCACATATACTGTATTGTGAAATGTCACCTTCCAAAATACAGGTGGAAAACTGGGACATTTTTTGTATCCTTGATCATTTTTTTTGCAATATAGAACTTTAAGTTGTAATATAGCTTTGCCTTTTGTAGTGCTTCTAAAATACTTGTAAAGTTTAAAATTCTCATTTGCTTCAATTTCAGAAACTTTCAAAATGAAACTGGTGTTATACGATAAAGTTAATATCTTATCGCATCATGTATTTTGATACATTCGATGTTTATGAGTAACATTAGACATGGGTGTGTACGGAGGCAGCGCCGTCCGACTGGACGAGTTGGAGGCGTGTGCTTAATAACTCCACACCGATTAACGTAGGCACCGGGACGAGGGATCGAGCGGAAACACCAGCTCCCGCTTGACAGACATTTAATATTGCGTGTACATAATTGGGAATCCATTAAGAAATTATTTGCGGATTGCATTCAATTCGAACATTTTACTTCCCATAATTTAACTTGTCTGGGGAAAATAGCATCTTTATGTCGTCAATGATGATCAATTCAAAGATGATTTAAAGATGATCTTATTATCTCGTGCAGTATTACATAATTATCTCTTATTTGTAAATTGCTGAACCGCTGGGCAGTTCAAATCCCTTGATTTGCAGAGAGTAGTATCGATGCTTTTGACGGCTTTTTTATAGTTGTTGACGATTAACAGCAAAGTATGGTATGAAACAACGTGACAACGATGGTTATTCGGTTGTCGTTTGGCATTATGTCGCCATGTTTGTGTGTGAGCGGGTAAGTCAGGGTGTGTTCCCAGGTTAAGATGTGCAAACCACGAATCAGGTACTCGCTGCAGTTATTTTAAGGAGTGGCCTGTTTTTTTTTTTTTTTTACAACATTAGGGGCAAGTCACAACTTATTTCAGCACCAAGAATGGCTCCCTTTGTGACTGCACATTTCCCATGTGTCAGAAGCTGTACACTGTAGTAACTTGTTCACCTGAGGTATTGTTTCATTGTCCCAGTGTAGCCATCGCAGCAGGTGTCGTAATCCTCACTACGTGAACTTTGGGACTTCATTCTGTCTCATGCACTCGAGTCGCGACAATAAATTACTGCCTGATATCGCCTGGCTAACACACTGGCCGTCATGGGACTGTCTTATCCCAGTTCAAAACCTGCTGTTCATATTTATTTGGTATTCAAAGATCCCGCCCAAGAGAATTATAATTTTGTTCATTTACTTATAAGGATATTTTACTCTACCAGTTCCAGTTAGTTATGTTTCTTGAGTCTACCACAACCTTGGATTGCGTGTATTAAGTCTGTCAGTCAGTGTCTTTCCCAAGAATGCTACCTGCTACCGAACAGCATGTTATAACTGGCAGGTGACGTACACCATATTCCCACAAGTAAAACGTGCCCTTCTGCCTTCCTTACAGTCACCATGTTGGTTCTTCTGGCAGCAATCTTCCTCCTTCACATTTCTACCATTATTTTGCTCCTCACAGCAACCATCGACAATGTGAGTACCCCATTCGTGCACGCTTTTAAACAATCCAGCAGCATAATATATGAAATGTTTCTTTATCACTTCAAATAAATGATAACATCATAACCACCCATCACAATAGTTGAAAATATACAGAAGTAGTTTTAGAATGCATGCAAACCTAATCCTTATTTGTTTGGTGTAAGCCTTACCAAGTACATACAGAGGGTTGGGACTGAGACCAAAAATCATTAAAAAAAAAAAAGTCGAAAAACACTGCACTGGTATGAGAAAACTGGAACACTGACGTAACGTTCAATGTTGAAAATGAGATTGTTAAAGCATCATGTAGATGCGTTCGGGGTACCTGAAACCTCCCGTGTTCTGCAGGCATGGTGGGTCACAAATGTGACATCCACAGACCTGTGGGCAACATGGCTGTTTAAAAACGGAGTCTGGAACTACACCACCTTGACCACCACGTACTCGCAAGGTAAAGTGACGTCGACCGTTCTGTCAGCACAGCGAGATCAGGCAGCTGTTTACTGCCTCCCCAAAAGGATGTTAGATCTGCCAGCCATAATGGCTTGACGTCAGCTGCTCACGTGCTAAATACTGGTATCCACCTGCTGTGCAGATGGAGGTAGCAGAATAGTTAGTGTTGCGACATATCATTATTCTGTTTAACACTATTCTATATATATATATGTATCACTTTTTCTTAGTATCTGTCTCTCTCTATCGACCCCTACAGACTATCTCCAGGCAGTGCAGGCTACTTCCATACTGGCCTGCATATTCGCCATCCTGGGTCTGTTTGTCTTTGTTGCTCAGCTCTTCACCCTGAAAAAGGGGCAGAGGTTCATCTTTTCTGGCGTCTTCCAGTTAATCGCCTGTGAGTTCTCCACCAGTTAAAGCAACCTAAAGAATCAACAAAATCACACATCATTTTAGCCTGAACCATCCAGGAAGGCTATGTGCCATTAATACACCGCTAGTCTTTAGTCTAAGCTCCTGTCTGTCGCTGCTTTTTGAATATATAAGAATTAATTTCAAGGGATGAAGGGGACATCAAATGGAATTCCTTACATCTTTCATTAGGTACTTAATTATTTTAATGAGATCATTACATTATAATGGGATTTAAGCCCAGTCCATTCTCCAAAGAGATGTGTGATTATTATAGATAAAATGAGGATGGTAACATGAATCAGATGCATCCATCTCTCCTGCTGACCTTTGCCCATTCCACCAGGCTTGTGCATCATGATTGCTGCCTCCATCTACACGGATATCTTCCACAAGAAGGAGAGCGGCCAGTACGGACACTGCTTCATCCTGGCTTGGATCTCCTTCGGCCTTACCCTCATCTCTAGCATCATCTATTTTGTGCTACGCAAAAAGACAGCATGAGGCATGAAGCCGTGACGGAACCCATCCATTGTTTATGTAGTACTTGTGATATGGGGGGGAGGGGCGTGGTAGAAGGGAGTGTGTTTAAATTTATCCATGCTCTTATTTTGATTTATAGAATACTTTAACCAGTTTTTAATTCTACAATTCATTAAAACGGTATAAACAGTTTGTTTCAAGTTAAACAAGGGATATAGGGAGACATAAGAATAGAAAGAATATTAGAGGAATATTTTAAATGCATATTTGGTTCATGTATAAAGGCATTTTATAAATATCATCCAATTATTTCCGTAGTTACTTGGAAAATTGCCTCTCAGAACAATGCTGATGCATGGTAAGGTGGTGATGGGACAAATGAGGCTTCAAAACCCGTGGTGGCTGGCGATAGCATTTAGCACCAGCCTTGACTGGTAGTTCAGTACACTTGAATCCACCAAGGGGTTTGAAGCCTCATTTGTAACATCACTATCATAAGGTGTCCCATTCGGAGTTACTGTGGTTGAGATGAGCACAGCGAGTCCTGTGATGTCACCAGGACACTGACAGGTCAGCTTTGCCTTGAAACAAGTTATTTTCCTTCTGCAGGTTGAGATAAATACGTATATGTCAATATAAAAAATGTTTTACTTTTCAGCACGTCCCAAGACGGCTAGTGCTGTTTTATTATTTTCCTGACTAGATCCCCAATCGGTGTAACTGTTATTTGCATCAAACATTAATTACTTCTATGACTCAAGGGCTAAGCTCTAATGGGCGATCTTATTAAAGAACAGAATTTTCATAGGCGTGAATCACTATGTCAATTACGGTTAACATGCTGGATTCATATTATTGTGTTATACATTGTGTTGCAGAAACGAACATGTAGTTAAGTAATAAATTAACCTCAAACATATCACAAAATGATATATCAGATGAATGTACACTAACATGCTTGCGTCTTCTGTAATAAAATTGTTCTTAACTATACATCTTTAAGTTATCGTTTCCTCATACACAAGTGGCCTCCGGTAGAAGAAATAAAACCAGACACTGAATGCAAGATGACCAAAGGGTTTCAAGCCTTCGTTATGGGCAAGAAAACAACTAAAGATGATCATTTCGGTCTGCAGCATTACAGAGTAACCGTACCTCTGGAGAAACAGAGTCCATTGAAGACTTTTTTCGTGTTGTCCGAGTTATCTAGACTGAGGAGTTTTTCTGGACTTCATTCCGCAGAAAGCGCCACGCGGTGTGTGCTGGGACGATTCGTCCACAGCTCACATCTGTTTCCAGGCATTGCTTTATTCCTTTTTATGAGCGCTTTTTTTCCTGGCTGCGCGACCGCTGAGCCCGACTGCGCAGGACTGGCACAAACCAACGCAAACAAACGACGCTGGACGGCGATCGGTTCTCTCTGCAGAGCCGTACCATCACGCCGCGTGACGGGTGTTCGGGTGTGTGAGGGTGCGGAGCATTCCAGCCATGGCATCCGCAAAACAGACGCAAGTCAACTTGTTTGTGATTCCTTGACTGTAAGCAACCAGTGCCTTAACTTTGGCGGAAAATGTACTTTTTGTGTCATAAAAATAAATTCTTTATTTTTATTTTAAATAAAGTGTGCAAACGGAACTATTTAGTCTGTGTGTTTTTCTATGCCTCAGTTAATTAGAAAAAAAAGAAACAAAAGCATGAAGTGATTTTTGCATCTGTTTTTTTATTTTATGAGTGTAACATTAGTCTTTTACCACAGGCTAAAATCGGCGTCATACAAATAGCAGGGTGCTTTCACTGGAAAGGAATCATAAGCAATATAAATGGCATTATCACTCATCAAATACGGTGTTACACTTCACAGGTTTTATGTCATTAATTTGATCAGTTCAGAAGCACATTTGTGGTTGAGGGGCATCCTCAGAGTGCATCACTGTCATCTGGGCACTGCAGAATGTAACTTAGGTTTGAGCGGGATGGGGAGAGAGACGAAGATGATGCAGTGTGGGGGCAGTAGGGAGATGGTGGGGCAGCTAGAGGGGGAGGCGGGGGTGGAGATTCAGCTGGGGATCTGTAGTATGGAGGCAAGGGTGAGAGGCGGGACCAGTAGGAGAGGAGAGAAGAGGAAGGGGGCCAGGGGCCACCTGGCAGGCTGCCCGGCTGCATATGCGTGTGAGCGGCTGCGCATCAGCATGCTTTTGGTGTAGCTGTTGAGCATGCAGACACCAGACAACATGCAGAGAGAGATGGCGTTCCAGGCCACCCTGCATGAGGTGGCACAGAAAGTATGTGTGTGTGGAGGGGGAGGAGATAAGACCAGAAGAGAAGGATCTGGGACGGAAAGAAGGAAAAGTCCAGCGCAAATAAAAAAAATGACTCTTTCACTATTTGACATTTACACTTCAGAGAAGAAACAGCAATGTCAGCGGGGATGTGTGGTGTGGAGACTCACTAGAAAGCCTAGAAGTAGTCATAGCTGTGGGGTTTGAAGCCCTCCGGTGCTGTGGAGGCGGTCACCTGGAACACCTACATGAACATCATGTGACCCACCATGCCCAACAGCCCTGTGAGGTCCAGGTATGTGATGGGCCACCAAAGGGTCATTATACGAGCAAACTGCTTGTGATCAAACATCAGGGCAGCAGTGAATATTTACAGTACAATACAGCACATTTACAATCACATTTACTTTCATCTAAAGTATGCAGTGAATAGTTCATGTTTTTAGATGTACTCTTACAAAATTGCACTGTAATAACGGGCATTACCATGCTTACATTCCCCAGAAAGCCAGGAGGATCCATCTTTCCTCCCACAACGTGCCATATCCGCAGGGTCAGAGCCCTACCTCCCAACACAGTGAAGACTGCCGAGAAGGCGTTGAGAAGCAGCCCCCGGTGGGCCACTGAAGGCAGCCAGGCACAGAGGCACAGCTGTATGCATAGCAGCAGGCAGCTGACCCCCAGCAGCACCATGCACATCAGCTCCATGGTGATGGACAGCCAAAGCATGACTGCTGACAGGGAACAGGGGACAAGGGGCGAAGAAGAAGGAGATGGGAGTAAGAGGGATAAAGTTGGGAGGGAACACGGAAGAGGAGAAAGGAAGGAGAGCATTAGAAGAAGAATGGATGAAGACGGGAAAAAAGAGGATAAATACACAATGGAGGAAGAGAGGGAGGGTGGGAGAGTGAGAGAGGTAAATGGTGGGAAAGAGAAGAAGGAAAGAAAAAAGGCTGGGTAATGAGGAGAGTATGATGCAGAAATTAAATAGAGGAGAAAAAACGTTAAGAAAACATTGGAGAGGAGGAAGGGGCAACGAGGGGAAAAAAGAGTAAGAGGAGGAAGATGTTGAGATGAATATGGAGCTTATTGTTTCTGCGTTGTGTGTGGCATGAGGGAGTATGGAGTGAGGACATGTTGACACCTTACCTTTTTCTGACTCAGGGGTGATATCCATAAAGTTGTGACACTTTTCTTCTAGAGGAGAATACACACAAGGTAGCAGAGGAAAAGTGCGATGTCACCAGGTATTTTTGTTACCCAGGTAACAACTGATATTTCTAAAATTAGATTGCCACGGCACTTGAGTACGATGTAATGGGGTGATCAGGTAAATAGCAGCTGATGCATTGGGGAAGTCCCACTGTAGGGTCTGACACAGAAGGGGAAGGATTCCTTTCAGGAAACCTCAGTTGCCAAAATGACACTAAGTGCTTCTTTATGGAAAATCTGTCCAGCTGATTTGGCAAGATCAAAGCTGCTTAATAATTTTTTGACAAAAGTTAGATTTCTACAAAATCCAGTAAATCCCGCCCACCTTCTAAAAATGCTTCCCCTCAAATGTTTTCAGCACAGAGCTAACATACTTGGACATAAAGTCTAGTTAGTCGGTGCATTCTCTTAATGTCAATCCTACTTCCTTTTCAATTACTGTATATAATTCAGTCCTGCAGCTAGGTTGTAAATTCCTCTGAGTCGAATTATTATAATTCTCTTTAGAGTCCAGTTAGGCTAAACAGAAATCATTTTAGACTTCTCTTGCATCCCTTATTTGGCAACTCTACCAGTCTGCCCCACTAAACTCACAGCTCATCCTGTCCATTCTCGAATCACTACCATCCTCATGGATGTTTTCTTTGGTCATGTTGGCCCACTCTTCTGCGAAGCAGGTTTATGCGACTTATGTATGCAGAAGTGGTGTCCCAAAATCACAGTGCCTCCATCTGTCAGGATTCTTGCAGTGACCTCAGTCAAATTAAAGAAAAAAGTTACCTTGCACTGAAAGTTAAATTGCATTTAAATTTTAATAGATCAAAGAGTTTTCTCCACCAGCTAAACCTACTCCCAGCCATTTATGTTTAGATTTTTTAAGCTGCTCTTATCTTGTAATTTACCTCAACTATCATTATCTTATCTACTACTGTCAGTCATCGCCTTACCTTATCTCAACTTGCCACGCTACTCGTGTATTATGATGCATGGCAAACACCCCTATTTGGGCTATGGTTACAACAGTAGCTGAGTGCTCAAAGAGGCATCAGGATTCCACAAGCAGCTTTCCTGTCTGATTCCTAGCTGTCGACTTCCAGGTTCACTGAGCAGTTTGCATGCAGGTCCGCAGGGATGTGCTCAAACAGCCTGCTGGCACTCCCCACTTCAGGCATTGGGGTTTTAACTCGGCTTCTTTGTATGGACGGGGTGCTCTGTTACTGTTATTGCTCAGTTCTGCTCCTCAAGGGGCCATCAGCCCTGAGGCTTTTATACTGGCCGGTTTACCTCAACTAAAATGAGGAGAAAGCAAGTAACCACTGAGATACAGGGAAACCCAGCATACACTGTGGGCCCTGAAGAAGCCCGAGCTCCCACTCCACTCCCCTGTAGACATTCCGAGACCACCGCTCTTACCCCAATCGTCCAGGTAGATATTCTCCTGGCAGCTGGTCCACAGGCCAGAGTGGAAGGAGGATAACACAAAATGGTCATCTCCCATCTCCCATCTCCCAAGTGAACTGGTTGGAGCTGGAGTTGGACCGGCCCGGCACTTGGCAGTCTTGAGTTGCGTGCACAGCGGCTTGGGCAACTTCTGGGTGCCCTCGCACCAGTAAGAGGAGAGCAGGGCCACAGTCAACAGCAGCAGGGACCCACCCACAGGTCTGGCAAAAGGTGAGGGCAGGGGAGCGCAGGGTGGAGAGGAGGGTCATGGAGGAATGACAGGGTCACTGGGGTCGAAGAACAGCAAGAAACACATCAGGGACTCAGGAGACAGGAGAAGTAAAAGAATCCTGGGCTTCATTGCAAATGAAGGGATTAGCAAAAAGGATTTGCTTTCCTGGATTTACAATGCCCACGATTATAGCCACGACTATTCCCGTGGATGTCACTGTACAGAGAAAGAAACCCCATAACTCTGTCAGAGTACCTCTGTTATGCTGCTCAGGGGGTTTTCATCCGTCAGTCATGGCCTGTCCTACATAAGGCAAGCACACAGCTTATGCCAGTTTCACCGCAGGGAAAACGTGACAAGACAAACGCATTATAGGAAATCAGGAACAAAACGGTTGCTATGGTGATCACAACAGCTATTCAGGTATTTAAAGTATACACTGGCTAGGAGAACATGGATTAACAAAACATCTGATCTTTTTAAGTGAAATTTCTCTTACTTAACAACTCTTTTCAATCCCCTCCTTTAGCCCTTCACAGAATACATCCCAAAGCATCTTTATACCAAATAATCCATCTCCTTCCATTTCCTCTTGGTGTTGCACTGTTGTGAGGTCCATTGGATGGGTATCTCAGCCAAAGGTGGCAGACCGCTGAACAACTCGGGCCAGTAAATGAAGTGTGTTTCAGTTAAGGAATTCGACATCTACATCCCACAGTAAGCACATCCAACGCACACAGTTTGCACAGCGTACTTTGAGGGAAGTCCGTGAGTAGACTTTATATTAATCCTTCCCGTTAAACCTTCATTAATCCTTCAATAAAATATTTAATCCATGCTGAATGGCTCCAATCTGTTAGGTCTGTTTTAATCCTCCAGTTCTTCCTCTATTCAACCTCATTTAATTTAACACACATTTTTGTAAGGTTGGTTTTATAGTTCTCTTACTCAATTTCACCTTTCAGATTTACTGTCAATAACAATTTGAAAAAATCCGCCATTTAAGCTACACCTAAACAACTTGCTCCACTGCTTTTATGCAAGTGCAGAGTAAAATTCAGAAGACCTCTCACTTTTAAAACAGGAATCCATCCATCCAATCAGTTTTCCTGGTCAGGGTCATGTGGGACCTGGAGCCGCGCCCAGGCAGCGCAAGCCACAAAGCTGGGGTACACATTGGATGGGATACCAGTCCATCACAGTGCAAATACAAACACACCAAATACAAACAAGAATCATATTTTATAGAAGTCAATAAAGAACTAAGGTAATAGAGAAGTAGCACATGGAGGTATTTTTGCTGACATCTAAACACCACAAGAGGGAGACAAAAATAATATAATAAAAAGTTGTAATTAGAAAATGTGGAGGTCCAAATGTGGACGGAGATTTGAAGAAACAGAGAGAAATGTGAGAAAACTGCAGTTCAGATTCCCGACCCTGACTATTTCACGTTTAAAAGATAAGATTAAGTTCAGAAGCACAGTGGTATTGAAGGTAATACAAAATATTAAAATGCCTTCATGGATTGTTGATATTGAGTTTTCACCTATTAAAACAGTTTCTAAAGTTCACCCCATGATCCATCACAGTGATACGGTCCATAGGAGGTGGTCACATGAGGCCTATCAGGAATGCAGAGCACCACACACATGTAAAACGTGCACTTTGCTCAGAGCTTCACCATTTATAGATCAGTGATGTCAGAAAGAATAACAGTATAACAGCTAAGACTTGCCATTTTGAACAGAACAGGGCCAACAGAATAAGACAAAAAGGTACCAGCATCAGAAATTATTAAAGCAGAACATCAGCAGCAACAGCAACCATTAACAAAACAACTAAACAAGTAAAATAAACGTCCGATTTGAAGAACACACCAAATAATCCAGCCATTTCTTCTGTGATTGCCAGAGGCCAATAAGCTGGTTAAAATGTCTTTTTTTAGCACTGCATAAGAATGCCTCACAGAGCTGCACTAGAAAGAAAAAGATAGTCTCCTCTCTGCTATGGTGCATAAGTAGTAGACCCTTTCCCCCAAGGTTTCCTCTAGCGATTAGGACAAATGAGGCTAGAAAGCCCATGGTGGGTGGGAGTATCCCAAACTATCAATCAATGCTGGTGATAGCCAGGATTGATTGGTAGTTCAAGATACTCCGGCCCACCACAGGTTTTGAAGCCTCATTGACCACTAACATTGATTGGTTAGCTCAGGATACTCCCACCCATCACAGGTCTTGAAGCCTCATTTGTCCCATCACTAGTTTCCTTCCTTCTGCACCAAATTCAAAGGTCATCAGCATATATTTCAGTATGTAAAACTTACAGATACAGGCTAGACAGACAGGACGTCATTTGCAGCAGGAGTACCTACATGGTCATTTAGTAAAGACAACTGGGCACATAGCAATGTCTGAAGAAAAAAAACTTTTTTTTCCCCTTTTTTGTATTTATCATTCATATTGACAAGTTTCTAATGTAATATGTCAATATTTTCCTTTTTCCCCAGCCAGAGTAGAAAAAATAGTGTTAAATAAAATACCAATCCATTTACTTTTTAACAATTTTATATGGATCCTGTCACACATGGTCTCTTAACATCTCCCTGTATTTTTGGCTATTAAATACATTCAGAGCCGAAAAATAAAGACCTTGTTCTAGAACATCCATCTGCTGTTTACCGCTTCACTCAATCTTATCCCATTCACCAAAGCCAAAGATGAGATCAATACTGTTGCTGGCTTATTTCTGGGAACAAGACTTAGTCCCACCTCATTTGAAAAATATCCCTATTTTCATTTTATTCATCGGTACAGCATTTTGCACTGTGAAATCTGACGGATGACAATCCACTGCCGATGATGGAAAGAGAGACAGACAGGTACACACACACACACACACACACCCCTACAAACATTGTGAATGGCAAAAATCATCCAGATTCAAAGGCATTGATGTTGCTTTGGAAACTCCAAGCTTACTTCCTCTTAAGAAAAGAGGTGGTATGACAATACTGAAATGTTATTTATATTTAAAAGGCATCTTATGTACTAAAAACAAAATTAGATGTTTCCATTTACATTCAGCTACAAAATACTGATGGTAATAACACAAAAATGAACATATGTAAATGATACCGTAATAATAATAACAATATGAATAGGAGATATAACACGCATTACATACAAAAATCCAGGAGTTAACCCGACATATTCATGTAAAGCAGTTCATTCTGAATGGTCCACTTGCCCCCAATTCTATCTAATAATACATTTTGGACTTCAAAAATAACAAATAAAATAAACATTATAAGCAAAGTGAATCATTTCCAAAATATGTCACATTCAAAGTCTTCCCTTTTTTTTCCTTTCTCATATATAATGCTTCAGTCAATTCATCCTCCAAGCAGGTCTGAATGTTAGTCCATTCAGCTCTCAATTTTCACTTATAGCAAGTATTACTGTCTTCTATGTCTACTTTTCTTGATTGGTATGTTCACTTGATTGTTCTCTGAAGTTTCACCGTGGTCTGTTTGTCGTCATTAAAGGTCCGTGGTTCTGCCTAGCCTAGAAATGGACAGCCACAAGAAAGTAATTACTCATGTCCAAAGTAATTAAATCCAGGCATAACAGAAGTATTCCATAAAAAAATAATCCAGAAGCATCTAGTTACAAAATTTTCTCTTGGGTCTTTGTTAAAGCATACTTTAGTAGCTGGCATCATGTATTATTTTACAGATTCTAAAGAAAAAAGCTGAGAAAACTTTGAGTATATAATTACACTAATAAACTATAGTAAAGGAAAAAATTACATGTTCAGTAGCAACTCCGGGAAAGTCAAATCTTTGGATGCAGTTGAAAATGACATCATTTAAATTTGAAAATTTGAACACCCGCCCACAAATTGCCTTTTCTCACCAATCCGTCACTGGCCTACTTCTTGCCCACAGCCTCAGCCCCGTTCCGACTGCTCTGATTGGACAGTCTTTTCAATTCCACTCTTTTGAGAAAACTAAGAAATGAAATGAAAGACAGCATCCACACAGCTTTAGAGGACGTCAGACAAACTGTCTTTTGCTATTTTGGAAATGAATGACAAATTAGAAGTATAAAACAAACAAAATATTTCCTTTCAAAAGTCAGGGTACTAGACAGTACAGAGTCCCATGATATGCAGAGGCACACAAATCACATTTTTGGGACATTTTTTTTCAAAGAGCTTGGTAAGGAACCTTTTTTTCTCTGTCTGTCTTGTGATAACGGGAATAGATGTATTCAAATTTCTGTAGCATTTCAGTTTCAAGTGCAAATATTTTCCCTATGTTGCAGAACTAGCAAAGTTTTTTAATTACCTTGTGCTTTGGACATCTCAGTGAAAAATTCTCCTCATTCAGGGAGCAGTCTAGAATGACATATAATTATTATTAACAAACCACTTAGGAAAGCCTTTTCAGAATCAAAATACAATAACTATGATTTCACTAAATAGAGAATTACTGTTTAATTTTTTATTCTTACCTGCTTCTATCGCACACACATAGTGGTATCTTAGAGAACAGCCTTTACTATAGCAACCAAGAGGTGAACCAACTTGATTACAGTAAGAGCAGCTCTGTTGGAGACAAAGGAAGTTAGAAAACATCTACAAACAGCAAGCCATGCAGGTACACAACAATTCTGCAATTAAATCCACAGTAACTAAACTAATAAAAATTTATACATCATATGAATGGATAATACACATGGATCATTGTAAAAGAAAATAGGCACTAAATAAAAGATCAAAATACAGTAAAAATCATACTTCATAAGGTATTATTCTATTAACAATGAAAAATAAACTAAATCTATAATGAATACTGATGCAAAAGAAACTTACAGTGTCCATGGCGCCATCTAGTGCCTCCTGTAAGCCATACAGGCGTCCATTAACCAGAAATACCCCACTGGCCCAGGTAATGCATCCTTCATGTACCCACAATTCATTTGGGTCCAGGGGGACTTGAGGAAGTTGAGTCAGATGCGCCAAGGGCTCCGAAGGGTTCTGGTTATATAGCTGAGGAGGTGGCTGAAATGGCAGTGAGGTTTTAAAATTACTTGAGGCATTCCTGGGCAAATCTTCCCCGGGTCTGTGTCGTCTTTTAAAACGTGGATGGGAGGTAAGCTTTCTGTGTTGTGGCCTTAGCTGAACATCTTCTGGCATTTCTTCCTGACTTTGCTGTGGTTGATCCAACTCCTCTTGCTTCACTGCACTCATAACACAGGTCAACTCCTGATCCGGTTCAGTTTTTGGTACAAGTCCCGTATTGTTGTAGGCATTACCAATTTTTTCTAATATTCCTCCCCCATCAACTGCGGATGTTGTATTTTTTGTGGTAGGCGCAGAATGTAGTTTTGCAGCTTCATTTTCTGTAGAAAGAGTACCTGGTGTACACATATCGGTTTCTGGGTCTATTTGTTGCATATCCTGTTTTGTTGAGTCAGTTGTACATGGCCCTAAATCTGCTCCTTTATTGCCAACCTTGAGAGTCCCAAGAGACCGAAACTGAGGGTGGTTCTTAGGAAGGCTTGCCATATATTCAGGAGGGTAGTAGGGTCCATAAAGATCTCCTAGATTTTTGTAATTAGCCCACTTCTTGCACAGACAGCAAAGGAGATGGCCAGAATGACTTGACTCAGAACTTATAGGTCCTGAGAGCACGTACCCAGACAGAGGAACGGTCTTTCCTGCTGTGCATGACTGGAGAAGGTTAGCATCAACCTGCTCCATCTTTGTTTTCTCCTTCACCGTCTCTGTATCTCTATCTACTTTTATTAGCTCAGAAGAAAGAACATTTGAGAGAGCATCAGCTTTCCCACATTCTTTCCGTTCTCCCTTCGTCCTTTCCTTTTCTTCATTCACTATTGTACACACGGCACCAATTTCCTCTTTTCTCTCAACATGAATGTAAGGGGCAAAGACCGATTTCCTAGGGTCCGGAAAAATTTCACTCACAACTTTTCCTTCACTTACTGCATCAGCTTGGAGCGTTTCCTTTCCCAGTAGCCCCCCAACTCTTCTTCTTCGCTTTCGTTGTTTTTCCTCTATCTTTGCTATTTGACCTTCATTGTCCTTGCACACTCCTTCACCGGTTTCTTCAAATTCAACCTTGGGTTGAATTTCCTTTTTCTCAACATCCATGTTCACCATCTGAGGAACATTAGAGGATACCTCAGAAGATTCCTTACTATCAATTACAGGTGCAATTACGGAATTTAATGTTGTTGCAGTACTTGGGATGATTTCAGCAGTAGTTGTAAGGCCAGGTATTGGTGTAGTTACTACAGTCGAAGTATTAATCAACAGATTCTGGGTTTGAACTTGTGCACGCTTCTGTTTATTTACACTGCCAACAGGGCGTCCTTTTTTCTTACCAGATGGGAAATAACCTTTAGGAACAACATTTTCAAGGGGTTTCAATTCAGTTAATTGTGTTGGATTTGACATTGAAGATAATGTTTGACCAAAAGGATTTTGCTGGTGTATTTGATGACTATTTGGGTATCTGGGTAACAGGCAGTGTCTTTGATGCTGGTTATGGGGAAATGAGTTGGCTCCATAAAACTCTCTGTTTGAATAGTCATCTAACACTAATCCCATCCCACTGTTTGTTAACTTTTTTCTCAGAAAGCTTTCTGCAGAGTCCTCTCCTCTCCGGGTCTCCAGTTGCTGGTAGGTATTTGTGAATTGCTGAATATCAGACAAGACAGAAGATGAGGGAGGTGGAGAGGCTTGTACTGGACAAGCTAATGGGGGTGCAGGTGGTAAAGGTCCCAAAAGAGTGAAATCAGTGGGCAACCTTAATTCTTCCTTGCCTTCTCCAGAACAGTCTCTTTCAGTAAACTGAGGGCCATGGCACTCTATCCTAAAGTGGTTTTCTTGCTTCAAGTCCTCAACAGCACTCTGATTAATATTCTCTGAGGTCCCAAACTTTATTATAGGGGGATTCTGTTGCAGGTCACAGGGGTAGGCAGTAGGGGCCAAGGGGCCAATCTCATCAGCACCCTTATAGGACATAATTTCTTCTAAAGAGAGACCATCATCCAGATAAGAATGAGAACTTCCATGTCCAGGTCCAGTTTTAGGTAAAGTGTCTTCAATGCAAGATTCTTGTTCTTGGTTGTCAGAGTTGTAATGTACTAGATCTGTATGAGATGAGCCAGGACTGCATACAAAATCAGCAAGACTCCTATTGTTTTTAACATTGGGTGTTATTTTCTGTACTATTGCCTCCAGTTTCAAACCACGGCCTTTCCTAGGTGGGAAAATGTTTGTTTTACGTTGAGAAGATGGAGATGTTAACATATTATGAGCTAGCTTATTGGAATTGGCATTTGGCATGGCCAGTCTTGAATGGGCCACTTCAGGACTTGATGTACCAGCATCATGTCTGGATGCTGTGTTATGTGAAAGGAAAGGATACAAGCTTGGAGTACTCCTTTGTTGCTGTTGTAAATCTTGATGTGGCCTCTTTGCTGGAATTGGGGATATGAAAGAACGAACCCTCCTTCTCATCATTAATGGGTTAGTTTCTCCAGTACGTTCTGTTTTCACTGGACTACGACCTTGCTGAGGCCCTAAGTTAACTGTACTACCTGCAAAGCTACTATGACCAGGCAGATTATGAGGACTTGGTATTGGTGGAAATGATTTGACCTTTTCTGTTACTCCTTTTGAGTTATCAGACCCTGGATTAAGCACACCTGGCTGATTTGTCTGATAGACTGGTTGGCTGCATTCACCAATACTCCCAGCCTCTCTTCCAGATTGTGAGAGGTTCCACATTTTCATGTCATAGTAAGTACCTTGCCGAGAAAACTGGTTATGGGATAATTTCAGCTGACCAGCTGGGTCAGTACGAGAGATTTGGGAGCTCATTCCTAGTTGGCTGTGGTACTGCTGACCACCTGATCCTGTACTGCTAGACATCATTATATCTTTTGATACCGTGTTCTTGTGTGAGGTTTCCCATTCATGTTTGTCCTCGGTGTCATGGGAGTACTGATGAGGGTGAGAATACGTTTGCATTTTTTTAGTGGACTGTGAATTTCCAAACTGGAATTTGGAAGGTAAATTGTGCTGCAAAGGAATCTGAGGATGAAACTGACTTCTCTCTCTGATGTTTTCAAACCCATATCCAGAATGACCACCACATTCATCTGTGCCTGGATAGTTTGATTGACATCTTGTTGAAGATGAGGCTTGAAGATTTAGGTTGGAGGAAAGTGTGTGGGGCCCTTGATATAAATGAGAAGGATTGACATTTGGTACATTTACATGTCTATTCTCTCCAGAGGACAAGCTATGATTGTCAGAGCTTGTATCTACAGGCAGAAATGGGGATCTTGTTTGCTGTTCAAATGCACTTCTCTTCTCTTGTAAATGTCCAGGATAACGGGTAGGTTTGTCATTATGATTAAAGACCTCTTTAGAAGCAATGCATTCAGTCTCCATCTTCACCTCAATTTTGTTCTCTTTACTATTGTCTTGCGGACCTTCCAAAGAAGTAGAATGAGACTGCTGAATTACAGAAGCTCCAGCTAAACTAGTTTTCTTACAAGTTTCATGTACCTCATCTTTGTGTCTATCCTTTTCCCTTTCTGGTGTGGTCCGTAAAGAGACATCACAAATTACTGAACATCGTTCTGAAGATGAAACAGAAGATGATGAGGATGAAGACATTGTGATTTTTTTTATAGACATTTCATTGCCTCCTATTAGCTCAGCATTCTGTAACAGCAATTGCTGCATAGCAGATGACTGGGTCTGTGGGTTTGAGAAAGGTATTCTATGTGGTAGTGGGTAGTCTGCTAAATTAATGTTTTTTGGCGCAGGATGTAGAGAAGTGTCAGTGGTTTGCTGCAAAACAGAAGCAGGGCGATTTGGAGATGCTGAAATTTTGGATTTCTCTGAAGACTCATGGCGTGCTGTTCCCACTCCCACAGCAGTCCAAGACTTTGGTGGTGGATCCTGTCCGGCAAGAGTCATACTACCCTGCTTAAGATTTAGAGGGTAATCCTTCCCGGGGGTTGCTGTTGGGAGTGTGGCTTGATGATCCGGACTGATCCCTGTTTGTGGGACTAGACTGTGTGGCATCGTGCTTTTACTCAGACTATAAGAATGTCTTGAAAGATTATGAGCTATATTTTGAAATTGGGGATGGGTGTCAGGCACATGTACTGAGTTTTTAGTATGTTCATACGTTTTGTCGGTGTGGTAGCCTTGAAGTACTTCTTGTAAAATACTGGGAGATGATTGTTGTACTTGAGGATGAATATCTTGATCTCTTATTGTTCCTCTCCTTCCCAGTCTCACAATACCTGCTGGCCCCATTCCCTTCTTTTGTCCAGTGATACAGCTGAGTGCCGACTGGTGGTGACCTTGATATCTTAAATTTGCTTCCTTTCCCACACCTGATCCTATACTTCCCGTCTTTTTTAAATCCACTGCACTGCCAAAAAGTTCTGAGAATCCATATGGTGACCTCTGATTTCCAGCATGATGGCATGATGGTGACTGCTCACAGCTGGGTTCAGGAGGAATGTTGGTTCCATTAATTGAGGATAGGGTACAGATGCTACTTCCACTTTGCCCATTGACACATCTTGAGCCTTTAAGGACAATGGAAGAAAGTGTTTTGTCTATACTATTTCGTGAATTTTCCAGTTCATTGTCTAAATGTGGTGCAGAGGATGCATCTTGAGACGATTCAGATAAAGTATCATGTTCAGTCACATCAGAACGAGTAGAGACAATCACTCCTACTGCTCCTGTATTTTGGGTTTCTCCAGTTTTCAAAATTGTAATGGGGTTGTCAAAATTTTGACTTTTTACACGTTTTTCACAGTCTTCCATGTTTCCCCGTAGGGTCAATGAACCCTTCTGTGCTTCTTCTGCTTTGCACTTCTGATGGCTTTCTAATTTCTCATTCGCTATTCTGGGCAAGTCACTTCTCCATTCTCCCAGTGTCTCTGTAATATCCATGTCTGCATGGGTTTTCTTTATTCTGTCAATAGCAACGTCATTTTTCTTAGGTTTATTACAATTTCTTTGATCATTCATTACACTGGGCTCCTTAGGGGACTTGCTTGTTGGCAACGGACTGACAGAAGTGCAAGTAGAAGGAGCAAGAGTGCAAGAAGGAGGTATATTTGGACTGCGTTCTATTGAGGAAGGTAGAGAAGATGGGGAGGAGGAAGGAGATGTACTATGAATATTATGCTCATTTCCCTCTTGGTTTTTAATTTTGGATGCTCCGATTTCTACTTTTAATGATAAACCCTGAGAACCATTTCCTGTTTCTTTTGCTTGACACTGGGATGGAAGGTTGTAACCAATTAAGTCAGACTCAGCACTAGTTACACTTATTTGTCTAATTCTGCCATCTCCACCTCCTGAATAGTTTTCTTCCCCTTCTTGCTTTATCACTTTGGTGCACTCATTCATTTCACTGTCTGACTGAGCATCTCCTCTGGCCATTCTAACAGCCTGAGCTGTGCTTTCATTACAACTGTTACTGGTAGCCTTACATCTCTGTTGACTGGCAAACAAGCCACGTGAATTCTGAAGCATTTGATAATGTTCAGTTTCACATGCAGGCTCATCTTTTCCTCCATTTTTTGAAATAAAGGAGTCTGAAAGCAGCATATGTTGGACAGTATTAGGTAAATTATCCACTTGTGATGTCAACGCATTTAAACTGTTGATGCCTGGGTCCCGAGGCAGCTTATCAACAGAAGACTGATACAAAGAAGAACAGTTATCATCACATATTTTTCCTCTTCCCAAATGGCTTTGAGTCAACATTAAATGACTCCCACTTGGAATTGCATTTATGCCAGCCATGTTTACATTGCCACTGCTGCTCCCAAAACTGCTGACACTGCTGTTGGAACTGGGTGTAGGGCTCAGCTGTGGCACTGTTCGCGAGAGCTGTTTGTGACTGCTTTGACGGCTTGGAATTGAAGTATGTGATGTTGACTCATTGGGGTTAGCAGTAGAGTTTCCTGGACCTTCAGAAGCACCCATCAGTGGAGATGGTGATGAGCTACAATTGGGTGACTGGATTCCTGAAGGAGCTGGAGATGGATTAGATATTGGGCTGAAGTTTGGATGGACCTGTGGCTGCTGAGTTTGAGGTTGCGTTACAGACTTGGGCATTTCTTGGGAAAGGAACTGAGGCATTGGAGAATTATGGAAGTTTGAGGATGCAATGGAAGTCTGAGGATATTTAGGGTAAGGTGTGCTGGAACTTAAACTGGAGCAGATAATTTTATTGGATGCATCATAGTCTGGTTTCAAATTATTCTGTGAGAAACGATGCGAGTAAACAGATTGTTTATGATGGGACTGAGAAGCACGGAAATCATACGATGGGTAATTTGAAGAGGTATAATTTAGCCGACCACTGTCAAATTGTGCCATATTGCTTGGCTTAACTGAACTGTGGTTTGAGCCAGTTTTTGAGTTGCCACTAACTGAATTAATTTCACACTCAAAATTGCTGATAGTACCCCCGCTATGATACCTCTGTGGAGCAAAATTATATAGCCTAGCTGACTCTGTAGACGCATTAGACAAGGGGAACCGGGAAAACTGGGGAAGAGGTCTATGTCCAGAAAGGGGATAACCTCTGTGATGCGGTCTTTGTGGAAAGGGGTGACGAGAAGGGTAATCTTGACCCTGCTGACGTGGGTGCATTGGGTGACCAGGTGTTGACTGGATTGAGGGATTTTGACTTAAGCAATACTGGTGAGAGGGAGAGAAGGCTCCCGTACGACTTTTACTACTGTTGCTACTGCCATTTCCACCAGAGGCAGCTGAAGCAGTATAGTCCAGCTGATAGTGAGACATCACAGAAGAACCTGGACCATTTCCAGCATGTCGATATTGGTGAGGCACTTGTCCAACCACATCTGAATATCCAAAATCTGCTCCATATTCCAGCCCTTGGCTCCCCCTCCTGGACCTTTCTTTTCCACTCATTGACATATAATAGTCCATGGCTTCTTTTTGGTAAGGATTTTCATTCAAATTACTACTGCCACTGTTGCCATTACCTTGCAATGCTTTCCCACCACCACTGCCTCTGCCTCTAGCCCCATAACCTTGTAAGAGGGATGCCTGGCTGGAGTGAAGGGAGATCTGATGGCGTGAGTGTTGGTTTTCTGCATCCCGTGGCATTTGCTGTTGAACCTCTGCATGTTCGTTAGGCATTCTTCAGGAGCTTGAAAGTTTGAGGGACATGGGCATGTACGGACTTCCTTTTAATGGCACCTCTTCCACTGGAAAGCCATGAAGGAAGAAAGAGAGGAAGAGGTGTCAAGAAACATTACCTTCGTTTAGAGTTGCTGATAAACTGCTACAAAAACAGAGCAAATATAAGTAATCTACAACAGTCATAAAAGAAGTTCCATTTATAGCAACCAATTTTACAATTTTTACAGTAATATCAGCAGTAAGATTTAGATTCAGTGGTTGAAAAAACTATTGGGGGAATAGTTTTCTTTTTTGGTTTAAAGATAAAATAATATAAATGAACATCCATCAACTGCTTAGTTACTGGATGCAGCAAACAGTCACAATAGAAGTGTTTTGGTGGAAGCAATAAGTCTACAGGATCTAAAAGTGAGGGTGTGCAGGAGAGTGAAACTGGTTTCTGATTTGAATTCAGCTCTCACTGCTTTCCTCCCATAGTCTAAAGACGTGCAGGAAATTTCTCATTGCACTTAGCATGCATAATGTTTAGCAGTAGATCATCATCTCTAGCATCTCAGTTACTTTACCCTATGCTTGTCAGATCTGGATCAACACAACCCTGTCTAGATAAGCAGTCATTGAAAATGGTTTTGTGGGTGTGTGATATTGAGGACAATCTGATTTATAATAATAGTTTCTAGAATTTCTTAATCATGTTAAAGAAAAAAATCAATTGCCATAATTTCATATTAATATGTTCAATAGACCCAGGTTACAATCTTTATATTAAAGAAATTTAGCACTAACAGAAACATATCCTTGTTGTCATGCCCTGCCTCCCTGCTCCTTCTGTTTCCCCAGTGTGTCCTGATGGGACACACCTGTTCTGCGTTTTCCCCTCATTACTTGTCTTTAAGAGAGCTTCCCAGTCCTGTTGGGCCCAGTCTGGTCATTGATGTCGCCCCTGTGTGTCGGTCCTGCCTTGCTCCTGCCCCTCGGATTGACCCCTGGTGATCCCGATTTGACGTTTTGGAGCTGATTATGCCTATTGACAATAAACCCCTGTGTTACCCTCTGTAGGGCTCCTGTCCACAATATGACACTTGTTTTATTCTGGCTATTAAATGTTAGTCTTATTGCTGCTGGTTCATCACACTTAATTCTCTTAAGGACTATTAAGTATTTAATTAGATTTTTTTTGTGCCACCTGAAAATCAATAAAACAAAAAACTTCTTTCATGTTTGTTGTTTTTTTATTTTCTTATTTTTTGTCCTATTCACTGTGTATTTTAATATTTCCCTTATTCAGCAATATTATCAAATCACAGTTAGGAAAAGCATAATTGTACTGTTAAGGTGGTCTGCTAAAGCCTTCAGGAAAGGACCTGTAGCAGCTTCAAAAAAGATATTACACTGAATTTCTCCAATAACAATTTCAGTTTTAATAATAAATAAAAATTACTCATATAGTAACATACTATTACTTCTTGATGAGAAGTTTATTTCCTGATAGTGTCCACAGGCAGTAATTTTAATCAAATTCTGTTTGATCTTGTAATTCATCTTAGCTTAGATGAACAGGTGGAATAAAACAAAATACATTATAAAATAACATCCACAAAAATCACAAAAACACATTGACATAAAGGGGAAATTACATTCTGGCACTATGGTTGAAATTGTTAGTTATAATCCTTTAATTTTTTTGGTGATTTATTGGCATTAAGCCCATGGAAAGTATCCATGAACATATAATGCATTCATTTCAATGAACAAATTTTGGATCAATCAAATTGGTTCTTATGTTAGGCAACTATTTAGCTAACATTTACAGATTGGTGAAAATGCTTATTTTATTGGAGGTTAATGGTTATTTCTACCAAATTAAGATATTCATAAGTACACAGGCTGAGTTTAAAGAACTGTTTATGTTCAAAAGACAAAACCTAACGTTAATAATGTTTTAAAATCAGCATGGATTCTACAGAACATTCAGTAGATAGATTTGCAATTAATTTACATTTAGGTAAATGCCAATGCAAGGCTACTTGCAACTCAGACCATTAATTTATAGGAAGGACAGCAAAACATAATTGTACTCGATGTAAATACAATTTTATAATTAACAGTGCAATACATTGCAGTGATAATAATGAAGTCCTATACGACAATGAGAGGGTCAGTTTAACACTAGGTGAGGCCAATGTTCACTTAAGTCCTTTATAACTGTATAGCACACCCAACAATATTATACCATTCTGTATTTTATAGTACGTGTACTACAATTCACCACACCAGACGGCTCCGCATACTGGGCAGCAGTATTGTACATCATGGCTAATGCGTTACAGAAGAGATCATACTGAATATTCTAAGGCTTAGCACAAAACGTATCAACAGACTCAACTATCAGTTCCTGGACAGGGTCACGCCAGTACATCTCCAAATTGGGCGCTGTTGGTCCTTGGAAACGTTATTTTGTAGTCAGAGGTTGCAATCAGCTGTGTAGCCTCCGTCTACAGCCCTGACCAATCACAAACCAACTAAAACTGCACAGAAACGACAGCCTTCGCGTACCGATGCGGGAAATTATGTGCAATAAAAATGACAGTTATATACACGACTGTCCAAAAAAAAATGTTCATCGGCAGTTAAAAAGGCGGCAGTTTTGCGAAACTCTGTGCTTATGCGCTGCGTCTGTGTGCATTTCACGGGCGCGAGGAGTGTCTGCACGCTCTTTGGCGTATTTAGCTGAAGGCTTGCGTTGCCCGCGTTGAGATTTAGCCGCTAATTACGCTAGCTAGCTATGGCAAATCGCGCTGTACGGTACTCTAGCCAGCGATTTCTTACCATATATGCATGTTTAGTGTATCATTTCCTGTGGAATGGATACCTCGTTCTAACCAACACGTTATTCGAATATTACATATTTAAAATTATAAGGCACGATTTATGTATGTATATAAAAGCAAATGAGCTAACTTGAGAACAAGCTACGGCATAACCATCCTTACCTAATGTGCTAACATAATGCATAATTTGAACGATAGAACGAAAACAAACGCTGAATGCTTCATTTCCAAGCCTACCTGGTAACGGAGAGGGCCCCGTGAAGAGAGTAATTTGTGTGTTTGAATTCCTCTGCAAAAGGACGAAACCCCAGGCTTGGGTAGACCGCTCCGCCGCTTTCCGTTCTCCTTCTCTCGTCTTGACAACCTTAGCCGCGGCGGAGTTGGGGGACGTCACATATACACAATTTCTTGGCCTTTTTTAGAGTGAAAATATTCCTTTTTGGTCCCGGCTACTTAAATTATAGCAGCACATTCGAAGTGCTTATGCGTCCCATAAGCCGTCTATACACCCTTCGTCCCCTCCCCTGGTTTTCCCTCTCTCACACACCGTCTCTTAGGTAAACCCACCTAAGCTAAAACCAAACGCCTCGCTATCGCAACAGCTAACCTATGGGAAAATGTCGATAAATTTCAGTCACATGTGTGTAATATTTACAGCTGCACCCCAAAATACATTAGTTAAGAAATAGCTATCTTCATTCGTTCTGAGATTTTAACTAAAAGACCGCCTTTGAATTGCACACACCCCCTCCCTTCCTACCTCCTACATCTCTCTTCATCAAATCCCCTTCCCCATCACTGCTTTTTCAATTTTTTTTTTCCTATTTCGAACTGCAAAAACCATAAACGTGCAGGCAATCATTTATAATGAATATTCAACACCCTTTGCCTGTTTAAGCCTTATTTTAATTCAGACTTCATCTCCCTACTGTATTACCTTCAAACAATCCTTCAAAGATAAAAACATAATTCCTGTGTATACAGTTAGTAGAGGAGAAGGGAACTCAATTTATGGTCTGTGTAGAAAGAACGGAATATAAAGTTATTGAAAATTGGTTTGGCATGAATTCCCTTTTTCCCTTGACAAAGCAAAACAACCGTGGTTACGTTTGAACCCACATATACTCAGAATGCAACTTGATCATCCAAAACAGGCAAACTACAACGTATTCAAAAATATTTTTTATTTGGCAGGTGTAATTGGTGAACTAGGTATGATTTGAAGACACTTCAAGAATGGGTGTAAACAACTTTCAATTTCAACTCAAGCTAAAACCAACTACAATAACAATACTGTGGTGTTTTGTGACTATGGGTCTTTTCCAAAGACCATAGTTACTATAACCCCTAGCAGAAATTCAAAGATGACTTTATGGTTTAACAGAGGAACAATGTGTCTGATTTAGAACACAGAACAATACTGAAACTTAAAATACATTTCTAGACATGATTGTGTATTAGTAAAGGTCAACAACTGCACTTTCAAAGAGCTCTGCTGATGGACTTTAATGCAAGCAGTATAAAAACGTAAAAAACTGCAATACTTTCGACACTCTAAGCTTGACTGGGTTGTATCAGCATTACATCTGCTTAGCAAATGAATAAAATAATGAAAATGTGCCACCCAAACTTATTACACCACTTAAGCCTAACTGACAAACAATGTTCATCCTTGGGCTGTCTGTTCTGAATCTTGCCAGTATTTGCACAGCACTAGCACACTTACACTAAGGCCGCAGATGCAGTGTCTCACATTGTCTGTACATTTGAATTTTTGTTGCTTAACCTTGTTGGCATATTGCGTAGAAGTGCCTTTGATAAATTTCCTCATCCCTGTGGTTAGTTGGTCTGTCAGTGTTCAAATCCTTTCTGTCTCTTAAACTGTTCAGTCATTTCAATACAGACTCACGTCTATTTTCATCACTGTTGCCATGGCGACCACACAAAAGCCTCACAGTAGATAACTTAACTGTACATATATTTATATATTCATAGTATAATACTTTGAGTTTTCATTAGCAAATAGCGGTATAAATAAGTAGAAGGAACCTGTGCGTTTAAACATAAATGTAGCGATTACTCTCATATCTGTAACGTATACTGTAACTTGTTTCCTGCTTAATACAGTTTTTTATGTCTGGTTGCCTAGGAATGGTTTAATCCTCCGAAATCTACCTCAAGGAATGTACATTTATGTTATCCATAAAAACTAAACTTTGGGGACAGATATTTGTATTGTTGGTATTTTAACAGTGTTCATAATGCATATTTATTATTAAATAATGCTATTGCCTCGTAACAAATTTTACATTTTATTTAAGAGCAAAAAAAATTCCCTTTTTGAAAATTGCGCTGCACAAATTTTTACTACAGTTTGTGCGGTATTTTACAGTACTGCTTAGAGGAGCCTTTAAAACATGCAATTTCAAATTTTAACAGCAGAGGTCAGGCTAACACTGGAGAAAAATAGCGCGCTACAGGTTAAATACCAAACTCCAGAGAGAACAGCTGGGTAATTACTTAAAGGTTAATTTTACAAAGTCCTAATGCAATAGTATTGCATAAATGAGTATCCATATAAACCCATTCCAATAAATTGCTGAATTAGTTTTTTTTATCTGTATCTGTAATGGCACAGTGGCATACACTGCACACCTTTAAGGTGATGAGTGTAAAATCAATCCTGGCTTCTGATGTACATGCAGATTAAATGTTCCTTTCATGATTTTGTTACTGGAAACAGATGGATATTTTGTCTGTGTTCTGAAATACATGCATATATCTGGATGATTTCCAATTTGCTACTTTGGCCATTCTTGGGGTCTAGAGGCTCATTCAAGGACAGGGACATTCAGTGGCACCCAGGTTGAAGTTGACAAATGCTGCTGCCACACCACGCAACAGCATGCAAATGAAGCCATTGTGATTGTCCTCACTGTTGGCATAGTGCTATGACACTGTCTTTTGGCTTTATTTGATGCCACATTGTTTGTTCTCAGGGGATGGGGTGATTCTGAAGCCATTGACCATCACCATGGGTATATTAAAAAATTATAGACCTACATCAGCTCCACCTCAGTCTGAACTGTTCAATGACATGCACCATCTACAGAAATGGACAGTAAAATGTATGATGTGCACTGAATTCATGCAGCTTGACTCATGCCAGGGGGCATTTACACGCGAATTTCCTCTGCAACGTTTTGAAGAAGAGGCCAAGAAGAACCCATGTCTTAGCAACTTCAGAATTCTACTTCCTGAAAGAAAGAAAGAAAGAAAGAAAGAAAGAAAGAAAGAAAAAGGCCATGGCAAATGTGCTTGTTCTGCATAAACACCTCTTGATTTAATACAGAGCAGGAGTGATAGATCCAATGACTGTGCCACAATCTTGTGAGAAGGGTAAAAGTGTGTTAGAGAGCTCTTTAAATAAACAAGATGGACAGAAATGTAGAACTGAGAGGGTTTATTTAGAAAAGAGAAAGAATTGTTATTTATGGTATTCTTACGATAGTGTTCAAGGCATGAATGAAAACAAAAATATTAAGATATTCCTTCAGTTGAGTATACTGATAATTTTTATTGCTTTAAAATGGATTATGAACGCTGTTTATGCTACTGGTATGACGCTAAATACCATTTTTAGTGATGAAATATGTCATTCAGTCAAAAGAAGCGTGGGTTGTAATCATTAGTATTGACCACTTGGTGTCAGTAGATTCAGTTGTGGTTCTTGCATTTCAACAAATTCCTCCCGAGGGGGTGTCCACTGCAGTAACATTGAAAACATGTGCCACTTCGAACAGACAGCGCAGTGCTCCAAATAAATAAATTAATCCGACAACAGGGGAACTAAACGTCCACAGAATCAGGATCAGATATGTAGCTGAGCTAAGGAGAGCAGGAGTTGATCAGGAAGCCCCTGTGTGGGTGGCACCCTCTATGCAGGGTGGAGTGATGGAGAGATGGAGAGGAAGTCACTGTAAGACTGGTATTTTTGGCATCATGCAGCAAAAAACAGACGAGACTTTCTGGTTTACCTCTTTTCCAACCAGCTTGAATGATTGTTATATTCTGAATGGGAAAGCTGGAAAATCTGATCATTCTCATAAAGTGATGAGAATAAAAGCATGAGCACACCGACAAAACACTGTGCTGCTCGTCTGAATCCATCGCAGCATTATGAATGATGCAATAAATGTCATCTTTTTCATTCTTAGTTTTTGCTGAGAATGAGAAAAGACATCATCCCAACATAAATCTGTTATTTACAAAATGTAACACTTTTCCTGCTCCCTTCACAACCATAATAATATTAAAAAAGACTAGGCCTGGTTGCTATGGAAACCCTACCATTCTCCTCTGCCTTTATATCTCTTCTCCTCTTCTCTTTTTGACCTGCTCTCCTTCACCTTTTTGTTTCTTTGCTGGACATTACTCTGTTAACTCACTAACCACGTTAAACCCTCTTAAACTCATGGCCTGTCGACCTCACAATTTTTTCATTTTTCTCCTCTCCAGTGAAATCTGTTTCCTTTCACTTTTCAGTCTCCATAAAAGTGATATTTTATACATCTATATAAAACTCCCTTTCCCTTAATTCAATTTTTATCTGTTTTTGTTGCTATATATGAGTAAATATTTTTGATATTTTTCATGAAATTTTCATTTCATTTGTGTGCTCATGTAGGAGTGAGTGAGAGAGAATTGGGCTTGCCAAAAATACAGTAATTACATCCCCCTTCCCCGGCACTCAGAGACATGATGGTGCTACCATGCTATTGTTTTGCCATTAGTCCAATGCTAACGCCCCAGTTTAATGAGTGAGGACTGTACATATTCTTAATGCCGTTTTGTTTTGCCCTCTCTGCAATAATGTACTATTCATCAGAGCTTGATTATGTATAGATTCCCTCAGCATTTACCCAGAAAATGTCAGCTGGTTTACACTGCACTATTCTGCATCTTTGTCTCTCAAACATTCTGTTGCTAAGTAACAGTTAATTGTCAGAAAGTGTGTGTCGTAATGGATCTTTGGACTGTGGGGGTGGGACAAGTGGGAAGAGGGAAAGAAAAGAGTAGAATAAAAAGGCTCAATGATTTTCGTTGTGTCCAGGGTAAGAGAAAAACTGAAACATTAGAAACGGACATGGATCCTAATATGATGAACCAGAGCAATTTCCTACTGGTTCTGCTTCTCCTGCTTTATCTCCAGCTGTCATCGTACTTCAGTCTCACACCTATGACTTGTTCTCCGTGTCCATAAATAATTTCGTGCCTCTGAGGTCACATGAGATCTCCCTATCTTCCTGCTCCACAGTGATTTGCACTAACACGTTATACCACTATACATCAGAAAGGATAACAGTCATGAAGCACAGAGGGTTAAACAATGTCCGCCTGTTTTTCTTGTCACCTTGACACTATCCCTTGACTTTGAAGCCTTGTTGTACCTCAGCATCAGCAAGGTATCATGCAAATGCCAAGTGGCCCAAAACTTCAGACTAACTTCCAGATGTGGCAAAATTACAGGGAGCCACACACGACCTACATGAGAAATTCTGGCATCGCTGTACAGCCCCTTTCACACTGCACTATACCCACGTAGCCCACCCTCTCATCCTTGCCATGATAATTGTTGGCACAGTGACAGATGAGGGGCAGAGCTGGGCTTGGTCTTCCTCGCAGTGCTCACGAGGGACACGTGTTAGCTGTGGAAAGTGCTACATTAACATAAAGGGGTGAAACTCAGAGCCATCACCCAGGTCAGGTGGGCATTCACTCGTCCCACCCCAAGTTACAGCACCTGAACAACACAGCTTCCTTTAATGCTTTTGATGTTTTCCTCTCCAGACTGATATAGAAGCACTGGGTTTTCACTTTGCATAGCTTCATATATTCATTTTTAGATCAGTTAATGACTAACCCTTCTTTAGTTATATTTTCACAGGAAATGTTAGTCATTGTTATCCAATGGCACATTCTTTTTGTTGTTCATCTTAATTATTCCCTTTTAATATTTGTGCTACACGAACAATCTGGCAACACAAATGTCTTTTTCATGTGAATAAAGTGTCTGAATAGGGGCAAATTAAATTTGGAACTAATTATATATCAAACTGTACCTTATAGCTAAAACAGGACAGATAGCAAAGGGATTTGAGCGTACAAGAAAAACATACAAAAAAGTGTACAGGACAGTCTTTTCATATTTTAAATACATCGTTAAAGCAAAAATAGAGGAGTTTATCAATAAACAAAAGTTCTTCAAGATACAAGGTAATAAACGAAGCAGAGGACAACAGAAAGACCAAAATGCATTTTTTAGACTTATGTTTTTTTTATTAATACTCAACACTGTTAATTTGTTTATTTTGTACAAAGAGACAGAAGAATCATATTTTAGCACTTATTGTTGTACATATCAGTAGTGTCGATATTATAAGTACCATTCTGAATACATTTTGCTTTTTTGCAATTAATTTATTATTGTGGTTTATTTCAATACAAAAATGGAATAAATGTAATTTTCCCATATTCATATTTACACAATCTGTACAGTTATTCATTTTTTGTTCGGTTTTCATTTTACTTTGTGAAAATTTTGGTAACATTTTGAAGGAAGGACGACCAAATAAAGAAAAAAATAGACTGAATAAAAGGTATTAAGTGAACACATGACCCTGTCACGTGCTTCTGCCAGTGACACGCGTGATTAAGATAAGGAGCATATACATACAGAGGATGGGCTCAGTGGTTAATTGATCATGTTCAGTGGGCAGGTATTTTTAGACCTTCAGGAACTGCGCTCTCTGAGAACTCACCATCCATTTTTCCCATTATTTTTCCTTTTTAGAAAATACTCTTCCAGTCAACCCTAAACCCCAAAATGTTACCCCTTTAAAATGATTTTTTTTCACACATTTTTGAAAATTTTATTATGCAAAGACTTCAGCACTCGAACTGTAACCTAAATTATTATTTACAAAAGAACTGGGCCGAAGCCTAGTCACAGCCCTGTTCACACACTCGCGCCTTGGTAATCACGCGCACACACGCACTTTTCACAAAGGAGCGTGCGCACTCACCGATAGAATCATTCGGATTAAGAAAGGAATGGGACGGCAGAACGCAAGCAACACGAGTCGAGAACTACGACGTTTGAGGATAAGTAAAACGCTGTTCACCTGTAAAACACTCATATGAAAATGAGGGACGTTTTCTTTTAGAAAATTGAAAGCTAAAAAAGACAACACCTTGTTACTATAATTTTTGAATCCTCCCAAGCACTGCCGTTGTGATTGATATATTTAAAATCTAATTCACCCCAGATAAGGGCAGATAAATTTCAAGAAGCTTAGAAGAAAACAAATAATTACAACGTAACATTGCTATCATTTGGAGAAAAGATTGTTACTGTTAAAATGTTTTCATAAATGTGTCACAAACAGTGAATGCAAACGTTCTGTATATGGAGTCAGTTTCGCATCATTCCTGGATAACATCTGTAGGTGTGGCTATATGTAACACCGCTATTTTTAACAGCAGACATTTCGGCAAGTTCCCACTGAGTGTAGATTCGTCACTCAGCTTCATCCTTTATTTATGCCTGTGCCCACCGAGCTTCCAGCCGAACCTGCAGTTGTCCCTTTGTACTCCATTGACGTCATTAAAGGAAAAACCGAAAAATCGCAGCAGCCGTTTAATGCAAGCCACTACAATCGGATCCTTCCAGACGGAGTAAATATGAATATCGATTATGAATATGCTTAGCTGCACTTTGTAAATGGCGCAATTACGAAAGTAATTACACCCGAATCACGAGCATTTTGTCATAGTAATTTCGTAGAAAATAAGTTCTTAAATATGTTGCTCAGTATATTTCGTGGGGCATCGGTATCAATCACAAATCACACTTTCGATTCTACCAGCAGGTCTTAATTAGCTTGAGATTAATGAATAGAAAATAGTTTTAAGAATGAATTAAGTACTCCAAGGCGGCATGCTGTTTATTGCAAATGAGAAAATCAATTAGTCGAGTTGGATAGCAAAAACAATCATTGATAGCCCACATTGCCTGTGTAGTAACCACTTCCATTTTCAGTACACAAACACCCTTTAACACGAACACGTCTGAATTAGAAACTCGAGCTATCAAAACAACATTTATCGTAAAATGTTTCACATTCAAATGATTGCTTTTATAATTTCCCTCTATATACCGTGAAGGATAATAGATAAATATGTATCTGAGTAACATAATACGAATACCAGTAATATCATACGTACCGATAATCGTCCTTTTAATGTTAAAGTGAATCACAGAAAATCTAATAACTCGTCGGTATACATCGCTTATAAATTGCATTCCTTTGTCTATGACTGACAATTTCTCCAGTTTAAAATGTTCAATTTTAATATGGCGTTATTCATGTGTGGCCCGATCGCGCCCAAACTGATGGATTATTCATGTGTGTATTTTTGTATGTACATTATATATTATATATAAATATGCCTGATATAGCCTATGAAAAGCATTGTAGCGTTTTGCAATGCTTCCAAAAAAGAATTGATAGGCCTACTTCATGTGTATTAATTATCAGAATGTTTTTGCAATGCACGTATAAACCATTTTGGGCAGTGCATTTTGTGAACAGCTTTCTGTCCAAAGTAGTATAACTGTATCAACATATTTAACTCTACTGTATGCTATAGCAAAATTAAGTTCTGCCTTTGGGGAACCTGTTGGTACCTTCAACTGAATACACTGAACCAATCATTTACATTCAGTCATTATCAGAACTGGCCAGCAGCCTACACCTGCAAGTACAGTGGTTTCTGACAACTATAAAGAGTGCTATTTTAAAATGAATTACTGTATAAGTGAAGGATTACAACACTTCAGGACTCCCTATACATACACATAATACTATATTACATGCATGTATAGATGTTATATGCTTTCGATGAATGTTTCTTAAAGTAGTAATGACACAAAAGGAGGGAATTCTGCATTTATCCCTAAACTACATTATTCTTTTCACACCGAACTTCTATACTTAATATATCCTGTTTTCAATACCTTGATAAAATAAGCAAAAGCATATTCTTAAAATAATAATCATAGTTATGAGCAATTAAGTAATAAACATGATAGTTAAAAACAACTTACTATTTTCATAATTTTAAATATTTTTATGATGTTTGCATATTTGTTTTCCATTTTTATGACTTTTTATTTTTTTATTCTGCTTCACTTTGTAAAACGTACGGAACGTTACATCCTGGTTGTCTGCTAAATGTACAACGTGAAAAGAGTTCTTAAATGTATTTACAGAAAAAAGTTAATATACTCTAGCTGATGCTCACAAATGACCTCCTTTTATTCCTTCTCAAAACTTTATCCATTCGGAAAACTTTTTAAAAGGCTTTATACAAAATGCAAAAGTTATTTATAGCGTTGTTTAGAGACGGGAGGAGAAGTGAAATAATCAGTTCTTCCGTGAGTAGGTTTTTATAACCACTACTGATTGACGCCAGGCTAACTTCCAACAGCTCGTGTTCGAAAGCATTAACGAGCATTTCAGACAATGCTCAACCTGGAAATTGTCTTGTCCACACGTTCTTTCAACAAAAATGCCTTCACAGTTTTATTTTCCATTCGACCTGTTACCTCTTCCTTTTGCAGCCCTCAAAGTTCAGACATGCCTTGAGGACGTTTTGATAACCAATACACTTCATAATTAAGCAACAGGCATATTGTATACGTTCAATCTGAACATAAACATAAAGCTCTTAATCAGTATCTTTATATGTTACTCTACATTTCAGAGGTGTTAATAGTATTGAAAATTGTCTACCTTTCTTAAACATGCCAAACAAGAAGCTTCATCGGCATCGACATTTCCACGTTCGTTTGATTAATTTCCTGATCACTACACGAACTTCCACATGTGACCAGAAGGGTTTGGGATGTAATCCCAGCACGAATGCTGCAGATGAACCCCAGGCTGACACACTTAGCCTGAAGGGCCTATGTAAACAGCTAGGCTTTATGGCTCCAAAGGCAAAGTAGAATGTTTTAAGATGAGTGAGTCAGTCTGCTTTAAGGGCTTCATCTGTGGCATCTCTCATATCCACACAGCTGGCATTTGTCTAGTAGCATTCTACAGCACTGCAAGATATATGCAGCATATACCACAGAATATTGCAAACCACAGGACGCTGCAAACCTATGGCAAATACCGCTATTGAATACTGCAAACCCATTCAGCTAAATGTTTCACATTTCAAAATACGTTACGTCGCCATGCCACTCAGTTGTTCAGCTCTCGGATACAATACACTACCTACTGCATTTCCATAAGGCACATTCTGCACAGATATCTTTTAGCAAAACACCCCTTTGAGCATTTCACTTATGTATGAAATGCCATAACAGGAATGCTCCGAACAATGCCTTAATGTACCGTGTGTGCTGTGCAAATCTCTCACCATTCATACCGTTTGAGGACCGCAAATGAATGAGCATGGACATCATAAAAACAAAAGTGAAAACCTAAATTACTTTCTCCATCTTCCAGTTCATTGGTTTAATTAAACATCGAGCATCTTGCTGTTGTCAGCTAACAAATTAATATTAAACGTATTAAAAAAAAAAAAAACTTACATTGTTATGAACATCACAACTATCTTCATTATTCACAATATAATTAGCATTATTGTTGTTTTACCCTGTTGCTTCAGCAAGAATTAGTAAGAATTTCCTGTACTGATTGTATTTTCATTACAACCAAGGACCAATGGCACTCCTTTTGGTGTAAAGGAAGAAGAGTTACAGATGGACATGTGGGTTAAACTAATTCTTCTATAAGACTGTTAACTTCTGCCTGAGAAAACATTTTGATCATCCCCCCTTCATTTCCTCACTTTTATCCACCGTCTGACTTTGAATTTAGCAGTAAAAAGCCGAGGCTCATGTTTTTCCACGTCATTTGTATAGCCCTCTTTCATTGCTGTTCTCCTGGCTGGCCACTCAAACAGATGCTCGAGAATGTTCTGTCATGACGGAACGCTGCTTTTTCACTTTCCGCTGAGGCCAAGCACCACTGGAGGCAGACGGAAATTACAGCCGTCCATTTTCGCATTTTTCGTTCATTCAGCAGATCCGGTGTTGGAAGGTAAAACGTCCCACCCCCTCTTTAACACTAATTTGAGTTTAGAATACAGACTGACGGCTGTCCCATTCCATTGAATCCTCCTTTTCTTTATACTCATTCCCTGCATCATATTGGACTGTTACTTCTCGTTTTCACGATGCCCCTCCCCCCCCCCCCCCCCCCCCCCCCCCCCCCCACCCCCCCCCCCCCACCTCCCTCCCAACTTCCTGTTGCCCCCGTTCACTCCCCCTCCTTCCTCTGCCTCCCCCCCCCCCCT
>JAACJT020000037.1:1363687-1376983 GCA_009936485.2 Gymnarchus niloticus
CACACACACACACACACACACACACACAGAGTCTAAATCAATGTTTCCCAGTCTTGGGGTTGCGACCCCAGGTGGGATCACCTGAAATTCAAATGGGGTCAACTGATATATGTTACAACTGATCCGTACAAAATTTTGTTTTTTTTTTTTTAAATAAAACATTTGAATTAAAACTGAATAAATAAAAGATTTAAAGTGAACGTTTACTCATAACATAATATTTCAAAGTAGTCCATGCAAATCAAAAATGAATGATTGGGGTCCCTTGAGTTTTTTGACATCAAAGTGGGGTCACCAGCCAAAAACGGTCAGGAAGCCTTGGTCTAAAGGCACCAGGAGCGACTGTGACACTTCAATCTGGGACAGCACACTTGGACCTGGGACGGATTTCAACTTGCATTCTTCGCCATATTTATATGATCCACATCCAAATTTTCCGCAACTGGCCTCCCTCTTGGTGCTTGGTGATGTGATAGTCAGAGCCAGACCGCACTGGAAACCAGCAATACACACCACCAAAGACGGAGAATGGGCAACTCCTCAGCCACCCTGAGAAGAGCAGTGGGGAGATAAACACCAATGCTCACAGACGGAATATGCCAAAATCAATCCACAAAACAAGTGAGGAGACATCACACAGTCAAGAGGCCACTATGGCGATTAACAGGAGCGAGTGGAATATCACCGCTGACGTTCAGGGAGGCTAGACGCACTCATAAGTCAAATCGGTGCCATGTAGATTTACGGCAGGCCTGAAACAGGTTATATATGGAGGATTAGACAGTGAAGCCCCACACGCACGGGCTTTCTGGTGATTGAAGCTTTACCATCTCCGAAGAGCTGGAGGATGGCCAGGTCCACCTGCCTCTTCCAGCCTGAGTCCTTCTGAATAGCGATGCCATAGCCCGTGGTGGCAAAGATGTACCCGCTGCCAATAGTGACCAGCTTACAGCCTTCATCCCTCCCGGCCATGTAGTTTAGCACAGCCGCATCATATATGAAGGCATCCAGCTTGCTGGAAGGCAGGTATAGGGGTGCAAAACAAAAGGAAAGATCATAAAGAAAGTCAAAGGAGTGCCACACGAATAAATGAACGGTGTTCACCACTTGCGTCTTCATTGCTGTGTGACCGTGTGCTGTCATGTGGTATCTGAGTGCCAGATGACCTCCTAATCAGAACAAGGGACCGTGCCTACAGGCTGATCCAGAGACAGCTGGCAACTGGCCCCAAAGCAGCCCGACTCTACAGGCCCCTTGGGCTCCTAGTGATGCTCACCCAGTCTTTAGGCTATACAGCGCCTCGTCCACATTCTTCTGGTGGAACTTGACCATGTAGGTGTGCATCTCTTTGTAGTTGTTTCGGATGTTCCTCTCAGTGCTGCCGTTGGGGACCGTACCGAAGCGGAAGGGCGGTGAAAAGTCATTGGGCCTCTGGAACTGCAGGTGTGCAGGGAGGTGGCCACCAGGATTCAGGAGAGAATTTAGTATGTAAGAGGAACAAACAAGACATTGTGAAGATGTGGCTTCCCTTTGGTGGAAAGCTGTCAGCGATAAAGGGAGAGGTGGCAGTCCTGCAGCATAACACCCACACAGTGAAAGCCCAATCACAAGAGGGGATGTGGTGGCTGACATGCATCTATGGTGCAGTAAAGGCTCACGAATCCATATAAAGGATCGCATTCAAAGCTCCTGCATTAGGGGGGTGGATGGCTAATTATCACTTTGCTGTCAGTCAAACAGACCCAGGCTCCCTGTGTTCCAAATGTGCCAATTCACATGGGGGACGCACAGGTGTAGCACAGTAACCCATCAGCACAGAGGGAGGCCGGGCGCTCAGATTACATGGGCGGGGAAAGCCACCAGGGAAGGCTGTACCTTTTTGTCGCTGAGCCCGGACACCTGGTCCACGTACTCCTCCTGAATCATGAAGGCAGCCAGGTTGGCTGTGTAGCTCGCCAGGAAGATGACAGCGAAGAAGGCCCAGACGGAGACCATAATTTTGCTGGTGGTGCCCTTGGGGTTCTGCACAGGGACGGAGTTGTTGAACACCAGGCCCCAGAGCAGCCATATGGCCTTGCCGATGGTGAATGATGGGCCACCGGGCTCTGGTGGGGTTGGGCACGGAAAGCAGGGACTGAGTCATGTTTTCATGGTTACCTCCTCAAGCTTACCTCACTGACATCTTTCTAGACTCCACCTCATGAAGCAGTAGCATGACACTTTCACCAAGGGGGGGGGTTGGGGGACCACTACCCATGATGCAACACATCTTCACAAACGAAGCAAGAGCTGAATATTGCCAAGTAGGCCACAAAATGATGGACAATGGAATAAAGCAGGTCTCTAAAACTGCTGCTTTTCACACACTATGACCTGCAGGATCCACCTCCTGCCAACCTGGCTTTTAACAGGACCTTCTGGAGGCCAGGAGGGAGTGCGAGTCTGCACACAGTGCCTCAGACAACCTCATTAGCCCTTTCATATTGTCCAGAGAGCACTTTTAATAACATGCAGGTATGTCAGTTCAGAACCAGCAGAGTGGAAGACAATTAAGCTCAAATGATATTAGACTTACAAACATATAGTGGACATGTTAAAAAAGATGAATAAGCACTTCAGATACAATGATGCTGGGAAGATAAATAATGGATAACATATTGATTGGATTTAATGAAATGATGGTAACATTACTGTAACAAAATGGAAAATGAAAAACAGTTCAGGTTGGGAGGACTCTGGGTTAGTGCCAGCACACTGGCTCACTCCAGTTTCTTCATGTTCTCCACAGACATGGAGTTATGTGTATTTGAATGCGTTTCTCAATTACTGTATTGTGTGCCCTGCACTAACATCCCATTCAGAGTGTCCCCCATTCCAGAGTCACAATGACCCTGTACTGCTAAGCCGTTGGAAGATGGATGGGTGGGTGGATGGATGGATGGACCACAGAAAAATCAGCGCCAGTCAAAGTACACCGTCCAACAAGTGGCCCTCCAGGTGCATCTTTAAAAGGGTGGCAGACGGCCAACAGCCCCCAAGCTGCTCAGCCATGACCAACGACCCCTCTCACCTCTGCCGTCAGCCAAACAGCGGTTGTACCCGACCGGGCTAAAGTACTCGAACACGAAGACGGCGACGGCTGAGACCAGCAGTAGCATCACAAACATCATCACCCACACGTCGGCACTGAAGGGCTCTGAGGGGGGAGGGGGGTGGGGGCGGGGCACAGAAATACATAAGACTGTTGCATGGACTGTGTGCGGCAAGAAGATGGTCAACAATTTAAAAAAAATAAAGGATAAAACTGATGACAGGACAGGGTCTAACCCAAGAAAGCGGAGGGAGAGACGGTCCCATTGCTGCGGGAGACCATGACGCTGATGCCGGTTTCTATGAAGGGCACAGAGAAGTCGATGACCTCTGACCTCTCCTCATTGATGGTCAGGGAGCCCACTGCCATGTGAGCATTCTTCACCACCACCTGGGGCAGAAAGAATGGGGCGGAATAGGGTTGCTGTGACATCACCGTTGTACACCAGATGTGCAGCACCTGGCGAACTGTGGGGAAGAGCGAGCGACTTGTCTGTTCATGTGTAACTGCCGGACCCTGCTGGCCACCTCCCACTCCACCAGGCTCCTGCCTGTGCTTGTGCTGCCCATGCGCTGCCCAGCTTTCCCTGCTCCTCATTTTTGTTTCAAACAGAAACACAGAGCAGTTTGAAAATGGCAGAGTGAGCCGAACTTCACAGAAAGAGGACAGATCGTTGGGGGGGGGGGGTGAGACCTTGGTGAGAGGCAGGTAGGGTTTTTACAGGGCTGGACGCTAACACTGCTTCCATGTAAAACTGGGTTATTGCAGTGGGTCACAGTGACCAGAAATAGCCACCCCGCCTCCCCAGTAACCTCCTGGTAACCATCACTACAGGTATATTTAGCTCTAAATACCTGGGCTCTGTGGCACTATGCTAAAGTGGGACAAAACTGTCTGTGTTAAAGCATGCGTGTGCACACGTTTCAGAGAGTGGCACAGGCCCTCTTCATCTGTCCCTGCATCTGTGCGCTTGCGCATGCCATTAGTCTAGCTTCCGCCAATGAGTCCTCACGCCTACCATACATAGCTATCACTTCCTGTTCCATTCATTTAAATAATCAAATTAAACAAACCGGGAATCTTTAAACGAGGCCAATCTGAAATAATTGACTGCACTGCTAACAAATTAAGCCTTCTGTTCTGATTTCACACGTTCACCCCACAATGCGGTGCTTAGAACGTCGCAACAGAAAGATTATAGAAGGTGGCAGCTGTACGGACACCTCGTTTAAAATACTGTTAACAGCGCGGCAGCCTTTTCAAACATTTGAGGTGTGTAAGGGTGCTACAGTGCAACAACCAATAAAAGCAGACATTACTCTCTATTTCTAGCTCATACCCCCTTCCCACCTGTACGTATATTGTGAATACAGGTACATGACAGGCTTTATTAGAAGAGACATGTCATACAGAGAGAGAGACCATTCTGTCTGACCTCACATTGGTGGCACCCATAATGACAATCTTTCAAGCGAAAAGATTCCCCAGTTTAACCGCCTGTTGACATTTAAACAGCGTGAGAAACGCTGGCCTTTCAGGAAAAGTGAATCTTCTGGAATACAAAAAAAAAAAAAAAAAAAAATCTTACATCCGCTTTGAGCTGAGGTTTGGATACCGTCCAGAAGGCTTCACAGGGGAATGCAAAAGGAGAGTTGCAGGAAAGCACCCCACCGTGACGTTAGACCTAGAGTGAAGGAGGACGTGCCACTGGTGGTATGGCGGGAACGCGAGACTGCATTGAGCTTATCAGCTGAACCCTGGTCCAGCACTATTGGGCCAGCAACACAGAGCAGGAATGCTTACCACACTTAACAGCACAAATAAGTTTGACACTTGTGGCGTCAACCACATTCTAATGAAGCACCTGCATTTCGACAGGCTGGCGTTCGTTTACCCGTCACCCAGGTAACCTAAGTTGTAGCTTGTGACATTTGTAGAAGTGGGAAAAAGCTTTCGGTATCCCCCATGCCAAAGACAAGTCTTTAATGAAAAGGCTACGAACTGAGCCCCTTATTTCAGCAGCACTTCGCCTGTAGGGTCTGCCTCCATGACGACCTTTTTAAAAATGCTACTGTGACGCACCTCCCCCACCATGCCGTTCCACGTGCCGTTGATCTTCTTGCCATGCTTGCCGTTGGTCACCAGGTAGAGGTCATAAGTAAATTTGACTGACTTGGCAATCTTCTTGAGGATGTCAATGCAGAAGCCCTTGCAGCAGCGCTTGATGTAGATGCCAGAGTCTTTGGTCTGATTGCTGAAAGTGGATGAAGAGCAGTGAAACATTAGGACCACGGTGTCCGACCACGGAGGTCTAGGGGTGGTGGAGGTGACGGAGATGTGTGGAGGAAAGAGGCTAGAGGAATATCACAGGAGGACTGGACTCTAAATGGATGGGAGTAACGAATTGAGGAATGATGGTGCAGAACCGTGGAACTCGGGTCCAGGACTAGGTCGAATGTGTAGGGTGGGAGTGGCATTCTCAGAAGGGGCTGGAAGGTGTTTTGGTCCACCTTAGAAACAAAATCTGGCTTATTTCCTTCCTGTTTACAATAATCAAATAGATTCTGTGATCGGTTGGTGTCTGCCCAGCCATGGTGTAGTCAAGCTTCCTAGCCGCCCCCCCATTCCAGACATTGGGCCTGGTGGAGGTGAAAGACAACAAGAATGGAGGAGATGATGTAAGACAGGTAAAAAAACACCACATACAGTGAGTAGGTAGACAGGAACACATTGATAATGGGAACGATGAAAGATACAAAACATGGATGGCAAAAGGCAAGGAGCAGAGTCTTTCAAGAAGATCAAAACAGAAATTAACAAAGGGAGATGAACAGCTCAGACAGAGTGAAAGGTTGCAGGACCTGTTGGAACTGCTGGAGTCAGAATGCCACATTTCAGCCAATATTAAATTAAAAAAAAAAAAAAGGAAAAACACATTAGTTCAGAGGTATGTTCACATTAGCGTACAACCTATAAAAAATAAAGCAATGAAACAAGCCATGCATTTCTAAAATAGAATACAGCTAAAAAAAAAAGTCAAAATTTACTTGAACTTACAGCAAAGACTTTAAATAAATCTTCCTGTGACAGAGTAAAGAAACACTTCCCCAAAACGGACACCATATTAGACTCTGAGCTAACAGAAGCCCAGGAAACAAAGCCATAGAGCTCAATGATTCAATTTAATTCATTTGTATAGAGCGCCTTTCACAACACAGATGTCCCAAAGCACTTAACAGAAGTGTGCAGCAATACACCATTACATTCACAGATGCTAAATGGTGGATGATACTGAAAGAGAAAGAAAAAAAACTAGAAGATAACAAAAGAGGAATGAAAAACTCCTCAGAAAGGAGAGATGAAACCTCTCGGGGTTGATGGTCACCCCCCGGTACATGGTACAAAACAGGGAAAATTATTATGCTGTCATAAATAGGAGGGGTTAGATGCTTAGGCCTGTCTGTGACCATGTTGGTCTCTGTATGACTGTCTAGATTGAGCAAAAGGATGGAGACCGAGGGACTTTGAAAAGAGACTGGGGGCAATGCAGGGCTGGGGTATGGGACAATTAGACCCAACTATTCAGGCAATATGGGGGCCTGGTGAATTATCTGGTGGTGGGGCATGGAGAAATATGGGAGAGGGCGGTGCTGAGAGTGGAGGCCAAGGCTGGAATATACTCTCACTGGACTTTGAGCTGCTTCCTGCAGGGCACTGTGTTCCTCATACAGGTGCCACTTAGTGGGTCCACGTCCTCCACGATGACAAAGGGCGCCTCCTCCAGTGTGACGATGGACAGGTGGTCGTCCTGGTGCTCCTCGGCATCCGAGTACAACTCGAAGCGCGGCCACACGTGGTATTTCATGGACAGTGAGCCGTTCTCCCATTTCCCGACCTCAGGAAATACAAACCAGGAAGGACAGAGTTTAAGAGGAGTGTAAGAAAGGAGAGAAGTGAAAGGAGGAAAAGACCCAGTCACATATCTGAGTTTTATTTGTAATTTCAGATCAGCTCTCATATCGATCTGTATAAATGCTGTATCTCAAAATGTCCGCTCTACCAATGAGTTACAGGACAAATTCTGAATCCTCTGTAAACCACTATAGCTCCCCAACTGCGACGAAGTCTCGTTAGATAATGGTGATATTAACATAATAACCAAAGACTGTCACGTAGGAGCCTGTTCCCTGCGCGACTGTGTGAGTCACCAGAAGCGCATGACGAATGGTGGCTGGGGCCCAGTGAGAATTGGGGGGTGGCAGGAGTGAGGACTGGTGGGAGGGGAGCAACAAGGGGCTGGCAGGGTGGCGATGGAATGGCTGTGAAGGCAGAGCGAGATGGGGCCCAGTGAGGAAACGTCAATTCAGCAGCTGAGTCTGGGCCCTGAGGTGCATCACAGTTTTGAAATGGGGCTGCCGGCTTGTGAGGGGTGGGGGGTGTAAAAAGGAATATAGTATACGTGTGAGTCAGCTGGTCTGGATGCTACGGGACACTCTGCAGTATGCAGGGATGGAGGGGGAAGAGAGCTCATTAGAACCCAGTCTGGAAACCAGCCTGAGAATGAAGTCTGGGAGAGGCTAAGCATGTGAAGAGTCACCTTGCTCTGTGGTCAGAGGATGGAATACAGATTAGGGGAGTAGGGCAGCTAAGGAGAGATAAAGACAGAGGAATGCAGAGGTGCTGGCAGCCGGGAAGCTTACTCTGGTCCACTGCCTCTCCTTGTCCAATAGGATGATGACCAGCTTGGGGTGCATCTGGTACCCATCCTCACTGAAGGACAGGTTACGTCCTTCGAACGTTACGTTCATGAGGTACCTGAACCAGAAAACCACAGTCAGGATTACAAATGGCTGGTTTATGGAGCACAGTTCATTTGAGCTGAGGCGTCATGCTCCTTGAAAAGCCCATGGTGGTCCCCTCTCTTGCTGACCAGCTTCAGAGTCACCCACGCGGACACACGCCACGTGTGCAACTCAGTACAGTCTCTGCAACAACAATGCACATAAACCGCATGCTAATGAAGGACAAGCCGCCAAAATATGGGGCAAAATAATAGCCCCATCTTCAGATATCATCAGGGCGACTGGATGTCATGAAGTCATGCAAGTGCTGCTGCTGTTTGAGGGCACCCCAACCAGCTACGTGTGTGAGGACTGTACCTCTAACACCCGACCTTCGCTGAGTGCAGCGTGCTATATGCGTGTTGCCATGATACCCACAACCGCTGCGATTTCCAAGCGGGCTGCTGTGTTGCCATGACGACCGTCACCTCACTGAAAGGGCAGGAGGGAGGGAAAGGTAGGCCTTTTTTTAACTCTGGCTACTGCCCCCTCTCTGTTCAACTGCACTTTTGTATCTCAGCAAGCACAGCTCTGCATCCTGTTATGGTCATCCACTTTCACACACGTCCATACAGGCAAGCTAAACAGGCGTGTAACTACGAGTTCCCTGTCACTAGTTCATATACAAAGCATGAATAAGTATGGGCCATTAACATGCCATGATACAGCTGGTGGTATACTTACCCCAAACACACTCAACCACACACACACACATACACACACACACACACACACACACACACACACACACACACAATGACACAGTGTGTGTATTCCAAGGAATATAGCAAGCCAAATGAAATATCAATTGGATGTTTTCATAAATGAGTTTTATCAGTAATTGGGAATGAATTAAACTCAAACAGAATTAGTCAAAGCAAGTGATGGGGGCATTCGTGACTCGCTAATGGTGTTCACGGAAACACAACAATGCTCTCTGGCTGCACGTCCAGCGGAGGCGTGGGGTGCCCGTGCATTTGCACACATGTGCCGGAAACTGGTGTGTGCCGGACACTGTGCTGAGGACGGGAAGAGAGCAAGTGAGAACAAGGTGAGAATGAGGCAGTTAACTGTATTATTGGACTGGCTGAGAGGAAGAGACCAAAGGCGGAGGCACGGGGAGGGTCACAGAGGGATTATTAGGGACAGTGTTATTGGATTGGCTGAGAGGAAGAGACCAATGGGAGAGGTGTGGGGAGGGTATTATTACGGGCTGAGAAAAAGGATGGACCTCTGGGCAGTCGCTGCTATTCTACGGGAACACCAGGCCACAGTGAGAGGAATAGTACTCTAGTATGCTGCCATTAAAACCCCTCTCAAACAGGCATGAGCTTCACAAGTCAAAACAGAGTTGCCTTAAACGACGACAATCTGTTCAGTCTTAAGTACCCTCAGCTCAAGCAGCAGTCACCACTGTAAAACCGCTTACTACTTATTTTACACCTGGAGAGAGACAGTAATGTTTATTCACGTCTTCTGATTGGGAGTGAGTGTTTATGGGCAACAAAACCCCAAATCAAGACAGAGTACCTAAACAATATTTTATATTCCTAATCGGTCGATCACAACAGTACATATCAACAGCGTCAAACCAGGCTCTGCTGTTCAGAAACATATGACCAATTTACAGAAAATTTTCTTCATATCACTAAAATAAATTCTCATCTGACTGTTTTCACCTAAATGACTTTGAACATTTACCTGATTACTTCAAGAATGTTTTTTATACCACCCAATAAACGAAATATAAAAGGTTATTATAATAAGGCTGCAAAATACTGGTAGTTAATTTCCTAAAGTAAACCACACTTTATTGCCTACTGGAGATTTTAAATGCTGCTTGAGGTTAAATGTATAAATGCTTGGATTTAATCAAGAATGAGTTCAGTTAACCTAATAAATAAGAAACAAACACACAGAAAGCAAAGCAAAATGTGCTGAAATAAAGGGAAGAAACTAGACTGAAACGAAAGTTTAAAAGTGCAGCCCCACTAAGTGGCTCTTTAGCCCCTCCCTTCTGCTGTCATGTGAAACTGCAGCTGGGATGGAAGATGTGCTTGAGAAAAGACCTTATAACCTCAGCTATAAGAGCCCTGAGAAAGACCGAAAAGGACGGACAGGCCTCCCTTTCTTGACGTTACTTGATTCTCAGAAGAGCACAGCTTTAATCAGAAATACCACTGGCACAGAAACTTGAAGAGAACAACCAGGTTCACAGAGACTGCATCTTTGGCTTCCAATGTCCCTGGAAACAGTTAAAGCTTTACAAGCAGAGTTTCACAGCACTGACTTATGTAGCTTTAAATGCCCCCATTAGAGTTGCCTGGGAAACACAACACAATGCAGTCACCTGAGTACTTCGTTATGATTGCCCACGTTTGGCCCCTTCTTGTCTGGGGCTCCGTGGCACTCGGACTTCAGAAGGGTGTGGGGCCCCCGGTCGAGCATCATGGTGGACGTTGCCATGGCAATGACCGCCACCCCATCACGAACCCGGGCTTCAAGGGTGTAGTCCCACTCATCATACGAGACGGAGATCAGACCTGCAGGGAGGGAGAAGTAAGGTTATACAGTGAAGATCTGATTTGGATTAAATCTGAATACAAAGAAAGAATAACAGGTTACAAAACATTCAACCCCCCATCTGCAGAGAACGAGTGCTGAGTGCACGAGGTGAACCTGCAGCAGAACCATCAGGAGAACCGGCAGAACTGCCTCACCTCTGGGCCACAGTAACCTGCTTAACCTTTAAATTAGCGAGGCTTCAGTCAAAACTACACACACACATACCCCATCTGGCTTTTGAAGTTTGAAATGCCAACTCTAGACACACACTTCAGGCATGCCGTACACCCAAACGAGTGGTGTTCACTTGGAACCGGAAGACGACTTCACATGACAGGCCATCTCATCAACGCCAGCTCAGGGGAGGAATGGGCACTGTGGAGTGCTGTGTTTTGGGCCTACTCATTGTCCAACCTCCATGCCTGCTTCACTCGATACACCTGTTCATTACAAACCTGCAGGACAACGGAAGCGGACGAAAAGGTCAACCAGCTTGTCAAGAGTGGAGACCCTGAGGGCAAAGCCGCCATCACTTTGGAAAAAAAAGCATCAGCTAAGCGAGTCAGTAACCGCTCCGGCATTGTTATAAGCAGCGACAAAATGGGAAGAGGGAGCCTCCGACACTCAGATGGATCAGCTCTGCGGTTCTGCGTCTCACAGTGTGATAAAACGTCCAGGCGGGGGGAGGGGGGTGCTCTGGCACACAGCTGCTTTATGTAATTCAAGAGATGAATCAGGAGTATTACCTAGAGGCTGGAAAGCTCCAAATCTGACCGCAGCTTCATGTTGAAGTGTGGAACTGGGACCTTTGTCCCACCCCCCATCTCATACTCATCACAATTCTCCCCCGCAGACACTCTCCGCACAACATGGTATGGTCTTGAAACCAGATATCATTTATGGACAGGGGCCACACATCCATGAATTGAACCGTACCCCAATTGGATCTTGCCAACCAGTGATGAGGGGAAAGAAATGGGGGGTAGCCCGTCCCATTTTGGGTTTCGAGGCTATATCTCCCCCTCTATCACTCGCTGTCACAACCTCCCCCAGGACCCCCGTGTACCCGTGGGGAACTCTGCAGGCACGTTGTCGGCATCTCCAGCCACCAGCGAGGGTACGATCCAGGTGTAGGCATAGCCAGTGAGGCCCACGGAGTGGGCAACCCCAAAGATGGTGGTGGCCTCCTCCTTGGTGCAGTAGAGCAGGATGACGGGGCTCTGCAGCTTCTTCAGCTGGTTCTGGATCTTGGAGTCACCGTCGTCCACCGACATGTCCAGCAGCAGCACCTCCTCCAGCTCCCAGCCCACGAAGCTGTTCTCAATGGTGCTGCGGACCTATGGGCGAGGGAGGGGGGCATATGTGTTTGAGCCCCTGAACAACTGGACCCAACTTTGCTCAACATTAGCCCCACTGGACACCCAGCCGACGCCCGCATGTCAACAGGGACCCGACTTCTGTCCAGGAAAGCCACAGATCTGCACTCATCATAAAAACAACCGGAATCCATGGTGGGGAATGTGAGTGGCCAGGGGCACTGACAGAGGGACTCCAGCAGAGGCAGCATCTCTCAGGGAAAGACATATTCAAGCCTAACTCTGCTGAGCACTTGTCTGACGCAGACGGGAGACGCAGACACAGGGATACACGGAGACAAGCGGCAACGACAGTCATCAGCTCTGAGCAGTTGGTCAGTGGGTTACCTTGTTCACAAAGTCTTTATTGCCAGGATAGTAGGTGGTGACGATGGAGAAAATGTACCAGTCATACTCCTCCATTATGTTCAACATGACTGACGCCTGCTGCTCGATGGACGGACCGAACTGGAAGAACATGGAGTTGTCATCCTGAGATGAGGAGAGGAGACAAGACAGGAACATTGGGGTTAAAGCCATGAGCTGCACCTGTTTGGACTGCCTGATAATTACTCTGCACACCCTGCCATGCCTGTACTCACACAAGAGCTTGAAGTTTACTCCGTGTGTAAATTAGAGACGGTATGTGTGCATGCAATGTATCAAACCCTGCTTGTCAAACCAAGAAGGGGATTGAAATGTCTTAGGCGTAGGACTATATGCCTCATTTGACATCAAAGATCATCCCCCCCAGGGAGAGAGTTGGGTCAATCCGTTACCTTCATTTCGCATTAATGAGACCGGGTGATACTAATTAAATGGCATGGGGGGTGCGCGTGGGTTAGTGTGAAACACTAACGCACATTAGTGACAGCCTGTACACCCCTGCTTCAATGCAAAGTTTAAGTGTGTAAGTTAAGACTGATTGAAGTTTATTCTGATTTCATATAACTTGGCCCATTCGTCTCTCATGAACCCTGTCTCCTCTTTGACCTGTACCCACTCCACTTCATCTCTCCTATATGTTGCCACTTCTCCTCCCAGCTGCTGTCTCTCACTGCACTCCTCTCCCTGCCCCTGACCTATGCATTCTACTGAAATTACTGCCAGGACATAAATATAACTGAATTTCCAGGTCTGCCCCCCGCCCTCCACAGGGGCAGAGTTTAAGTAGCTTCCCGGTTGGGTTGGTCACTCTGTAGGCTGAGTGTAATCATCTAATTAATAAACAAACAGCAGCACCAGCAAATACCGTCTCCCGTTTCTGCTCCGATAATCTTACTCCTGCCGCTCGCGTTCCCACGTGTCACAGAAATGTTCTAGAAGTTTTTTTTTTCTGAAGTTGCCGTGGTACTCTGGGGGGGGGGGGGGGGGGGGGGGGGGCCCGCCGATTAAAGGGGCAGGGGGCCACAGGGTAAAACCCAGAGAAACATGAAAGGGAGTT
>JAACJT020000037.1:1384251-1407180 GCA_009936485.2 Gymnarchus niloticus
GGCAGGACAAGGGAAGGGCAAATGTGGGAGAGGGCGAGAGGAATAAGGGATGAACATTGAGGAGGAGTGCGGCATCCAGAAGAGAATGACAGGGCGAGTAGAAGGGCTCAAATTAAACATGTGTAGCAGAGGCTGTAATGAGCAAATAATGGAAATTAAAAAAGAGGGATGAATGATGAGCAGCTTGGAGGAGAAAGCAGCAGCAGAAGGATGAGAGAAGAGAAATAAAGAGGGATGATGAGAATGGAGAGTGAAGCACAGGGCACCAGGCTACCACCCTTGATAAAGTGATGCTGGATGTCTGTATCATGAGAAGTTAGTCAGTGTGGGGGGTGGGGGCAATAACTTCATGAATAAGCCAACAATCAGAACTTTAGAGACAGGAGAAACAGGCCTCAAACAGACGGTCATCCTGATGACAGGGCATGGGGCATTATGACTACAGGGCACAGGGTATCCTAATCTCAGGGCACAGGGCATCCTGATTACAGGGCACTGGATATCATGTCTGCAGGACTATTAGAGGACAGATGATGGGTGTTAGAAAAAGCTGACAGGTGAACAGTGCAAAAAGAAACAAATTCAATGAAAAAGATGGAAAAGTGTAAAAAAAGAAATACTGGAGCCAAAAAAAAAAACTACACAAACAAAGTTAGATCAGGTTATTGCAGTGTGCTTAGTTATAGTCCTGCTTATGGCCAGACAATCCAAAATGACAAAACCCATGCTCCCTAAATAGGTTAGTCATCCAGACTAAACCATGGCTTGATTCCATCAGTAACTGAACCATTAGAATAAAACTCTACAAAGGCAGTACCATACATCATCAATACCTGGCATGAAATGGAAACTACAGATTCCATTAACCACCAATTGGGTCATTTGACCCACAAAATTATGCTGCCAGTGTGTTGCATGAAACTGCTAAGCAAAACGAAATAAACCAATCCTCTTTAATAAATATTACTGTTAAGCTGCATATATTAACAATGAATAAAAAAGCTTTAACACTACCTACACATCCATTTGGCCAGCCTGAATGCTGTAAAATAAAATGGTTTGTGCCTCCGTTTTATAGCGTTTCTGAAGCATGTGCATTTGTTCAAAATCTGCAGCATTGAGAAGTTCACGATGGTGTGCTGTAGTTCCCATAATTCCAATAAAACTGCCTTTAAAATCATAAAAATTGTCTGTTTGTGATTGTCGCTAATATAACATTTTTTCACATGCAACCAATTACCAGGACATCCTGTCTACAGAGCACAGAAAATCCTGTCTACAGGGCATGGGGCGTGAAGTCGACACGGCATGGGGCGTGAAGTCGACAGGGCATCCTGTCTACACAGCACAGAATACCCCATTCACAGAGCACTGATGAAGTCTGAGAAAAATGGAAGTTACAAGTGAGTCTAAACATTCATGTTTGAAATTGGCAAAAGGAAGCAGGAAAAATAGGACACTCTTATTTAGGGCTCTCTCTCTTTCTGTACATCTTCCTTAAAAGGCAAGCATGCTAGCTGATCTCTAAATCAGGACAGAACAAGAGAGGATATTGACAGAGAGAAGGAAAAAACTAAAATGGAAAGTAACATGGGCACCACTGACCCAGGTGAAGAATCATAACAGTGGAGTCATGTTGAACGAGAGAGACAGCACTGGACAGCTTAGTCCATAGCATTATTCACGAGTCTTTAGGGGGCTATGCTAACCGTACCTGTTTCCCAGAAAGCAGGAGAGTGTATCACCGCAAAAGCAGCGTGCCAGCTCGTTAACGGCTGCCACAAAACGAGCTGTCTCACGTTTTAATGCACCTACGGATGGAGAAGATCAGCTGGGGCGATCAAACCCCGGGCAACCCGGCGTTGCCAACAGTGACAGTTAGCCATCCCCCCCAGGCCAGTGTGACCCTGAAATGCAGCTTCCCTCAAAACTGAGCCCAATGCACAGCTGGCTCCAGCAAACAGTAACCTTAACCCCCCCCCCCCCAAATGGGATCATGTGCCAGACACAGGTTACATTCATCAGCATTCTGGTTCGGTACATTTCATTCCCGGCAACGATTCAACTGCTCTGAAACCAGTCCAGGAATACATTAGTCACCTCAGTCGCATCTCTGTGCGCGGGGAAGTTTTGGAACGGTGAGGTGTCGCGTTACGCCGTGAATGCCATACAGTGCTGCGTGGGGGATCGCCACGGAGACGACAGGACGCTCAAAGAAGCGAAGCTGCCTCTTGGGGTGCAGTGTGGTTCTGTATCCCTAGCTGGAGTTCACCTGAGCCCTTGGACTGATGTCATCCAAAGAAGGGAATAAAACAAACGCCATACTAGGGAACGAAAGGTGACTGTTTCAGGTGCCGGAGTACACCGCAAAGAAATACACAGCAAAACAAGAACAATTCACCAACTTTAACTAAATTTCCCTTCCTCAATGGAGCACCCCCCACACTGAGCCAAAGCACACTCTCCCATACATGCCCTCCCAGCCCCCCCAACTCCCATTTTTCTGCCAGATTTAAAGGAATGTGTTGCTCTTTCTCTTGTCCTTCATCTCCATCCCTCCCTAATTAATGTGAGCCTTAGCTGCTCAGCCCGCTCCACCTCTCTAGCACCATCTCCCACATGCCAGCCCCCACCCCACCATTCCTCCTTCGCTCACCAGCCACATCTCTCCCTCTCCCCGATCCATCACTACCTTTCCTCCTACTTGCACACGGCTTCTTCCGGCTCTCTCTGTCGGTCTGCCTCCCCGCTCTAGCGGAACCACGAGAAGCCGGTCGACCGCCCCCACCACGCACACGCTCATGTTCTGCACGTGTATTTATGTGAGAGGGGGGTTGCCATGCCAACCGCGTCAGCAGCATTCGGCCTGGTAACATCTAGTGGAGCGCACCAAGAAAAGCTCTTCTCTTCCCAGACATCCTCTCTCTCTGCTTCCTTTTCTTTGTGTCATTCATCTCTCCATCATTCAGCGTGAGCACAAGCCTCATGCTTGACAAGCAGTTAAAACGTCTGCAATGATGTCAGGAGGCCAGCACGTTAGATTAATGCTACTTGAACACACATACACAGAAATACTCTTTTTCCCTTTTGACATTTACAAATCAAACCAAAAACAGGCAGTCTTCAGCCAGTGTTCCCAGTTATGATCCTATACTGGTGTTATTTGTGTTGCGGTGCTCCAGTATGGTGTCCTGGTGGATGGTAAAATGTGCATGACAAGCTCATGGTGGCTCTGTCGTCCGGCCTGGATTTGCCTCCTCGAGCAATAGACGCAATGGAGGTGCGCATGCCGAGTTCATTCTGTTTCATCATTCTGGACTGTTAACTGCCCCAGTGAAATTGGAGGCAATGTGCCGTTTTAACTGTGGCCCGGATGAGACGTCTGAAGGAGCCACGGCTCTCTGTGGTGATCCCCCAGACAGCCCCCTGCTGTGTCAGTCCCCGTCCCCTGTTCACGGCGCATCTCCAGACCAAAGCAAAATGGGGGGTGGCTCTCTCCCACCTGCCCTTTTCGTGGTCTCTTCTGGGCCGCCCATGATGAGCTGGGTGAAACGAGTTAAATATACTGAAAAACAGTGAGAAATCCTCAGGCCTGAACTCATCTATAAAGATCACTAAACATCAAATCTGTGTGCCTGCGGGGAAGCCAATCAGGATACAGGGGAACAGGTCTGTTGATGCAATTTTGTTTGTAGACCCAAGATGAAATGGTGCCTCTCTGTCACTCAGGCAGCTCTCTCTGCCACGCCGTGACACTAAGTACTGATTTCTGAGACACTGTTCTGTGCCTCTAAATGCCCCTACCGGTAACACATCCCTCTGCCGCCTCCCGCAGCGATTCCGCCAGCAGATTAATCTGGTGTCTCACAGCCGTCTCAGAGCCCGACTGCCTGTGGTCTCCTATGTCCCGTCTCTCCACCCACACTCCTTCCTCTCGTGGAGGAACCCCAGAGGCGACGTCAAAGGTGACCCGAGGGGCTGGGCAGCCTACCTTGGCAGCCATGATCATGGAAGACCCACCACGGATGCCCAGGATGGGGATGTGCGTCTGGGCCGAGATGAAGTCCAGGATCTGGGCGATGGCTTCTTGGTCAGTGTCGTCGCCGAACACCACACCCTGCAGCCAGTGTTTGGTCATCAGGTCACAGATGCGTGTGATGATGCTCTTGGGGTCAGTCTCGTTCATGGTGACCAGCTCCACGTTTGGCGGCAGCGGCATGTGCTGGAAGTCATCCTTCTCGCGGCCCTCGGCCAGTGCCAGCTCGCTGGAGTTGCCCACTAACACCACGGCGATGCTCAGGCCCTGCGTCAGCTTGTTGGGTGGCGGTGGGGCCGGCACCGCCGGAATGTAGTGTGGCCCACCCCTCTCCGGCCCACTCTTGTCTCTCCGGCATGTGCCCGGATCAGCCAGTGATAGGAAGTACAGGAGGAGGAGGAGATGTGGAGAGAGGCGCGGGGAGCCCCCAGCAGAGAGACACCAGTGCTGGGGGGAAAAGGACAAACGGTCGTGGCGTGCAGGCATGACGGAGGAGTAGAGACGTAATCCCTGGACAGAGGAGACAGGAAGGGAGAGCAGACGCGGTTACCGCAGGAGACACCGTTGGGCTGCTGTTACCCGGCATGTAGTGAGCCTGGTTCGAAAAAACAGGCCAATGCATGGGCAGACATGAGGTGTCTGTGTGAGACAGACGCCGAGTCCGACAGGCAGGCAGGCAGGCAGGCAGACAGACAGACAGAAGGGCAGACTGACAACATTACACAGATACGCAAACGAAAGTTCAATGACGAGCAGCTAGTAGGGGCTCGGATGATGCGGACCCCGCTCATGGAATGCTACCCAACTTTCTCATGGGGAATGAGAGGAAGGCGGCAGACGAGAAGGAGGGGAGTAAGAACAGAGAAGATATATGACAGAAGACAGGAAAAAAAGGATCTTTATAGACTGTCTAAGGGACAGCCGTGGACTGACTGATGCTCCGACAGGTCGAGTTTAAGCGGCTCGGAGATTGATTAACTGACTATCAGACTGACAGACGGAGCGTTTCGCAGACTGACTGACAGACCATCTGACACCAGCCACATGTCCCATGCTCCCCATCTCTGGAAAACCATAAATCTCAAGCTATTATTAACAGACCTTTTCATTAACAGTCATGCAAAGAGAGGAAGTGGAAGCAAAACAGCTTGTACACAGCCTAACTCACATGTTCTTGTGTGTCTGAGACTCAGAGGTGGGGGCAAAAAAAATTACTTCACAAAGGGATGGCGAAATGGGGGGATAGAAAAGAAACAGAACAATTCAATAAACACCATGAGATGAGGAGAGGAAGACAGAAAGGGAGACCATGGGAAGGGAAACATGGGGGGTGGAGATAGCAAAAAGACTCCTAACTAATTGCTAGAAGTTCGTCAGGGTTAATTACAGATCCCTGTGTTAATTGTCAACTGCGCATTCTTTTGAAGGAAGGAAAAGGAGGAGTGAGTGTTGGTTATAAAATGAAGGGTGTGAGATACCAATCCAGAGGAAGAGGATGGAAAACAGGATGAAGACAGATCTAACTTGGATCTGAGGGAGGGATTAATTAAAGATAAGGTGAGACAAGGTGAGGAAGCTTACAGAAGGAAAGACAGACATAGACCAGCGACAGATAGGTTAAACACCAGGAAGAGGGCTGCATAAAGGGGGGACTGGCAGGTACAGAGAGAGAGAATGAGAGAGTTACAGAGAGAGTAAAAGAGAGAGAGAGAGAGAGTGAGTGAGAAAAGACGTGTGAGAGAGAGTGAGAGAAAGAGTAAGATAGGGAGAGAGAGGAAGTGAGAGAATGAGAGAGCAAGTGAGTGAGTGAATGAGTGAAAGAGAGATGCTCCATTTGAATCTGTACTTCTTCAACAGCACTCAGTTTCCATGGCAACCATTAAAATAGGCCTCTCAGTGTAGCACTGATGATGGACACAGAGATACACGCTGGTACCCCCCGCACTCCAGCATTCTCTGACACACGCACGCACACGCATTGCGCTGTGAACTCCGAGACGCCCGGACGCTGCACCGGCAGGACATACAGGCCTCTGTGTTTCAGAACAGAAGCGATAATTCGGCGCATTTGTATGGTGACTCTCACCTACTGCTATGTGGACGGTGGGTGAGATCCTTTTCTCACCTGCCTGGGAGGCGTGCCCACCGCAGGCCTGTCCGATTCATATTCCCGCACTCCCTGGCAACCGTCACACACCAAGGCGATGCAGATGCCCTTAGCAGCAGTATCGTGTCTGGGGCAAATCTCACTGTAGCTCTGCCTAAACACCTCTGTTCTAGGGATACATGCTTAAGTCTACAAGTGAAACCATCCAGCTGTTCTTCAAGAACTGAACAACTGGCACGATCCTCAAATGGGCCAAATAACATGAAGAATGGAAGGCAGCAAAGGCAAAGCAGAGATTTGGTTCCCCCGCCTGTAATGGAGAGACTACCTCAGGAAAACCACAGAGAAGCTCCAGCCAACTTGCAGACCGGGTGCCAAATGAAGGGCGAGCAGTGTGCTCGCCGAGCCGTGCCGCTATCACTTCCTCAAGCGCATCCAGAAGGCTCCAACACCCAGCTTTCCCAGAGAGAGATGGCCTTTCGTTTTCCATGTGCCCTATAAGGTCTTCCTCTCCTAATATGTAATGTCCATTATAAGTAATTTCAATTACCGTGTGTCTTGTGAATAAGCTCCCATGTGAATACAAACATTGAAGTGAATGGATTATCCACCGCATGTGCTAGGACAGCAGTGACACTAGAGTGTGTTCTGTTGAATATTTACAGTCCTCAGAGGTGGCACGGGGGGATGCGAAAACAGCCAGACAGAAATAATTACGTTTGGATAAACGAGTACAACCTCCTGTTTTTTTCCACAGAGTTAAAGGTACTGTAAGCAAGAATAATACACAAGGGAGGACATTTCCTCACATACACAGAAAATGTAGAGACACGGAAAAACATCAGTGCAACACATCCTCGTGCATTGACCAAAAGAGGGAGGATGGGATGAGCTTGACGATAGATGGGCTTCTCCAGACAACCACACAGCCGGCCTCGGGTTCCTCCGAGTAAGTACAAAAGGGGTAAAAAAAAAAAAATCAGGGAGAGTGCTTTAAAAAAAGCACCAAAAAGGCTAATGAATTCAGCACTCCTCGTACCGTCATGCTCTGTGCCGTTCATTATCCTGCCTCTTTCAGCCACACGCCACACTAGATGACTCTGCGAATCGCTAAGCGTATTCTGCGAGTCCAACTCAGACCATACACACACATGTTTAGGATCGCAGAATTATCTCACTCTTCTCCACTCACCCTTTTATTGCCAAAAAGGACAATATATTCAATCACTGTCTTGCGCCTGGCCTTTGATAACTGGTATATATCCATTACTGTCTAATAAGGTAATTCATTTTATCCTGCTGGTGTCTGGACATGTGCCACTCTGTTCAGAGAATATGGAAACCAGTCTCGACGGGCCAAAACATGACAAAGAAACCAAAATGACCTCGCACGAACAACCTTCCTCTAATCACTCAAAATGTGTTTCATTGACTGCTTTTCACAGATTAGCACTGTAGTAATCTCTCCCATTCAATCCATCTCATTCCAAACTGTTATTTTTAGAGCTCTAGTCCACCCAGCCTTGGATTAAAGGGTACGTTTCCACATAAGCAGAGCACTCTAGCATCCAGTGCATGGACGGAGAGGTGATGTTCGGGTGCAAGCTGGAATTTACCATGAACCCTGACCCCTCCTGCTAATCACTAATTAAAAAGACCATGTCGTCAGCGGTGTTGTCTGTTCATCACTTAATGGTAAACAGGGGAAAGTCAGGGGATAAAGTGCCATCTTCTGCCGTACCTGTCTTTTTCTTAACGGATGAAGGCTTTTTCCTCTCTAATCCACAGTAGACGTCCACAAAGGGTGAAAGCTCTATGAAACTTGCAATGCAAACAGTAAAATAACATTACATTGGTGAATTTGAAATCCAATAAAAATTCACAGATAATCAAATTGAATCTCATACAGAACCCAAGAATCAAAGACAGCCATATCAGCGTGAGACCAATCCAAAATGGCTATGATCCTGTATTCATAAGGCCACTAAAACGCAATAATCCAAACATCAACAACAAACGTGATAAATACTGCGAAACGGCATGTGGTTCCAACTCTCAAGGAGCAAGCTGGGTTACAGTAATGCAGAGGCAAAGGCTTCTCTCTGCAGCGTGGCTCGGCATCCAACTGGGGAGAAGTGATAGCCATTCTGTGGGTGAAAAACCGCCATCTTCACAGATAGGCCATTGAGCTTCCACTTCATTCAAATCCATGTGATACGACGACATCAAAATCATCTAACAATCAAAGATCTGCTGCGTAAAAAGGGGAAATGCGAGGGATTCTGACATACAGCTGGAATGTTACAATTGTTACCGTGTTATCAGTGGCTCTAATTTAATTTCCCGTGGTGCCGCATAAGACGTTACAGAGGTGTGTGTCCGATTATCTCACCGGCCCCATGACCTAGGGCACCATCAGAGAAATTAATGACAACTCATGTCAGTGACCCACCTGACCTTAAAGGCTGGATGCTTTTTCTTTGGCCACGCACGCCGCTAAGAAGCTGTGCCCATAAGCGGAGGAAGAGCGACCCGTGAGCTTGGTGCATTCCCCCGGAGGCCAGTGAATCCTGGGTGATTTTTACACTGCCGGGAGAGATTTTCTCTGTCTTAGTCCAATGATGCCAGCATGCCATCTCCAGGTGGCCGAGCGTGAAACCCCACACCATCACCTGTGTTCATCCGTATTTCAACGCCATACCCCAGATCGCTCACAGAACTGAAGTGACCGATCCGCCGTGGATACTTCCAAGATGGCGACCTTCTGGAAGGTGACGACCGACTGCCAAAGGGGTTGTGCAGAGCTTGCTGCCAGGCCAGGCACAGCGCCGGTGCCGATTTTGGCGATTAGGCAGGCAGCTAGCCAGCTCCGCTAACTGCTTTTTCGGCAGCCATATGCCATCGTTTCAGCAACTCTGCCACCTTGCCACCCTTGACCCATGTAAGGTATATGCGGTGAAGTGAAACCGCTGATTGTTTTATACACAGCATTTTTACAAGTATAATCGTTATTCGTGTTAGTGGCAGTATTGTAATATACTTATGCTGCTGTCATTACAGTTACTACCTCAGGAGAGAAAAGCATGGCTTATAACCTTTGTCAAGGCAGCCTGCTAATCAGACATCCTGATCATCGAGGGATTACCCTTTCATTCTTGTCGCAATCTTGCAGCAGATGTTATATTTTCATTGTTTCTTAGCTGACAATCAGTCTAATAGACGGAGTCCTCTATCCAGCTGTTCACGAGTAGCTCAAGCTGATCATACCACCCATGCCTCCTGGTGCTGGGGCTTAAAGCAGGCTGCCTCTGTGGCAACTCTGGGGAAGGGGGGGGGCAAAAAATAAAAATAAAAAACATAACTGCCGGTCTCCGACATGAAGAATGGGGGAACGGCACATGCGTTCTGTGCTGTAAACAGCGGCCACATGCTGCGAGAATGGTCGACGCAGCAGAATCTCTTTACAGTGGACGCAATTCGCCTTCTGCCTGACAGCCACGTCGACTTCATGTCACTCTTCCGTTCAAATCACCGCTGTGCCGAGGTCCCCCAGTACGGAGCAATTTTAATTAAAGAGGCTGCGGGGGGGATTTGATTCCCATGGAGATACTACAGGGAGAACGTTGTGGAGAGGAGATGAGTTAAGAACAGCTTAAAGAAAGCGAGAAGATGAAAACAGAGAAGAAGCAGCGAGGAAACACACTGTCAGAGGAACGGCAGTGGTGACAATCACAGACCTGCGTGGTGAGTTTAGCTCTCTCTGTAGACAGTGCATTACATTACCTCATTGTTGCCTGCCCATTCCCATGTGTGAAGGCAACGTGGCCTTTCTCATACACCTCTCTCCCTGTCACTCTCGCCAACTGACTCTCTGGTGCTTTAAAAGCATGCAGTGAATGCACCAGTTCAGTTTTTAACGCACACACACACCTAGTGAATTACGCGGTGACCTGTGTAACGTCTATGTGCTGGCACTAATAATCAAATCGTCATGACATTTAGAGTTTAAATTTGCAGATAGAAGACAGACATGAGTATGGCAGAACGTCGATTACCACAACTAATTGGGACCAAGGCTGATTCGGTTATTCAAACAGTCAAACAATTTGGATGATCAAATATGCATGAGAATAGCCAGTTTAAACAAAACAAACTGAGTTAAAAGATTGAGTGAAAGCTAACACCTGCCCCCCCCCACACACAAACACACATAGACACACACACACTCCTGAGGTAACAACTGACAATGGTACAACAGACAATGACGCACGAGACACTGTCCAGAATCCACACAGTAGCTAAAGGTAACATTTGATTTTTAATTCCCGTAATGACAAATGAAGACTGTTTCTACATTATACTGCATACGTCTTCAAATAAATAGTGATAGATAAATGTATTGAGTGGCAGGACTAATACGTCAGCATAGAAACCAGAAAAGTAAAAGTAGATACTGTCATATTTTTTGTTTGAGGAGGACGGCGGTGGTTCGGATGACTGGCCTTCGACAACTGACATTCTACTGTAATTACACAAATCTCTTCCCTCACACAAACTGCACACATGAACACAGAAACATTTACACACACAGGTGTGCCCACTACAAGGAAACCAACGTCCGTCTTCCTCAGCCCTTCACAGCTATTGGGAAATCACTCTGCCTCGGTTTTGGCCGCCTTTATGAGCCATTATTTCTCCCAGAAACTACATCAATTACAGGATGAAGGGCACCTTAATGTGGGAGACGAGTCACCGGCCCTCCGGCCTGTGAGCTCAGCCCGGCATTCATTACCGCCTGCTGTCCAACGTCAGCACATGCTGCCTCTTTTCTTATGGCTTTCCTATTTAACTGCCGCAGTACTACTCATAGTCAGTCAGAGAAGCGCTAATTCACAGCATTCAGCCAAACCCGTGTGTCGGGGGGTGTGGACATTCTGATCCTAATTGTTCCATTTGACCAGGGACCCGGTGTTTAGGCTATGACTGCATCCCACAGGAACTACGGCTGCCTCCCAGTTTCTATATGCCCCCCACTGCTGTCTTTAACAGTTCCCTTAAAGGCTTCCTGCCAGTCTTCGCTGGTCATTGCTAATTAATAAGCAAGCTGTTGCCAGTTAAAGCCAGCTGTAGGCCAGACACGGCCTTTGAGGGTCGGCGATCCCTTCAACTCCAGTACCCGCTTGGATCCTAAAGCTCCTTCCAGGTCCCTCTGAGATGGCTTCCAAGCTGGGCCAGCACTGCAGATGTTACCCAATCTGTGCTTAAGGCACAACAAAAGTGAATGATTTCTTTGCTGTGCTCAAAGAAGCAATCGAGAAAGCACAAGAAAAGCTTATATAGGCATAAACTCCTGTTTATACCTATATATGCGACCAGATGGTTTTTTAAACCCCCTGCTCAGCAGTTTTATAAACTGATGTGACATATAATTTACTTTCCATTTAGGACATTAAATGTACTACTGACCTTTGACAAAGCACACATTCCCTGTTTTACATGTGATTCATTTTTAGATTCACTTGTTTGCTTAAATGTTCTGCATTTCCAAACCATTCAGCTGCTCCAAATGTCTACTTGGTGAGAGAAGTTTTTATTTTTTAAGCAGCTGCATCTTAAGACTGCTGTCTACAGCAAGTTAATCCTCCACATGGCCCTTTCATTTTCTCAAAGCAGTAAAAAATGAAAACCATTAATTGTCCCCATTTGCAGACTTTCTACCACCACGTTATTAAACTAGTCTAAGACCAAGTTAAACTGGTGACATCCATTCCATTACAATACAGTCACATCAACCCAGCATCTCGGCAGCTGTTGCAGATGCTGGATTAACAGGAAGAACAAAAAAAATAATGTCTTTATTAACCGCCATCAGTTGACATTTTAAGTGTCTAACATGTAGGCTGATTCACTGCCAGCCAGCTAATACTAATGCTATTGGAGTGCAATTCAATGCCTGCGATTAAAGGACAGTACAGGAAAATGTCATTAGTCACAATGACATGTCATTATTTGGCATCAACTGCAACTGCAGGAAATATGACAAAGAATTGTTTGACTTATATGGAATTTCCCATTAAATAACACATGCGCGCAAGCAGGCCTGCATACACACGCCGTTACTCCTCCACGTCGCGGATCTCGGATACATCACTGCACACCCTGTTCTTCCTTCCCACACATGGGTAAACGGCCTCCGTTCTCCCCGTCTTCGCTCTCTGTCTCAGGCTGACTCAAGCTTCCAGCCATGTTGTTATTCCTTTCTCTGGCTTTTTTCTGCAGATAATATAAAACCAGGAGAGAGACGCGCAGCCAAACGGCAAAAGGCCTGGAGATCAACGCCTCAGCTGTCCGGGTGCAGAATGAACGCTATATTGAGAAACTCCTCGCCATCAAAAGACAGCTTGAGCATTTCTAGCAGATGAGAGTGGTGGATCGGTAGAGTAATCTTTTACTTAGCCCCAGTGTTTGAAATGATAAATGATTTGCACGTTACTTTACTGGTGTTATAAGTCGAACTCCTTGCAGAGGCAATGATGGGAGGGGAGACAAGAACAGCTCTGCAGCTTTAGGCCTACTAATGGGGATATTTGTTCTCCTACCCCACACAGTGTCTCTGCTTTGCTTACTTAAAAATACCCTGCTTGGCCAACTGACTGAAGAATTACAACAGTGAGGGGGTGTAAAAGTACCTTCAAAGTGAGCAGACTAGGAGGGAAACAGGATATTATTGAGCCGAATATAGTATGTACACATCAAGAATGAGAACATGCTGGACCTGAGCCCTGCTGGTGGCGGCTGTGACGTTTGGTAGCATCACACATTTGAATTTCTCTGGCAAAACCAAAATGAGATCTAACACCAGAGAGATGAGGTCTAATAAAGACACACAGAGACACGTCCCGTCATGCCGTGCAGCCTTCTCTGCCATCTCGCTGACCTGGACACACACATGCATACATAGAAAGGAAAAGGGCCCAGTGATAAAAAAGAATCCCACTCAACAAATCCCTTAATTGCTTAATCGATCTTCACAAAGCCATGTAAATGAATCTAATACTCAATACAGACTGGGCCATGACTTCACTAGTCCCTCAAACGCCAGTGCTGTCCATCGATCATCAGCGGCTTGTTAAACGGCCAGCGCCTGACAGGAATGCCAGTCTGGCACACTCACAAGGACTTCTAGGTGGAGAGTGAAATCCCAACCTTAAGAGTAAGCCAAATATGACCCCACCTCCTCCCTGTGTCTCAGTACACACACACAGACACCGATACACAGCTAGACGAGTGTTGGCGGGAAGGCGCCTCAGACAGGCAGTGCCGTACAGAGGGGACACACAGGGGAACAGAGGGATAACAACAAGGATAAGGGGGTCAGACTCTCCTACCTTGTGAACTGCCAGCCCAGATCTCATCCCTGCTTCTCAGAACTGGCATGATGGAGTGACCTGGGATTCCTCTCTCCCTCTCATAGCCCCAGACAGAGGGAGGGTGAACTGATGACCCCAGACAGGAAGTGACATTGGGGAGAGAAAAGAGAAATAAGACAGTTGAACTCCACACACCCGGGTGTACTGCATGTGTGAAATGGGAGTGACAGGAAGTACATCCCAGAAAGGAAATGGCACCTCTATCTACAGTATTAACACAGGTTAGCTTGGTTGTCAATCTGAAAGTTTGCTGTTCTTGTCCATTGATTTTTTAAAAATCAAAATACAACAACAACACGAAAAGATTAAATACAAACAGAGAGAACAGAGTATTAACCTCAGCAAGGACTTGTATAAATTGTGTAAACTCTTTAAATGTATGTAACAATGGAGCTATGGAGAAACACCAGGACATGGCTGATTTGACAGGAGTACCACACACCTGGACACTGGCCACCATGGGAGAACAACAAACGGAAAGAAAATTGGCGTGAATGGACACACCACACCGGCCTAACAAAATCATCCCCCAGAGGGGATGCTAGAGGCTTTCAATTTACCTCAATCATGGAAGGACCTCCACTATCTGAAGTACAGCAACAGCCGGTTCAGGTCAGACTTCAATGGGACCAGCTTAAGTATCATCTCTCAGTGCCACTTCCTCAGATGGACAGTGGGGTTGCTGTGGTGCCCAATTTTGGTGCCAAATTAACCAAGTTTCCTCCTTTGGATGATATATAAGCCTGTCTCTCCAAGTCTGAGAAGGGGTGCCTGCTCCACTGTCAACAGGCTTGGGTCCTGGCCCTGGGTCTGTCAGGCAAAGCACAGGCTGTCTACCACTCATTGCCCTGGCTAGAGTCTGTAGGATGTGACAGCCTTAAAAAGGAAATCCTGACCCAGATCGGACTGTACCAAGTCACCACCACCCAGCACGTCCATGACTGGATGTTCCACCCAGAACAACAAGTCTAGTTCTTGATGATCTAATTAGTGTCACTTGCCCAGAGTTGGCGGCAGCCAGAAAGTTGCTCCACCGAACAGGTGGTCAAACAAGTCGTCATGGACCAATTCCTACAAGCCCAGCCAATAGCAGAGTGGACACTATGCAGGCAGACATGGTTGAGGCAACTAAGAGAACATAATGAAAGAGGGAAGAGGGAAAAGGGTCCCCTGTTAGAGAAAAGGCACCTGATGAGGAGCCTTAGCAAGTCATGAAGCTGACTCCCTGGGCCAAGTGGGTCAGCGATCCATTGGGGTAGTGCTGTCCCCAGGGGATGAACCTATGTTCACTGATCCTGGAGTGACTGCAACCCCCAAAACCTGGTTAGCAAGCTGCATTACTCATTCAGAAACACTAGCCTAGGACCACACCAGGACTGTACAGATCCACAATCATCCAGTTTCTCCAAGACTTGGGAAGCGCTATCACACTGTCCTGCCCTTCTACCCTTCAGGGCAGCAACCCTGACGGCACTCTCCCTGTTGCCTCCATGAATGGGGACGTGTGCCTGGTCCCTGTCACCACCATCCAAGTCAATGACCCCTAACTGTCGATATAGTCACCGACTTCCAGGGGACCCTTGCCCCAGGCAGAGACTGGCTAAGATTTGAAGTCCACAGCAATTAATCTCTCACGCACCAGAGAAACCACCAACACAACAAGGGGGTGCACTACTCACTGGCTACTCTGACTGGTGCTGATGTTCACCCTAATTTGTTGGCAACAGATGATGCAAAGGTGAGAACCTGACCAGCCCATGTGACATGCTCCAAGAGTTCTTCTAACAGGTCACAAACAGGATAAGCACCACCAGCACTGTTAGTTTTAGTCCTTGAGGGAGAGGCCAGGAATCCAGATAAACTGCCATCCCAGTATTTCCTCATGCGGAATGGTCTCCTCTACTACAACACTCTATGCTGTGACAAATGGAAGGAGCTTTTGGTGGTCCTCCAATACTGTGTAGACGTTATACTTGTCATGACTCAGCCAATAAATGGCCAACTCACAACATGGAGGCCCAGATCAGGGACCAGTTCCACTGACCAGAGTTGAGCACCAGTGTGACAAATTACTGCTAACAGTGACCCATCTGACAACAATCCTTACCAAGACTGCCATTCCCCAAGTTCTTTTGATCCCACTCCCCATTATCAAGGTCCCATTTGAACAGGTAGGGCTAGACTCTGCAGGTCCTATTCCCCAATCTGTTCAGGGACACAAATACATCCTAGTAGTGGTGAACTATGCCACATACTACTGTGAGGTGGTCCCAGTCAAGAAAGCCACATCCAAGGCTTCTTGGCAAAAATTGCTCTTCTTATTTAGCAGGATTGATTAAATAGGAAGAATAATTTAGTCTCCTCCAGATCCACCACATCCAGACATCAGTGAAGCACCTTCAGTTGAACACTTCACCAGATCCTCAGGCAGCCAAAGATAGACACAACTAATATGTCCACTTCCTAATTAGAGAGGTCTCCCAGGCATTGACAGGGTTCACTCCATTTGAGTTAATGGGAATAGCAGCCTCACCATACCAGATGGTGGTGGAGCATGTCCAGCAGATGCAAAGTTGTCTGGAGTGTGACATGTCAATCATTCAGGAGTATGTAGTGAAGGTCCAGCAGTTTTAAGAGCAGATGTATAACCATTAGGCATAACCATGGCAGGTCAGGCTGGCGGACTGAGTTCTGGTCCTGGTCACTACCAGTGAACAGAGCCTGTAACTGATCGTGTCACTGGTGTCAGAAAAGAGAATGAGGAACAACTGTACAGCATCTGCCTGCTCAAAAAGTGGGTTGAACCCCACCTTTTGTACAGCCTTCAATTGGCCTCCATGGGAGGAGTTCCAGCTGGGGAATGACCAATATCCAAGCCAACAGCAAGATTTGATAGAGCTAATAGACCAGTTTTGGGATGGCTTCTCCTCCACCCGAGGTAGAGCAGACAAAGTTCACTACCATATTGAGATGCTGTCTGAATTTGGGTTCCACCAGCATCCTTCCTGGATCCCCGAAGCACACTGATCCACCACTGAAAAGGATCCAAAAGATACTCCAGCTAGGTGGAGTAGCTCATAGTCCAGCCCAAATGTCATGATCTCATAACTGGATGGGTCCCCTTGATTCTACAAAAACTTCTGCTGACTTATGGCGGTGGCTAAGCTTGGTAACTACCGGTACACAGCATGGATGAGCTAGTCAAGCATCTAGGTAAGGTCTGCTTCATCTGTACTTCTGGACCAAAGTTCTAACCAAAAGTTATTGCCAGGAACCCTAGAAGCCAAGGAGAAAACAACCTTTAAGCACCCGGGTATGCCCAGGCAATACCAAATGCTTCCCTTTGGGGTCCATGGAGCATCCTGCCACATTTCAATGGATGACAGATATTATTATTCACCCCCAAAGAGAGTGGACTACCTGGAGAATATGGTCATTCACACAAAGACATGGGAGGACCACCTTGCACCACTGTGGATGGTTCTAGAACCCATTTGGCAGACCAATTTAATGGCCAACCCCATGAAATACCACCTGGGGCTGTCTGAAGTTGAATACCTGGGGTTCGTCATCTGCAGGGGATGACTACAGCATTGAGAGGAGAAGGTCGAGGACATCTGGAACTACCCCTGACCCCAAGAAACAGGTAGAAGCCATCTTATGATTTTTGGGGTATTATCCATGCTTTGTGCCACAGGTGCCTTCTTGGCTGTAATCTGAAAGAATGCACCAGAAATTCTGCAATGGACCAATGAGTGGAGGCCTCCTTTTCCACCCTGAGACACACTAACAGTGGAATTTGCGCTTTGGTCCCCAGACTTTGCCAGATCATTCCACATGCAGACTGAGACATCAGACCATGGTCTCGACAAGGCAAATAACACCACCTGATATTGTACCCCTCCTGAAAATTAACGCCAGTGAGTGCAAGGTACACCATCTGAGAGCAGGAGGCCCTGGGCTATCCATGGGCTACAACAGTACCTCCTGGTACAAGGGTTCACCCAAGCTACAACGGATGGCCTGTGCTAAGAACACAAATGCCCATCAGCCCAGTGTTTTATGGCCGCTGCATTAGATCAGCACCACACATTTGGACAGTGGCTGCCATGTGAGGACTGTTGCACAGGAAAAATCTGGGAGGAATACACACACACACACACACACACCAACCAGGCAGAACATAATCAAAATGAATTACCTCACCAACCTAGGAAGGATAGAAAATTAAATGAAACCCCCCAAGCAGCAAATGTACAGAGATGTACAACAGTCAGAAGAGAACATGCAATTTTAAAAGGTGTTCAGTTGTCTCTCTCCTGCAGACTCTTCAGAGGACAAGGGTAGGACTTTTAGTACTGCCCCCCCCCCCAAGTAGGACTGTTGCCTCCATCCTTGTTCAGCATCAGGATAAACAAACAAACTTAGGGTCTCCGGTGATTGTGTTTTTTAAATCTCCATCTTACACCACTGGTTTTTTCACCCCACAATAACGCCACCCCAGTAGGTGTTTCTAAACCTAGCACATTTGCCTGGTCCTTCTGCCCCGTTACAGTGGGTAGAGAATTATTTGGGCCATTCCTTTTCAACCATCACATCTCCAGCTCCATTCACACCAGTTAAAGATGAATGTTTCTTAGTTATTCCCCATTCCCAAAACTCACAGCAGCTGAGGGAAACTGATGGACGGGAGGAGTTTCCAGAAGGTCTGAAGAACCAGTAGCAATGAAGGAGTGACTGATTTCTTTTTCTTTTCCTGTCTTGTGTCTCCCCCTCCCTGTTTTATTTCATCGTCCCTGAATGTGTCGTGTCGTTTGGCTTGGTACTTGACTGCAGCGGTCTGTTGGACACAACAGTTGGGATTACTCATCATTCACAGCCTAACATTAAATGTAAATTTTTAAGAAGTTGATATGAAAAAGGTCAGCGGACTCAAATCACGCTTCTATCAGGAGTCCTGCATGACTCAGACTGACTCAAACTGACACTTTACAGAAATGCTCTTTTAAATTTCAAAAATGCTTTTTTCTGGACAAATGATATCTGCTCATTGGGTAATCAACATTGGGAAACGGATAATTGTAACTGCAAGCTCTCAGACACCATAAAAAACCTGACTCTTCCTTTGTACATTAGCATATTAAAGAAATGAAAGGAAAACTGGACAGGTTGGAGTTTTGAGGACTATCAGACGAATTAGTATACAAAGAGATGACAGCAGATCTATTCCCATACGGTTAACATTCATTCGGTGCCATTGGTTTGATCCCTGGTTACGCAGTGCTGTATGTACCAGGACTTGTGTGTTCCTATGTGTTTGTATGCAGTCACCGGCCTTTGCTATTCTGCTGGCTGTCTGCAGCCTAACTCCACCTTCCTATAGCATTTCCTCGCCAGCCAACTCTTCTCTTAGCTCTGTGGGCTTTTACTCTTGCCTTTTTGTTCCTCTCTGTCCCAAAGTGAATGAGTGTGTGCGTGACACACGTTTCATACCCCAGCTCTTTCTGTCATTCCCTCTCACTCTTTTTCTAGGAGGAGAGAGAAGAGATCAAGACTCTGCGAGAATAATTTTGATCCAGCCAGGCAATGTGATAAATTATGTATTCTACCCAGATTTATGTACAAAATGCCCTCTCTCACTCACTCTAATTCCCTAGAACTAGTTCAGAGTTGGTGTGAATAACGTCTAGTGATGCTGATTACACACATACCCACATCTATTTAAAGGATCGGCACTCTGGGAAAAAGGGAAAGTTTTAGTCTGACCGGGTGGTTGAACTATTGTAAAGCCTGCTGAAAAAGACAACACACTAGGTAAATAAGTGATAAATTAAAAATGTGGATTAATAATGAACACCACCCCCAAGGCAACAGATTGTGGTTTCTATATTTTATAAATTGAAAAAATCTTCCTCTCTCTCTCTCTCTCTCACACACACACACACACACACACACACACACACACACACACACACACACAATAGGTTTTCAAGCACACATAGAAACAGCAGTGATGGGACAAATGAGGCTTCAATACCCATGGTGGATGGGAGTATCCCGAACTGTCAATCTATGCCGGCTATCAGGATACTCCCACCCACCACGGGTTTTGAAACTTCATTTGTCCCATCACTAATAAACAGTGCAGCTAATAAGAGACATACATGGAGCCATGATTAGCACACCATATCAAAAAAAACAAGGTCAAGCAAATGACACACATTGAAAATGAGCTGCTGTTGCATATTTTCACCACAATCCTCCATGAATGATTTAGTGAATTTTGACAGGGTCTCAGAATCGAACATTTGTTTTTAGGTTGGAGTGAAATATCTGATTTGAAGAAGGCACAGAGAGAGTTACAGAATAAAAGGATTGTTGTGTAGAAATTTGGATTTTAGTTAAGAATATCATACTTCTCAGATATTTACAATGATCTTTGAGATATTCAGCTTCATTTCTGGAATATGGCATTTTCATTGAACATCTTTAAACGTGCTAAAGCAGGGGGCTCCTTTAACTAAGGGCACAGAATATGATCAATATACGAAGCAACTATTCCAGAAGGGAGGATGCCAGTCGTAATTTAATCAGTGGCTGGAAATGCATCACCTTTTACATATATCTTTATCGTAAAGTTTTCTTAGTACTACATCAACCACACCTGAATGTTTATTGATAGAGTTCTACCCAGAATTCAAAAGTGCAGTCATGTGATCTCAGCACCTCTGCCTCCAGTATTCGGCATCGCTGCCATTTCTGCACAGCCTGTCCAAGAGATTCACTGATGGTATGCTAAACTACTTATGACAATTCAAACCCTCTGGGGACAGTGAAATGCAACACTACTGTTAGAATTAATGTCTAAAATTAATTAATCACGTCATGTTGGAAAGTCTAATTAAATGCTGATTACAAGTGATGAATTTGCTTTGTTCTGACAACACATGTGACATTTACACCTGAAGAATAATTCATCATCGTTGGCCACAAGGGTCTCCCCATTAATGTAGTTGGGCTGTTTTAAGTTAACCCCAGCTGACCCCGGTGGCCTTGCTGCCTAAGCCTCAGCTCTCGATCCATCCCATTAACCCCTTGGGATTTTGACAGCCCCACATCCCAAAGGTGTTTGGTCACCGGCCCATTTCGGAGTTGGTATGCTAAGCAGGTTGCTACCAGGCAATGTGATATCCATCCAAGGACTCAGTTCCAGGGTCCCTTGCTTTTCCCCGTTGAGGATAACATATGTGGGTGGATTTGGTAAGAGATGCATCTGAGAGATGCACCCCCCCCCAGTCCAACCATTTAGTCACATGTCTGCATTGCACACTCAGCTGGAAAATAGGACGCAGACCGATGGGTCATTTAAACCCACACAGACTCGAGACCAAATGATGGACCGCGATGGATAATGCCCAGGATCACAGTTACGTAGGATCCCAAGTGGATCCCCACGAATGCTGCACCATAACCTTGACCATGTGACGACAGAAAAGCAGTTAAAGCCCCGGCTCTCTGAGATGACGACTACATTAACCGGCGAATGCGCTGAGGGCGGGTGGCCAAGCCACACCAGGACCACAGAGGGTCCGCCGCTCGCAAACGCTTCTCGAGAAAAGCAGATTGCAGGGCGTCGGTGTGGTCCGCGTCGCGTTCCGCAGATAAGAGCATGTTACGGACAAGATTGACAGGGCAGCAATCTGAAGGCAGACTTTCATACACGCATGGCTCTGAATTGAAGTCCCTAAAACTGCATGAAAAGGTGGAATAGATGTGGGAGACAAGCTAAATTTGCACAATGTAAGAAAGCAACACTTCCCTATGACATACGAAGACCTGGGTTACATAAGCGCATGAAAGACAGAGAAAGACATGTCTCTGGAGCCTAGAAAGATGACACGCATATTCTTCAAAAGAGTCAGATATGAAAAGCCAATGGAATGGGTCAGTGGAAAGGAAACAGCCACCATTTACAGAAAACAGGCTGCTTTTCAACAATCCACCTACATCCAACCCCACCCCGGCACACACACTGTGATACCCTGACATACACCTAAAGTAATACACTGACACACAAAAAAGGCTATATTAAGGTACTGACACACTAACACTGAAGGGTTTCAATCAAAACAGACACACGTGTGCATGGAAAACAGACTCCTTGATGCTTTAAAGTGCTAAATATATAAAGATGCACACACAGAGCAAAGGTATAAGAAGAAAAAATTTTAAAAAACAGTACTCACCTAATTAACCCTTTCCATGCACTGCTGGCATGTCAGATGCAATGTTTCAACAGAGATAATTATTACATCATATTTGTAACAATACTAATACTTTAAACAAATATGTAGTCCTTATTCCTGAAAGAGAAAACTCCATTCAAAATGAATTGTAGAAAAAAGTACTAAAATCAGTTTTTAGTCCAGTAGAGAAAAATACAAGTCCAGAGTTTTAAAGATATTGGTTAAAATGATGACTGTTTCAGACAGGAATGTGTTCCCAGCCACACATATATTCTTCAAAAAACAAAACAAAGAAATTAAAAAAAAAGACTAAATCCAAAATTCATTTAATCACAGTTATTCAACGAAGCTTAAAAAATCTCTTCAGAGATCTTCAAACGCAGTTGAGGTGCAACAGGGAAGGCAAAACACGAGCAGAGACACTGAGAGATGGATGAATGAATTCTGCACACTTAGCCAGCTATGTCTAAACGGCTGCCCCGTGCACACACACACACACGCACACACGCTAATTCTGATACAAGTTTTTGGTCGGCTAGTAATTCTGTTAAGTTATTCATCAAAACTGCTGCCCTCCTTTCCCCATATTGCTAAAAATTAATTTTAAAATACTTACATGAATACAAAAACATTTCCTCTTCAGAACCCAAATGAAACTATAATGAATGGGGTTTTGCGGAGACAAAGACATCAATAGCTGTTTATAATGAGCTAATGTAAAAAAATAAACAAACAAATGAATCAGCGAATGCATCGGTTAAAGTCGATGGAGGAAAGAAAAGGCTGTATAAAAATGGAGGGGTGACAAATGGGTGACAGAGAAAAGTATGAGGGGGAAAAGAAAAAAAATCCTTTAAAAAGGTAAAAAAAAAAAAATTCAGCGAGGGTTTTAGTCCATTCTATTTCAGTGCTTGTGCGTGTGTGTCAGAGAAAGAGTGAGAGAGCGTAAGAAGATAGAGCGGGGGGGGGGGGGGGGGGGTGGGGAGGGGAAGGGAAGGGGAAAGGGAGGAGGTGGGGGGGGGGTGGGGGGGTGGGGGGGGGCGGGGTGGGGAGTGGTGTGGGCGGGTGGGCGCCCCCGCCGCTGTATGGGGGGTGGGGGGGATGGCCGCG
>JAACJT020000037.1:1407280-1507148 GCA_009936485.2 Gymnarchus niloticus
GGGGGGGAAGAACACAAAAGGAAGGGAGGGCGCAACGAGGACAAACGAAAACAAAAAAAAAAAAAAAAAAAAAAAAAAAAAAAAAAAAAAAAAAAAAAAAAAAAACCCTGAGCTGAAATCGTTCTCTGGATGCTCCCACCCACCCCTGGAAAAAAAAAAAAAAAAACAAGCAGTGAGGGAGGGAAGGAGGCGTGTCCTTTCACAACATTTGCATTCATGGGAGGGGGACAAAGAGAGAGAAAGAGTGTGAGGAGGAAGCTGATTGGTATTTTCTATGAAGACCTAGGAAGCTGTGCTAATGTGGGTGTGTATGCGTGTGTACCTGAGCAACAGAATTAAAAAGCCCTACCTGCTGTTAGAAATCACAGAATTCCTTAGACAACTCCAGCCTGTGCACCTTTCTTAGGATATCTCACTTTTGCCTCTTGCATCTGGTGCAAATTAGAGTAGCACTCCGCTGATTCCTCATGGGTTTTGAACCTGCCACGTTCCAGCTGATTGGACACAGCTCGGTTTGCAATCCGTTGGTTAGTATCCAAATATCTGCTTTCTGTGTTTTTAAGTGATAGAACAATAATAGTTTGCATGTTTACAGTAAGCCCTAAAAACTGTTTGACAGTTGTGTCCTTCAATCCTACAAAGCTCTTTTTTATTTACACTTACAGTATCTTTATGAAATTCCTGCTAATAGGAACCATGGAAACTGAAGGCTAAAGTGGAAGTGATGAAATAAATGCTGCAGAGCTTGCTAGACCTGGTGTAACCATGCTTAAATCAAGGAATCCTTTACTAAATCTCAATACAGCTAGGCCATCAAAGACAGATACACGCTTGCATGTATGCAGACACACAGCTTCTATTCCCTTCCCCTCCCTGTCCACCTCTGTCATGTTTAGGTCTTGCATGCATTTCAAATCCATCTCCCGCTGTAGTGTACTCGCTGTCTCTCACCCCTTCCCTTCATTGGCATTTATTTTAAGTACTATAGCCTCCTTCCTGACATTCACCATCCCTCTGTGTCTTCATTCTATTCCTCACTCCTTTTTCCCTCTCTGGTGTCTGGAGCCTCTGCAAGAGCAAAATTGCCAAGTCACATAAAAATAACATAGCGGCAATAAGCAATATTTCATGCATTTTTGGGGCAATAGATGCAAAATTATCCCATAAATAAACAAGGTAATGGTATTGTCAACAACACAAAATGTGCAAATGTACTGTATTTGTTGCTGTAACGGCTGCATTTTCTGAAACGCTGACAGCGACACCTAGTGGTTTTGGGGACGGCTGCTCGTTTTTCACCCCTGAACGGAACCTAGGGCCAATACTGCACCCATGTGGCCAGAAACTTGACAACATGTATAAATCTAGCTGGGGATAATGAGGAACAAACTGTGTACGTTAAACTCAATCAAGTTTCAGTAATGGGCTGCTCTGTGGCCTCACACAAGATTGGGTGGTGGAACCGCACTCGTTTGCATGGTTTCCCCGGGTCGTACCGGTTCCCTCTTGGTACTCTGGTTTCTTATCGGTCATTCAGTTCAGTTCTTTTGTGGTTTTAACAAGGAGCATAGTCACAAAGTACTATACAAGTTCACATAAAATAGTCAATGTAAATTACCCAAAGTGTGCATATACGCGCGTGTGTAGCATTCTTACGTTGAAGGGATTTGTCATGACCCCACCAGGGAAAACTCGGTTTTATAAAAATCTGTGAATGCAATCAAAAAACCTAAATTGCAAAAGTCTCCTATTTTGTTGCGTTACTTATGGTTACTGGGTAAGGTTGTCATAGTTAGGCCCATTGAAATGGAATGTCCCCACAAGATTAGAAATACAAAGCTAGCTAGCTACCTAGCTGTCTGTCCGTCCGTCTGTCTGTCTGTCTGTCTGTGTCCCCTGTAATTGAGTGGCATCATGTCCAGGGTGCTCTTCTGCCTGACTAGGATAGGTTTCCAACTGCTTACCCTGTGAGCTTGTACCGGTTAAAGTGTTTTAATAACAAAACATTGGAAACATAATTAAAATGACATTTAGTATAACAATAACTGAAAATAAGCTATTGAAAGAACCGGTGAGGTATACAGTATTTTGTACAGTACTAAACTGTCGAACCGAGGTTCCTAAGTATTCCAACGTACTATATCCACTCCTAGCGGTTCTTTTAAATCATATCAAAGACTGATGTCAGACTTTAAACTCGTTTCATATTTTATTCTCATGCATGTTGTTTAAGTACATTACACATAAGTTACTCCGTTAGAAAAATAGTTAAAATTTGTTTTTAAGTGGGATTTTGCCTCGGGAGTAAGGAAACATCTTTCACTCAATTCTTATTATATACCGCACTTCCTCACCTTTTCTTAGTTTACTTCCTAATAAAAGGAAATACATGAGAAAATGCACGACGTACCTAGCTCTAGTGCTACAACAGTTAACCAACGAAACAGCAAGGTGTATCTTACGTTCTCCCCAAGAAAAAGCTTTGTTCAATAACAACTTGCTTCTTAAGTTTCGTGACGCGGGTTCAAGTGAAATAGCAATTAAGCTCGTTTCCGTTTAGTCCGAGACTCTTCTCTAAAGGCTCTTGTATGCACTCTGGTTTAACTGATTTTAGGAATGAAACACCAACTAACGAAGGCGAGCGTGAAATTTAATCTTGAGACGACCTTTAATCTTAATCTTGAAAGACGAACTCACAGCTTTAGAAATTGCACAATCCGTACAAATGTACATAGCGCAAGCTACTGCAGTTTCTTTACTTTCTTCATTCACTGCGTAGGAATGATCAGCGTGGCCGTGCTTAATTGGCCTCAAATACAAAACAATTACAATTATTTTTTAAAAACGTGTGCCGCTAGTAGTCTCTTACCGGGAAAGCTGATTTCTAAGCAGGTACGAGCTATTAATTGCCCCACGCACGGTGTCTGACGAGGTTTTATTTTCTAAGATGTTTAATGTATGCTTGGGGGATACAGCAGGTCCGTTGAGGTGTGAAGAAAGTCAGACTGGAGGAAGAGGAAGGTATCTTGTGAATGTGGGAGTATCACGTGTTAATGCATTAACAGGCTACGGTCCAAACAATTAATCTGTGCCCTCGTACCTCCTTGTAACCTGTTTATTTCGCTGAAATGCACACTTCTTGCAGTGACTTGATCTGTGCTCCATAAGCAATGACCAAATCTCCATATCACTCCAATCAGCTTCTATAGCAAACGAACCGTCACCACTCAGATTGCCTTAGATAAGGTCAACATCCACCCACTATATGTCTAATATTTGGGGTAGATTAGTCCCGGTGAAAATGTTTACTGATTTCTCCTTTCAAACAAAAGACTAAGATGCACTATCGTTTGCAATGTATTAGCCAAAGTGACCCCAGCGATGGGGACCCAAGAATATAATTTGTCCTGTTTTTCTTTTCTTACTGTATTTTTTTTTAGGCTCTAGCTTAAGTATGCCCCCCTCACCAGGAGCAGCAGGTAGAAGACGAATGGATCTTATCATCTTGTGGCCAAAGTGTGTACTGTAGTTGAATTGTGAAACAAACTTTAGCTGCTGTACTGTCTTGACTGCAAAATGGCAACATGCCAAGAAAATCGTTTTCCTGTGGCTAACAGACATTTTTGCATGTTAATCAATTTATGTTAAGTTTAAATTTTTCATTTTGAATTGAAAATACAGATATGACAGCTACTCGATTAATAGAAATGTTTTCCATGATACATACCACAGTAAGACCTAATATAGCTACAGAATGCAGTCTTAAAATGCGACACGGTGTCTGTGACACATTGTGCTAAAAATATTATTTGCACATGTGATATATTATTTCCTAACTCAAGAGGTTTGAACCCACAATTCAGGATTTTATTTGCTAAGTCATTCCTGCAGTGGCAGATTTAGAAATATTTAAATAAGGTGATAAAGGGGTGGCAGGGAATTTTGCCAGGGTGGCAGTCCCCGGACATGTGGTGGAATATCTATGTTCTCCGCTAGTTTTTATGTTACAATAGGAAGCAAAACAAGGGTGGAAGCTGGGGTGGTAGTCCACATAAATGAAGTGGCAGCTGCCACCCAGTGCCACCCCTTAGACTTGCCACTGCGTTCCTGAGAGCCCCAATTCATGGCTTATATCATCCTGAATTTTCGAGTTCTGTGGGAGAGCCTTCATCTGTTTATTGATCATGACAACATGGTAACATATGGGTGATTACCGATTAGACGGTGAAACAGAACCTTCCGGAATTAATAATTAATGATTGTTTGGTGAATGCACTAGCATAAAATGCAACATTCAGGCTAATGAATTAAATCTCCTGATCAGGTCTGTTAATGAAGAAGCTGTATTGCTGTTTAACCTCAGGTGACCAAGCACACAACAAAGTCGGTACATGATAACCTTTTAAAATGAAAATGGGCAACATTTACTTGATCTACATTCTCTGTTTTCAAGTGCTATTACAATGTTTTTTCCCACCACTCTACCATGCTTCCACTCATTGTACTAAATGAAGACCGTCTGTGCAGATTTACAACTTTAAGGTACTTTGGGATGACTTTGTCAACTTAATGACTAAACAGTTAACTTATGTTAACGCCTATCATATACACTGCCTGGCCAATAAAAGGTCACACACTTTAATATTTCGTTGGATTGCTTTTACCTTTGATTACAGCATGCATTCACCGTGTCATTGTTTAAACAAGTAAAGGCTTCCAAGGGGCTTAAGGTCACAGACCTTTCACACATGAACTGGCCACCACAGAGTCCTGACCTTAACCTCAGTGAAAGTCTTTGGGATGTGGTGGAGAAGACTGTACAGAGTGGTTCGACTCTCCTATAATCTATACAAGAGCTCGGTTAAAAATTAATACAAATCTGGAGAAAAATAAATGTTGGGACATTGCATAAGCTCGTTGAAACAGCACCACCACAAATGTGTGCTGTAATCAAAGCTAAAGCTGGTCCAACAAAATATTAAATTGTGTAACTTTTTTTTGGTCAGGCAGTGTAGATATAAAAAAGGGATTTTCATATATTCATTCATTTTTCATAAATTAGAAAAAACAACACTATCATTACACTGAGAACCATTTGAATGCTTTGAAAATCCTTTTACTCCTTAATCCAGAGTAGTACAGGAGAGTCAGTTAATCAGTTTTCTCAGGGTCCATTTCAAACTCTTTATTAGGTGATCTGTCAGTATATTCTTAGTTAAGACTATAAAAAGTCACTTCTCAGTTGTGTAGGCCACAGATCTATTATTTGCTACAAATGTTAAAATTTGAGAATTAATTACTTAAATACCACAGATTACTCAGCATAGAGAGGAACACATGGAGAAATCAGAATTCTTTAAATTCTCGTTTCCTCTTCACTTCTCTATACGTCGCCTTTCTCTATACGTCCCACTGAAATTTATCAGGTTGTATTACAAAGAATAGTGATCATCAGAAACAAAAGTATGTTTTTCAATGTCTTTATTGAAACAACTTTTTGGAAGTCTGGTTACCAGACAAAATGTATAAAATTAATCAGACATTTGTCTAACTTTTTAATTGCACATGGGAATCTGTGCAGCTCTTAAATATATAAAGATTTTATTTTACAACATTCAGCGTTCTGTTATATAAAATGTAACAGAAACCAACGAACAGGTTTTCAGGTAATTTTGCAAGGTAACACCTTGCTTTTAAACAACAGATCTAACACTGAGTTTTCCACCCTCTCTACCCCTCCCCCAGGAAGTGGGAGAAACACACTTTCAGAAAATCTGTTTTTCCTCAGGCTTTTCTCACTATGGTGGCTCGTGCCTCCAATGGCCATCACTGGCCCCAGATCCGGCAGCACACCGTCGCTCAGGCGGATGAGGACGGGGCGATGACATCAGTGCACTGGGGCTCGCAGAAAGGCCCAAAGCGGCCATAGATGTCGCGGGCGCGGACGGCAAAGTAGTACTTGGAACCAGAGACGAACTGGGTGAGTGTGCAGGCCATGGGCAAGGCCAGTGCCTTCACCTCGCCGATCTTCTTCCACTGTGAAGCTGGTGAAGCCGCGGCATCCTGGTGGTAGGCGTACAGGTGGTAGCTGTCCACCGGGGCACAGGTGCGGTCCACCTCGGCCACAGACCAAGACAGAACGATGCCATTCTGGCTCTGCACACGCGCCAGCTTGAGCTGCGGTTGCTGCGGGAGAGAGGTGTGTGCCGCCTCGGGGGGCAGGCGAGCCGGCGGCGATGGGGGAGGGGGTAGTGGCGGGATGAGGCCATAGCCCACACTGGACGTCGATGCTTGCCCCAGAGGGGCACTCGGGTACTTCTTTGACTGGGACTCCTGTGAAGGGAACAACTTCTCGTTTAACCTGCTATTATGAAATCCAACGTGAAATTGTTTTAAATGAGTTTGAGTAGTAAAATTACTGTCGACGACAAGGGATGAGGTGTGAAGTGGAGCCTTCTTACCTGCTGGGGGCGGTGGTGCACAGTCAGCTGGGGTCCATTGCCAATGTGCTGACCCTGAGGAGAGGCCCGCACTGAAATAGGGAAAGCAACAGCATATCTGTAACTGCGGACACTTAAACACAGCCTCCTCATTGCTGGGGCACCCGTCCCCTCACTGCATGTCAGCCCTGCCTCTGTGCCAGTGCCATACCCCCCCAAATGCTCACCCAGCACCAGTGAGAACGGCTGGCCTTACCCGTCTGCTGATTGTGGTTACCACCTGTCAGGCTGGGCGGGGCCCCGGGGGCACGATAGGTGGCTGACGATGACGTGGGGTGGGGTGCAATGTTGTGGCCTGACTGCACGGGAGCCCTCTTCACCCCGGTTACTGTCAAAGAGATGGTGGCCGTTAGTGACAGGGACACACAGGCGACGGTACAGCTGTGGCTGGTCTAGGCAGCCTCACCTTGGACGTCATCATCATCGTCTGTCAGGTCGATGACGGCGCCTGAGCTGCTCGTCCGGGACACCTGCCCCCGGGAGGGGAACAGGGCATGAGGTTCAGCGTCTGTACGCCTCTGACACAGTCAAAGACCATCGGCGGTATGACGTCAGAACAGATGAGAAAATATGGGTGCCACAAGTTGCGTTTACAGACACAAGTCTGCAAAAGAACAATGTACTCCACCTGCGCGGGCATCTTTGCTGCAGCGGGGTCGCCAGCACGGCTGATGGTTTGACTGTCTGACACAGGGAACACAAAGACAACGTGAGGACGGTTTAGCCACAGTGTGAGGCCTGTGAACCGTCATCTTAACGCTGGAGCCCTGAACTGTGTTTACCTGTTTTGGAGGCCATCATGGCCATCGGGGCAGGGCCTGCGGCAGACAGACCGGGAGTCTGGCCTCCTGTTGCCGCAGGAGCCGAAGAGGATGGCGACGATAATGACGACGTGACGCCAACCGCTGGGGCACACTGGGCGGGCGTGCGGGCAGAGGAAACGGAAACCCCGGGGCTGGGGACACCGATCACCCCGCTGCCTCCGGAGTAGACGGCCGCCCGGGCCAGGGAAATCTGAGGCAGCGGGGCAGATGGCGGCACTGGCAGGGAGGAAGATGAGGGGGCCACAGTCTTCTGGAGGATGAAGGTGGTGCCAGCAGTGTTGGTTTTGGCCTTGCTAAGTGTGTTGGCTCCTGTGAGGGAGTTCATGGGGATGAGCTCCACCCCGGGGCTGTGACCGGATGCCATCGGCCCAGCCTGGCTTCCACTCACTGCCAGGGGTAGTTGGATGAGCAAGGGCTGCAGGGACACCGACTGCGGAGTGGGACCTGGAGGGGCCATCAGTGTGGAGGGGGGCAACCGATTCTGAGGACAGGATGACGCCACGCTGGTGATGGAGGTAGAGGAGGCGGAGCTGCTGGAGGTGGACGCGGTGGAGCAGCTAGGAGCCCGCGTCACAGAGGTGGAGGCCATAAAAGAAGGGGGGAGCTTGCGTGCGTTTGGAATTCCTGAAAGAGTGAAAGGAAATGAGACCAGGTGTGTGTGTGTTGGCGGTGGGCTTTACTGAATCAGGTGACCCAGTTTGTCTATATTAATTGGCTCCACCTTCCCCAATCAAGCTCCAGGTTTCATGCCAATATCAACTCCCACAATCGCCATCCCTTTACTTCCCACTAATCCCTTTACCCCCAACACTAGCACAGAGCATCACTCCCTGGCTTCCTTTAAATCCCCAAACCTGCTCCCTTGTTCAGTATTTACATCTGTGCCGAGCTGTAAAAGTCTGCAAAGGCCATAGCAGCTCACCTGCGTAGTCGAGCTCAGTCTGAAACGGACTCTGCTGCTCACCTCTCTTGGACTCCAGCATGGCCCGGACGGTGTTGGTGCTGACAGGAGGAGAGATGTGCCTTGAGTTAGGGGAGCTAAGGGGGGGATGGGAATAAGAGCAGGTAGAAATGGGCCACACTGGGATGGTGTACAAACACTTGACAGCACTGCTCTCACACACACAAAGGATGAGCTGCCCTGGCCCTCTCCATCCTACAGGCTTGGACATATCGCTTTGCCTATGCAGCCAGTTCCGCGTGTATGAATGCATGAAGTACGAATTGGGTCTTAACAGCTGAACTGAAATCGTTACTGGGCCGGTAAGCCAGCTCACATGGAGCACAAGGTGTGAATGAGCTCCGAACTGACACTATGTTAACTGGCACATTCCAGAAACAGAGCGCTCCAGTGCTGAGCCAAACCGAAATAACTTTGATTTTAGATGCCCTCAATGCCTCTTCAGTTTGTGGAGAGCAATGGAATCTCAGTCCCAGCAGCCAAATATTACGCACTTTGTTTGCTCAACATTCATTTTCTTAAATATGACTTATGTCCTGATGACAAGCTAAAAATAATACCAAGGAACAGGTGGCTGCTGCTCGCTATGTATTAATCTTACAAGAACCAGACACGAGTGTGCGAGTGAAGAACAGGAAATCTGAAGAAACGGTTGCTTACCGGCATGTAGGGACAGCACTGGAGGTGGGTTTGGTTGCCATGGCAGCAGCACTGGAAGGAGGAGGGGCCAGCTGAGAAGAAAGGATGCAGCACACTTTGACACAGGTACTGCTAATACAGGCATTAATCTCAGGTATGAAGATTAACTGAAACGTGAGCCAGCTGCAAAAATCAACTTGCTGCACTGGTATCGCAAAATTTTTAGAACAACTTTAGTATTAATATATTTAAATTCTGAAAGCTGCTTTGTGTGTACAGCTCTTCTGAATGGACCGTCACACCTCCCCCATGTCACTGACCTCCAACCTTGGCTCCCGTCCGCTAACCTCCTGAGATTTACTACTGTTGTTGTCCTTGGCTCGGTTAGCTGCTCCAAATTTCTTGGTGAGCCGTGCAATCTTGGCCTGAAGGAGAGCGACAGACACACCCATGCTCTTCAAGGCTGCCTGGCTTAGGGTAGCAAAAGGCGGGAGTGTTCGGGTGTCTCGAGGAAGGGTACCTGTAGAGTGTTGAGGGAATGCTGGTGCTTGGTGGTGCAGTCTATGCGCTCCACCCGCTCACGCAGCTCCTGCAAGCTCCTGTCGAAGACAGTGAGCTGCAGAACGCGCAGCTGCTCCGCCACCAGGCGCTGGACCACCTGTGAACAGATGGAGACCGGGTGGAGACGAGGCAAGCAACAGTTTCACCCATATTTGATGAATGGGTATGCCATACAAGCCAAAGTGATGTGCCAGAGAAGGGCACTGCACAGAAGACAGAAATGGAGGCCATATTTTGATACCTTGAAAACTCTTCTCACTGCAGTGACACAGACAGCTGTAAGGGGACCGCTCCATCCCAGCGCCTCCTAGTGACCTTGTGCAGTCACTGCACTCACACTCACTTTCTCCAGCTGCTGCCAGCTGCCTGCCTTGCCGCTGATCTTCAGCTCCAGCTCAGCCTCCAGCTCCTCCCCCCGCACCCGAGGCCGCTTCTCATGGTTCTCCTCTGCCATGCCTTCTTGGACCTGCTGCTCGGCCTCCTTGGCTTCGGCGGACAGCCTGCGCTTCCTCACCACACGTGGGCTAGTGCTCTCCCCCCTGTCTGATGGGTCACATGAGAACACATCATGACATAACATCCAGTCGTCCGCATCTGACCGTCACTAACCACGCATGATGAGCTAACACTAGCCTTTACGGCACAATCACTCCTTTAAACTCATCATTCATAGACACTTTTAACTCACAGCCTTTCAATCAATCCTTAATCGTTATGCCACCTGTTGCTTTTAAACAAACATACTCATTATTATGGATGTGCCTATCCGATATTCATTATCGGAATCAGACCCAATACTGACGAGAAACACTGGATTGGTTACTGAAGAAAAAATAAAGTTTTTATCCGATACGATAAACTGGCAAGCCTCACTTCACATTGCCAAATCGTAATCGTAATTATTCCTTTAGGGGATTAGAGTGTTTGTTTCACACTCTGAGCTTTTTTTTTTTTAAGATGACTATATTACAGGTGGCTTTAAAGTGTGAGACTACTATGATTAACAGGAGGAATGAACACTAGTAAATGCAAATGTTTTACTTTATAAACGAACAGTTACAGTCTCCATATTCTCAAACTGCGCTACTCCAGACGACTTTACAATACACCACAGCTATTCAGCCACATTACAACAAACGGTATAAATACAGCAGCCAGAACAAGCCAATCTCAACATAACTCAAGTTTATTCAAGCTCTTCATAGTTCAAGATAAAGCTCCAAAACAAACTCCCAGTTCACCCAATGTGTTCAATGACTAAACAAAGCCCTATGTCAATTACCTGTTTCTCCAAGTGGGGGCGCTGGAGTGGAAGACTGAGGAGATTCAGGGTCTGCGGCAACCATTGAATCCTCCTCTTCAGGTAACTTACTGTCCGTCTCCATCTTTTCTCCATGCTCTTCCCCTTTATCCCCCACTTCCTTCTCTTCATCCCTCTCTCCCTGGCTCTCGTCTTCTTCACTCAGGACCAGAAATCCTTCTTTGACCTCCTGGTCGGACTCAGGAGCATGGGATGGAGACAGAGATGGGGAGGAGGTAGTCATGTTGCCGGGGGCAATGGGGGACTGGGGAGACAAAGTAGCCAGCATGACAGCGCCACCCTCCAAATTTGTTTCCATGCTGACGGCATCATCTCCTGCTGTCCCCTGTTTTTCCTCATGAATGTCCCCAGAGATCTCGAGGGACACGTCACTGCCAACAAGTGCCAGTTCAGTGGCTGGTGGGGGACTGGCTTCTCTTCTGGAACCATCACTCTGGAAGGAAAGACCAGTATTCAGGCAACGTAGAAACAAACACACACAAACCCAAGTCCACAATACAGAGCCAGGATGCTCTCATCACCATCTACAGAAAGCTCAGCTCTCTGAGTTTTATTCCAACATTCTCTCCATCCTTTAGTCACAATTCTCCCTCTGACGCACCTCTTGTTTTGGGCCGCCTGTTTCCGGCCCCTTCCCATCATCCTCAGTGCACTCTCCATCGACCTTCTCCATCTCCGCCTCACTGTCTTTCACAGCAAAGCGGGATGAGAGGGGGGACCCTGCCATCTCCTGCGTCCCGGCCACTGCGGATGGGGACACGGAAACGGGAAACGGCGAGCTGGAGTCCACACTGTCCTGATTCTCCTTGTCATTCTCCATTACTATTTGGCCCCCCACTGGGTGCTTTCCGTTCACCGGTGGGGGTGTGGTGGAGGGAGAGGAGAGGATGTTGTGGAGGGTGTCCAGCTGTTGCCGGTCACTTAACTTCATCGTCTTTCTGGCCCTGAAGATTTTCTTCTGGGGTTCTTCTGCTACAGCCACATTCATGCTTCACCTAGAGGCAGAAGAAAAGGTTAGAGTACAAGCTCCACGCTGATTCACACAAATCAGCAAGAGATCACAAGTGGGTGTAATTATTAAGTACTTGCACCAGGGGGCGATCTCATACTGTTAATATCTTCCTTTCTACAGGTTTATCTTTCAAAGCAAAGCAGTCTACGCAAATCCTTTCCAGATGGGTACACTTCCAGGGCATATTTCAGACATATTCTATATAGTTACTTAAAATACGAAGTATTATTCTGAAACACTGTTCATTTATTGTCCCGTTCAGTTTAGTTAATGATACTATACTGAATAACAGGTTCACGCTGATTCAGTAAAAATTGTGCAGAGTATATCAGATAAACCTGAAACTGTGTGTCAGATTTTTAATGAAGTGGGCCAGAGAATCAAATTTAACTGATATGAACAAATTAACATGTTCAATGCATAAAGCTGCTGGTGCAGAGCTTAATTCACCTCTGACTCCTCCCCCTACACTGTCATTGGTCCTCTCTGTTCAGCAAATCAATGGGCCTACCTCCCAAGTCTGCCCAGTTACTAAGATAACGATAATGATTTACCCAATTCTTTGCCGACAGGAACATTCGGTCATTGTAATGTTGACACATTATTTTAAAACAGCAAGCAGCTCTTTTATTCAAAGTTACTTCGACACCTTTAAATAACCCTTGTTGAGATCGTGAACTTCAGATCCATACTGAATAGGCTACCCACTGAAGTGCATGCAAGGGCTAATTGACATGACGTGAAAATATTCACTATGATAACATGATCAACCGCAGAGGCCAACAGTTATTACATTTATTTATATTACATGGTCACCAAACGAGCTGCTCAAATCACACATGACATCAGTCACGTCACGTTTTACCCTTCCCTACCTACCCGTGGGAATGTAGACTCTCTCTGCTCATGGGGTCAGGGAGGAGAAGTACGATGGACCTAGGAGAACATGTAAATCTGCATTAGACTGATGGCAGGCTAGTTAAACATTTAAACATTTTGAAATCCTACTTTAGAACAGCTGGGTTGGAACAGTAATTCCAGGTCTTAGGGGCATTGTGGCCCAAATGACTGAACCAATCCAGATCTACGTAGAGGCTTCCTCAAAGACAATGCTTCCTGTAAGCCCAATGTTTTCAATCCTAGAGCTTCCTAACTGTGCAAGTGTTATTGAAAAAACGATATGTCATAAGTCATATATATTCCATTGAAGAGGGGCATTGTGGGTAGTTTATGTAGGTTGTTGCCATAATCAGTGTGGAAGGGGCTGCCCACCACTAATACCAAACTGGTTCAGCAAACAGGTCATATGCAGTCTGCTTGGTGCATTCATGATAGAATGGAATATCATTTATCCAGTACCCTGAAAGACAAGTCTACTCATCTTGTTTAATGCCTATACCTAAGCCAATTTAACTTCAAATAGCCAACTTGTGTGTTGGGCTACTGAAACACTGCTGAGACCCACACTGTACAATCTTCTCTAACAGTTAGTCTAGTGTTTATCTTGTTCAAGAAAATAAACACAAAACTTAATTGCAAAAACCTGCAAGTGGAAAACTGGATTCTGGAGAAAATACAGTAAGACATATACATTCTGCTCTTTCCTCTGTCATTGTGAGTAGAGGTTAATACCATATGAGTAAACTTCCAATGAAACTGCTTGTTTACAAGGTTCACCATGACGTTGTTATTGCAGTTCATAATAATAGTCTTGTGCTCAGAGACATAACCGTTAGACCTTTAAAAGTTTGATCATATGTCCTTTCTGCCTGGAGAATTACATGCAATAGCTCATATCTGTGACTGTGGTCAGCCTCAAAATATTTCCCTTTGCTGGTTCTTAATGTGTTCATACGCAAAAACACCAAAGAGTGCAACAGTAATGACTGTTGTTGTCCATGTGATTGTTGACAACAGCAGGAGAACATGAGGCAAGCAGAGTGGAATGTGGACTGTACCAAAGAGCGTCCCGAGGTGAGAGCTGCACAAAATGTCTTTGGCATAAGTTCAACGAAGGATAGTCTGTTCCACATCGGGTGTACGCAAACAGCAAGACAGATTCGGAAACACCTTAGGAGACTACAACAAAGCATTTATGCACAATAAGACACATCAGCATGCGTGCGCGCACACACACACACACACACACACACACACACACACACACACACACACAAAAACAACATCAGCAAACTGAACAAGACACCTTTACAGACAGAAGTCTCACACATCCACTACAATGTGAACAAACAAGTGTGCTACAACTGCAAACAAAAAAAACCCACCACAACACCTCCCAAAAGACAAACAGTCTCCTTTGACATACTTATGCAAACATGCAGCGCATTCACCCCTCCCCCACACTCACAATCAGACAGGAACACGGAGACGGAGTGGAAAATTACAGCTGAACATGGGCTGTACCACTGTGAGAGCTGAGCAAGTGGGGGGGGGGGGCAATTTTTACATCTACTGACAAGAACATGAACAATCAAGCTGTAAATTTACTGACTAAAAAATGAAAAATCCTGCCACACACACATTATGGTATATTAAGCAAACGAAAGGGTCCGATTTGTAAAAATATAAATCACACTTCTGATTTGTGATTCATGTTTAATGAGCCTGCTTTCAGCTCATGCTGTGTGCTGATTTGACTCTTCTAGAACTCTAATGATTTAGAGGACAATGCATGCGTGTGAGCAGGCTCTCAATTTATCTGCAAATACGAAGACATGACAAAACAACCGTGTCAGTAAGCAAAGGCATGTTATTCTGTAATAATTAGCACTGTAACCGTGGAGACATCACATTGGAACTTCTTGCCAAAGCATTTCTCACTCTTTTTGTTCTATATTCAGCCATGACACTGACTCTGGGCCTTGTTTTAGAAACACAGGGTGATAGGGAAACTTCTTAGACATCCAGTTATAATGTAGAACCTCAACATGTTTTCTGGGCTGACAGCGAGTTAACAAGTTAACGGGAACCAGTGTGAACCAGTTCAGGCTTGTTAAGCGACTGAGACTTTTTGGAACAGAACAAATATTCTCAGCTTCAGTCTTTTCCATGACCTAATATGATGACGTGAATAATCTAGGATTTCAGTAGTGACCTAGATTTTCCAGAGAGGTCTGGAACCTAACAAGAAATACACAACTCTACCAGCAATAGGCCTAAATGTCTTAATAAAACATGTAGATAATTAATATTTGGGCAACCAGTAAAACTAATTGTTGACTAAGCATTTCCAAGCCACGTGAAGAATTACTACTAGAAACAAACTGTGCTGCATGAACTTGCGCAAACATCATTTGCTTTGGTGCTGTTGCAGTTACTGTGGGTGTTGTGATGTCAGAAGGCTGCTGCAGTGGTGCTGTTGCATAAAAGGGCTGGCTGCAGATCACCTCCCCCTCCCCCATCGTTTCAGATGCACTGTTAACATGTTTGCTTTCAGCTTTGTTTACAACCTCTGCAAGACTGCCTAAGTTGCGCAATACTGCTGCAAGATGCAACACGAGGCGCCACAGACATGCCTTTGACTGAGCCAACCGATCTATGTATTTTCAAAGGCCGAACACAGACTATGAAGGTGAAGTCAGAACAATTCAAAGACAGAATGAATGTGATCTCCACACACACTTGTCCTCTCGCATTAAATATGCATTTTTTTCTTAAACACAGTTCCACACACAAGCATTTGTCCATCTCCAATCAACAAGCATTTGTCCATCTCCAATAAGCATTCTATGTCCTCGTCCAAATCAATGCCTACAATGCACGTGGGAAAGCTCAGCACACCCCTCCCCCACATTCACAGTCAGACAGCCAACAGAGTGGAAAATTACAGCAGAGCATGGGCTGTACCATTTTGAGAGCTGAGCAGCTCAAGGGGGTGAGGCACTGACACCAGAGGGAGAGTGACTAGCTAACAATTAAGTCATTAAGGATTTCACCAACTATTTTTACTCTGTACCAAATTATGGAAGGACATTCGATTAATGGCACAAGAAAAAAAAAAACACCGTTAACTAAGACTTTGATACATTTTTCTACAAGTAAATAGGGAATAAGTAGCCATGTTAAAAAAGAACCTCACAAAATATAGCCTACCTTCTTTTACATCACGCAGGCTGCCAACCAATGAAAACACCAGGCTCGTTCATCCTGTTGAAGTCTGATTTTCTTTGTCATCAAATACAAAAAGTACAACTTAAAATTTACCCAACCACCATACTGACCTTTGGAATGTTCTAGAATTCCAGCAGTGACCTACATTTCTCCAAAGTCAAGGACTGACAGTACAGAAATCAGCTAGCAACTTAAAACAAACCTAATTACTCCAAAACTGAATACAGACCTACACCTGTGGGCTTATTATTGCATTGTAAAATTGCCATCCAAGCAAAACCAGTACTAAAAAGGTATTAAAGCTTTAATGATCCATGCTTCATCTTTTCAACAGTTACCTCATGGTCATTAATATATATAATTGCATTAAAGTATTAACATAGGTAATCATTGATTGGTTATAATCGTTGGCTTTATGTGCCTAAAAACAGAAAGGGATACACAAAAAACATGTAAATTATAATATTATGAATATGACTGTTAAATTAGTATATTTAGCTAATCAATCATGGAAATGCCATCTGTATTTATAAATATATATGAATTCACAAATGCATCTGCTGTCACAGCACCGCACAATTAGGGCAGCCAGTTCCCCCTCCATCTTGATCTAACACCTCCTACAAAATGTTCTGAATTCCTCGAGGCAACAGGCACCCAGGACCAGTGATACAGAGCACTGACCTATGTAGTCACGTTCCTTAGCAATGACAGCATTGGCTGCACAACAGTCTTCTGTTCTGTAAAGCAATTTTCACTGTAGATTATACAAACAACACTATGGCCTGACCACCTCAGGATTCATTTACATTACTGCTGTTAAAAGAGGCACAGGCTCAAAAACTGCATGTCAGATATCTGCCAGAGAGTGGTGTTATAATATATCATATTGCCATGTACCTCCCAAAAATCTGGGTTTGCCACCAATCAACGAAAACCCTGGGCTGTATGAGCAGATGCATCTTTGCATGCTAAATGTCCTCTAAGGAAATAACTCAAGGGAAATTTCACATATGTGGCTGAAAGCCAATATAATGCAATGCTTATTCTCTTACCATAGGCCTAAACATCAACGAACACAACAAAGGTTTTACACCCGACACGCCTGGCTGTAACTGGAGCAGCCAACTACCTCAAGGGCGCAGCAGAACTTCTTGTGCAGGAATGCGAACCCACGACTTTTAGGTAATGTATCGGTTGTCCTAAATAATACACCACATGTTCCACACAAAAAGTCACATTCCTAGCTAGCCCAGATTTAAAGGCTCATCATACAGAATCGCAGGACATTGTCAAGCTAACAAAATAAGCTAATTGAGTGTGAAGATGTGTAAAGTTTGACCTCTTTTAGATAGTTTGCCAACCATAAGAACATCCATCCATCTTCTAGAACTTACTATAGTCGGGGTCACCCTATGGTGCAATACACCCTCGATAGTAAGCCATGTCAGGGCAGAAACACACTCACCCACGTAATCATACTCTGTGGGCAGTCTAGAGATACCAACTGCAAGACTTTGTAGAGAAGGAAGAAACCAACACTAATTAGAGGTAGGATTCAAACCCCAAGCCCTGAAAGTGTGAGCCAACAGTGCTACCCACCGAGCCAACTCAAGAAAGTCGAGTTTGTCAAATTTCAGCTACAGAAACTTGACATTCTCCACTTACACAGCATCCACTTACTTACTGCACATAACCTGTAGCATCAGCTTCAACAAATCCACACAGGAAACCTGAATGTCCATGGCTCACAGCTCTTGCCTATTTAATGGGTCACTACTTCCAGACATCTGGCCTTCCAATAGAAATTTTTAAACTAAAGTGCAGCTGCTAGTTCCTGTCCCTAACACAAATAGTACGTACCAATGGTTCACTACATAGGGACACTAGTATCTTTCATTGGATGGGTGACAAGTGGAACCATGAATATCTGACACTGCTGATGGTGCACATCTACTCTGCAATGAGTAATGACACATTCTGCCATACATCTTAACCTTACGCCCTATGCTGCCTGAGATTGGCTTGAGGACCCCCACCAGCCATCATGACCAGAATAAGCAGTTACAATATCCATGGATGGATGCATGCATGCGTGCATCTTAGCTCTACTTATTTATTTCCATCCACCTAGGAGTCCTGAATATTTGGAGGCCAAAGCCATTTGAGTGACTTCTGGGAGATCAGGCACAAAAACCGCCAAGTCTTCAGATTTCAGCTGTTTAGAGCTGTTCACTATGCAATATGGGCAGTTATAAAGTACCACCTAAGTGGTAGAATGGGCAAGAAGTTACTATGGCACCTTATTCGATTAAATAAGTAGGCCTAGCAGGTTAATTAAGCATGTAAAAGTAGAAGACCCCAGCCGGACAGGTTTACTTCAGTTTCACCTGTCCTCACACCAATGCTACCACCTCTGGCCTGCATTCCCACACAATACTTCAGCAATTCAATTACTTGGCCTTGCATTCAGGAATTAAGGTCTACAAACTTCAAGCTGTTAAGTTAGAATAAGTTTCTTCACATAATTTGAATAAGGTTGCATTTCCAGTCAATTTACACAGCAAGTTTAAAAATTTCACTGTGCAACGTGTTTGCACAACACCTATAAAGTGGCTGAAAGTTTTAAATCCTCACTTTATACATTAATTTTATATACCAGTGCTTAGATTAGAACCAAGACAGATGGCTTATTTCAAAGTAGCAGTATAATGAAGGTAAATTTATACAACTATTGCATATGCGATAGTATTGACTAATACTGATAATGACTATTGTCTATGCATTTATTATTACTTTCTAATGACCTTGCAATAATACAGACTGTACAGCTGTAGAAAAAGTTCTTTCAAATGCAAGTTAAGAAGACACTTCTTTTAAATTACAGTTTAATGTCTAGTTGCTGTATTACGTATGATTTACGAGAATAAAAGTCAGTGTCCTCTACTTGTTGTTCGTTCAAAAAACTTGAAAAAATGGTCTGGAGCTTTTTTTGTGTGTGTTCGGGGGGGGCAGAAGATCTGCTCTGAGGTGTTAGTAATTTCAATACAGACAAAATTTGGAAATTCTTTTGGAAAATGTAACTGGAAATCAGCAGAGTTTCTGGTGCAGCATACAATCTTTCTTTCTTAGATTCATTCTGAATTTTTGATTGACATTTCTTCTTTTGACTGTACCATTTTTCAGGCCTGCTTGTCTAGTTTTGAGCTAGGATTCTGTAACAAACCTGCCCATGGGATTGTACGGCCTGCTGACCTGGCATGTGCCACAAATTAGCACAGGATCAAACTGCCAAATCTGACAATAAACCACAGGACAATTAGCTCTCCAATCACATTGATCAAACACTTCTTTAGCATATATATTTTGGCATAAGCTTTATGTATAATTCATTATATGTCTGTGGTAGGTAAAACTGCACGGACTTTTGAATGAAACAACTATATGTGTCTATATGCATGAGCATGCATATGAATTAGTTAAAATGCATAAAGATAATGGAAATGAGAAACTGCACCTGATTTTAAGTACCTGTCAGCAAATGCTGAACACTTGAGACAGTGCATTTTTTTTTTTTTTTTTGCAGCTCATCTAACGCTGTTGACTTCAGGCTGTATCCGCATTTAAGTGTTTGGGGACAAAATCATGTAGTGTGTCTGAGATTTTTCCCTCCAGTACAACCATAGCAGTATATTGTGATGACTGCAACACCAATAATCTTATTCTCTCTGTACAAATCAATCTCTGCAAGACAAAGTAAACAAATTTCAGACTGCCAGTGTATCAAACACAAGAAATGCTTGAAAATTTGAAATGACATAAAAGACTCAAGAATGACAGTTGACATTTGGTTATAACGAACTCTTGGCAAACTTCATTCATTTGTGTGTGAGAACAGTTACAAAGTGCTGAAACAGAAATATAAATAATAAAATAAACAATGAAAATCGATCACACTAAGTAAGCTTAAACATTTCAAATGCTCATTACTTATATATTGATATTTTCAAGTAATTAAATTTTCAGTTCCATCTAACATTCCCGTTCTGTTCAGTTGCTCATACAAAAACATAAACTTAATAATATCAAAGAGTCAAATACTTACTAAAACACAAGATTTTTTTAAAAAAATAACTGACCCTAAAATCAAAATGTAAAAAACATTAACAATAATACGTGTCAAGAATATTCATGTAACAACATGCGAAAAAAAGAAAAAGAAAGAAAAAATAAAACTTACCCCGTTGACTGGAATTCCAAAGTTGATAAAGTGCCAATAATCCAGTTATTAAATCATAAAGCACCGTAGTAATACCTTGCGCTCTTCAGAGTTTCTGCATCTGCGCCTTCAGTTAGCCAATTATCTGCCCGCCACGTCGGTTATTCGGTCGGTTACTCGATCAGTTAATCAGTCGGTGACTCGAGTCAGTTGACTGCGAAGACAATGACCCGCGCGTGACACCAGCAGCTCAACACCAGCGCGCGCAGTGACAACAGCAGGAACAGGCCCGTCTGTGAGCGCCCGCTCCTGTTCCACACAGCCAACAGTCACACACTCGCTCTCTCGCCCTCCTCCCGCACAAGGCGGTAGAGCGGAAAGGGGCGGGGCTGGGGGAGGGGCAAAAAAGAGGGAGGGGAGAAGACAAAAATCTCTGCAGCTGATCACTGGCTTGAAAAATGCAGAACTTTCAGACAATCCGTATCCCTTCACGTCGGTTTCGGAATACAAATATTTGCCAAATATATATGTACCACTTTAAAGGCGTTTTCAGGTTTACCACAGACAAATAAAATGTTGAAATAAGCTCAAGGCAAGACTTGTCTTTCTTAAAATATGATCGTTATTATCATTTATACTCACATATAAAATTGCATAAAATGTCACGAATATGAATATAATCTGAATTGCTGTTTAACACGCCATAGCTTCTACTTTAGCCGCATAATGTTTCCTTAATTTTCCTTAACTGGCTCCTCCTAGCGTAACACATAATAAATGTTCAGTGATAACCATATCTGTGAGCGCAGTGTGTGAGTTTGTGTGTACACAATTTATATAGATCTATATACATACTTATGTTTAAAAACCTTCTAACACATATTCGATTGCAAATCTGAAAAAAACTCGCCTTAAAAGGAGGCATTGTCCAGATTTGCTGTGATCGATGCAATGTTACATAAATATGTACAGAACTTTTACATCATGAAAATTTTTTCCCTCACTATTCATAATCTCCTCTCAGATTTAATGTGATAATCGTTTCACAGACAATTTTTACTCGCCCTGTAGCTAAACTCAAGATCATACGAGCCCCCCCACCAAAGTTTTGTGAGGACTGGTACAAATACTCAGGAGAAGAGGAACAGAAAGGTGGAAGATGAAAACAAGGCAGAAAGGGGAACAGATGGAGTGGGGGGTTGGGATGTGGACAGTGAGTGCACCAGTGAGTGTACTAAAAATGGGGGAGGAGTGGATGACGGCGGGGGGGTTATGGAAAAAAAATAAGTGGGAGGAGTCAATACAGAGCTATGGCACATAGCAGACTATTTCAATATTTGTATACCAAGTGACACTGCTATTCCCCGTAAAATATGTCCTGTACCATACACTATTCAGTCTCTCTTCTCCCTCCATTCCTAAACAATCAATGCCTGTACCACATTCAGTTCCAGTTGGTGTTACCATCTGTTCTTTGTCACAGCAGACACAGCAGTAAAAACAACTCAGATAGCTTGCAGCTTTACCCCTTTACCCATTTAAACACCTGAAGTGACTGAGGCATAATAAGTTTCTATGGTGTGCAACGGTAGTAACACATATTTTGGGATTACAACCTACAGCCTTGGGATCACAAGCTTCTTCCCTGTCTGTCCATTATAAATTGATTCCTGAATATCCTTTGACACAGCAGATTTTCATGCCAGCTCTTACATCTGTATGAGGATGACAAACCAAAGACTAAACCAACTACTGGGCTGGCAAAAAGCCTCTATGAAACATTCTCATGTGGGATTAAGTTCTGTCAAAAAGGGTGCATTATCACCTTTGCATAAATGTGCCAGAAATTGTATTTTGAAACAGAGAAAAAGCAAATTTCCCAACCCATCATTATTCAAGCCCCACCCAGTCAGCCATTTTGTGTTTGTGTCTCCACTTGCTGTTGCTTAAGTCAGAAGCAATCTATACTGCACCTAAAATGTCTGCTAGTGATCCTGCAATTCTCGCACTCACCTATAGAGGTCCTTCAAAACAGCCACAGACAAAAGAAAATATATATATAAAATAAATACATTTGAACATGTCTGAACTAGTCTGTGACTAATGGATACTGTTTATCCAATAGACTGGTTCTGTCAAGTTTGCAATCCTTATCCTGCACAGTATTCACGTTCAGTACTCCAATGAAAGGCACTATGCGAAATGAATCAATTGTTATTCATTGCAGCACTCACAATGAGCCCACAACCCACATAATGTGTACTTACACACTGCTTTTCCTTTTTTCTATATATATATATTTTTTATCCAGCTTGGTGGGCTATGAAGTGATGATGAAATGAAAACAGTATTTCCTTCCTACAGGACATTAGTGGGATTTTACAACACAGGCTCACAGCAGTGAAGACCTTCACATTTTCTCCCACTTCACTGATAATAAATTACCCCACCTATCTAACTGCATACTGTTGCTGAGGGAGTGGCCAGGAGTGAGACAGGGAGGTGTGGGAGTTGAGCAGAGTGAGACAGGGAGTGAGGGATAGTGGGAGGAGGGGCTGGCAAACTGGCAGAGTGTGAAGAGAGCTGTGGGGGAGGGGTGGTCAGGAAGCACTGGAGAAGGGGTGGAGTCTATGCATTGCACAAGCAGCACAGTCCTCTCAATCGCTTCCTTCAGCCAACAAGCGCAGCCCACATGACCTGTCTTACACCACAAAGGGGAGGGAATTGCAGCATATCCCATAATGTCCCAGTTACCATATCTACAGTTTCACACAGTAATCCGATTTAAACAGGACTCCTATTATTTTATCTCTTTGCATTTAGCCTGCAAATTTCAAGTTGGGAATCTTAACAATACTGTAGCAGTCCCTTATAAGATATCGAGGAACTAGCAAACCAGGGAACCCAAACCATTAAAAAATATACTACAAAACCACCAACAGCACAACCAAGAATTTTATTTATGTAATACCCTGGTGTCTCTTGACAAAAAAAATACCCAGAACGAGACTACTCAGATTTGCGTTTGTAAGTATCTATGAGAGAAGAGAGCAAAAGAGTGAGAATGGTGGATTAACTGGGAAGCCATTTTGTTCTTGAGTCCCTGCAAGTGACCCCCATTCTCTATACAGCTGAAACATCCTGTTCCCGTGCAGTGCCTCCCTTAAACTACATATGTCCCTCTAAAAAGAAAATGGCAGAATATCATAATTATACACTTGCGCATATAGATAAATAGATACACCCCACAATCTGAAGTAAACAGCTCCAAGATGTTGCCCATTCATTGAACATATGATATTGCTCTTGTAGAAAACAACAAAATGTCATTACATTAAGCAGACCACTGCACCAATGCTGTAAACTCCTTTGATGAAGTGCAGACAAAACAGCATAGTGGAAATGAAGAGGGTCCTGAGATAAAAAGAAGAGTCACTTATCACGCCATCTCTACAGAGTGACATACAGCAAATATTGTTTCAGCATCAGCAAAAGACCTACACCCACCATCTGTAAGCAGAAGCAGAGGAACTTTTCAGAACCATGAACAGCCAAATAGTGGAAGGTGTTGCCAATAATTAGATAATGAACTGGCACTTTAATAATAATAACAATGTACTTTATTTTGCGGTGCCTTTCAAGACACTCAAGGTCACCTCATAAAGAATAAACACAACAACAAACAGTGACACCTGCAGGAGGCTCCCCCCCTTTTTACAAAACTGTACTGTTTTATTCCTGTAAACTGTAATGAGAAACTACACTAACAGGCCCCTGGCCACACCTAGTCCAGTGGTTACCATGGAAAATATGACCCAAGGCATCCAATGAAGTCAAATCAACATCACGGTGGATTCTGCTTCAACTACTGTAGTCACAGTTTGAAAAGAATTATACAAATGGAGAATAATTAAGTAAAATTAAGCAAACACATGCCTTTTCACAGTCGCTAAGTGCTCTTCTGCAAAATGCAGTTGCCAAAGTGCTTTTTTTCTAACTGACCCTACAGACCATTACAAAGAAGCACTTAAAATATATTTGCTAAGAAAAAAGACCTAATTCTACAGGTATGATTTATTAACTCGATAAAACGTGTTGCCCATGTGGAACAATGTAAAACAGAGTCAATGCCTGTACAGTCATGTTTTCTAAACTTCAACCACTGAAAAAATTCGCAGAAATGATCAGTTTTTGTCATGGCAATGCAAACGATTTGCCACAAGAACAAACCTATGACACAAATAAAAATGCCCCACCTGACTTGCATTCCCTGTATATTGTTATACATGAGTTTTTAAAATTCAACTTTCCGGTCTTAGTATTCTCTTAAAATGACTAAGAAAAACATTTACATAGTCCAACTTGACATACAGGCAAAGCTAAATGAGAGGTGAATCAGTCAGGTTTGAAGGAGGACTTTTTAGAGATAGCTGGAACAAGAAAGTTCCAATCAAGGATTATTAATGGGGTCTCTGGAGGTCAGGATGTATGCCAATGACTCATGTACATCGCTGTATCAGCTTAAGTCAGCTACTCCATAGGGCTTTTGACCTCCACTGTTCGAACTGGTGAAAATACAGTATATCACTCAGCAGCCCAACACTAGCTAACACATGATATTCTCACCACCGCTGCCACTCTTTCACATTCCTCAACATTTAGCCCACACTGGACTCTGCAAAAAGGCACAAAGTCCCTGAGGTGTTCAGCTAAACTGGATCATGGAGCCAAACTGTGACCGGACAAATGTCGAGCAACCAACTGACATGTTTTGACCAAGATTACTTAAATTTCATCATCAGGGGTGTCCATGTGCACTGTACATGTGCAGCCCAGATTTTGTATCTAGTGTACATTTTGCATGTTGGTCCAGGTCGACTGCACATGTGCAAGGAATAAATTAGTGTACTGTTGGGAATTTCCAGTAGATGGCAATGAATTTATAAGGTCGGATATCGATGAAGAAAGAGTCGACGAAGAGAGTAGACAAGGAGAGCAATTTAATCATGGATGCCTTCGACGAGCTGCTGTGCAAAGTGGTGCAGAGGTATCCGCACATTTACAACTTTGAAGGAGTATAAAAAAGCTTGCACTTTTGCTTAAAGTTTCATTAATTCCGAGTGTAGAATATGTGCCATTTGCTGGTTTGGTGGAATATCATCGCCGCTGACTGAGAACGTACATGAACATGGACAAATGTAATATGTGTACAAGGGTCTGCACGCTCAACTCTCCGTGCTCTGTCACAAACCATGGAAAAGTGAAGCATGAATCCAGCTTAATGAATTGCCACAGACAGAATCTAAGTGCCAAAATGGCAGGTTTATTAGGAGGGGCAGACAGGAGTCGTTGAGGACAGGTACAAGTTCAGAACACATCTTGAACCAGAACACAAGTAGCAAACCTAAACTGTGACCCAAAAAGGGGAAATCCAAAACACAGTCCAAATGGTGTAACAAGCCAGTAGGGTCTACCAAATCACGATCCAGAAAGAAAGGTAGTCAGAGTTGGAAACACCAGGCCATACCCAAATCAAAAATTTAAGGCTATGGGAAAACCGCTCAGTACAGTAAAATACCTCACTATGAGGAAACTGAGTACTGAGCATTTATAACAAAACTAAAAGAAGACACAGCTCAAGTCAAGTCAAGTTTTATCACGTGTTCCAGAGTGCACAGTGAAAATCTTGTCCCAGAATTGCAGGGGAGGGGACAGGGCATGGGGGGCAAAAAAAATGGTACAGATTTACAATAAATAAAAGGTATACAGTGCAACACAGACAGCAGGGTAATGGGGGGTTACAGTGCATAGACATAAGGTAGTGCATAAGACAGGACAATGCAAAATTACAAACAGGCAACAATAAAAAAGTGTGTTTAGCCAGTGAGAATAAAGTGTAGTAATGAACAATTGTGCAAGTAATGCAATGACAGATTCCTAGGGAAAGTTCTGTGCAATTGAGAGGCAGAGGGCATAGGTCATCGACTGTTCAGTAGCCTGATGGCCTGTGGAAAGAAGCTGTCCTTAAAGCAGCTGGTGCAGGTGGAAATGCACCGGTGACACGTCCCAGAGGGTAGGAGAGTGAAGAGGCAATGAGCTGGGTAGCTGGCATCACTGATGATCACCTTGGTCCTTTTCTGGCAGTGGGAGAAGTAGATGGACTTGAGGTGCGGAAGGTCTGTGCCAATGATCTTGAAGGCCGTTTGGACAGTCCTTTGCTGCAGCTTCAGGTCCTGGGCGGTTAAGTTCCCCATCCACACCATAATGCATCCTGTCAGCAGTAGCAGTTTACCAAGGTCTTTGTTCCCAGTCCAAAGCTCTTCAGTCTCCTCAGGAAGAATAATCTCTGTTGAGCTTTCTTGAAGATGCAGCTGGTGTTGAGAGGCCAGGAGAGGGAGTCAGTGATCTGTGTGCCCAGGAACTTGAAGCTTCTGACAGTCTCAACGGGAGAGCCATTGATGGTTAGTGGACAGTGGGGCCCACTGGTCTTCCTGAAGTTGACGATGATTTCTTTGGTCTTGTTGGCGGTCAAGAAGAGGTTGTTGTTGTGGCACCATATAGTCACGTCTTTTACTTCCTTCCCTCCTGTAGACAGCCTCGCCGTTGTCACTGATGAAGCCGATCGCTGTGGTGTCGTCCACGAACTTGATGATGGTGTTGCCCTTGTGCTGTGCCATGCAGTCGTACGTGAATAGGCTGTACAACAGAGGGCTGAGGCAGCAGCCTTGCATGACACCAGTACTGACAATCAGAGTGGAAGATTTCATGTTGCCCATTTTCACTGTCTGAGATCTGTATGTTAAGAAGTCAAACACCCAGTCACAGATGGAGCTGCTTAGACTGAGGTCTCTTAGCTTTAACGCCAGTTTGGATGGCACAACGGTGTTGAAAGCCAAGCTGTAGTCTATGAACAGCATCCTGACGCAGGTGTTCTTCTTATCCAGGTGCCCCAGGGCAGTGTGCAGAGCTAGGGAAATGGCATCATCCACAGATGTTTTGCCAGAATGCAAACTGGAGTGGGTCCAGGGTTGAGGGGATGCTGAGCTTGATATGGGTCATGACCAGTTTTTCCAGGCACTTCATGACTATGGAGGTCAGTGCAATGGGATGGTAATCGTTCAGGCAAGAGACGGTACTTTTCTTTGACACAGGCACGATGGTGGTCTTCTTAGAACACAGTGGCACAATGCACAAAGACAGAGACATGTTGAACATATCGGTGTACACTCCCGACAGCTGTGCAGCGCATGCCTTCAGGACACGTGACAGGATGCTGTCAGGGCTGGCGGCTTTGTGAGGTTTAACCTGTTTAAAGGTTCTACTCGTGTCGGTGTCCAAAACCTGCAGAGCGGCTCCGTGAGCTGGTGGCGCTGTCGCTCTCTCCGCTTCCAACCCGCAACGTTCAAATCAGGCATAGAAGCTGTTCAGTTCGTCTGGGAGCGAGGCGGGGGTGTCTGTGAGTACAGCCAGTGAGCTTCTGTAATCCGTGACCACATAAAGTCCATTCCACAAGTGCCGTGGATCGCTGCCACCAATATTCTCCAGTCTCTGTGCATACTGTCTCTTTGCAGCTCTGATGGCTCTCTGTAGCTCACATCTGGCATTCTTGTACCGAGCAATGTCGTTGGAGGTGAAAGCCGCAGTCCATTCCCTCAGCGCCTGCTGAACAGTGGTGTTGATCCACGGTTTCTGGTTGGGGTAGAAGTGGACAGTCCATGAAAGCACAATGGAGTCCGTGCAGAACCTGACATTGTCCGTCACCGATTCTGCATACTCGTCCAGGATCTCAGAGGAGGCCTTGAAGATGGACCAGTCAGTTGAATCCAGGCAGTCTTGTAGTCTGGATTTGTGTTCGGGTGCCCAGCACTGTACTTTTCTTGTCTGTGGTAGAGTGTATTTCAGCTCTTGCTTGTAGGCTGGGAGCACACAGCGAGTGGTCGAACTTGCCGAAGTGCGGACAAGTGACGGACTTGTAAGTGCCTTTGAGTGTGGTGTAGCAGAGGTCGAGAGTCTGGTGGGGCAGGTGATGTGTTGATGGTACTTGGGGAGGACTTTCTTCAGATTGCAGTGGTTAAAGTCCCCTGCGATGATAGAGAATGCTTCCAGGTGCTGGTTCTCTTGTTTGCAAATGGTGGCGTACAGCTCGTCTAGTGCATGCACAGCTGGAGCTTCCAGTGGAATGTAAGCAGCAGTGAGCAGCACCGAAGAAAATTCTCTGGGCAGGTAGAATGGCCAGCATTTGATCGTAAGGTACTCCAGGACTGGCGAGCAAGACTTGGAGACAAAATCTACATCAGTGCACCAGTTGTTGTTAATAAAGAAGTACACACTGCATCCACTTGAAGTTCCAGTGGTTTCTGTGGTGTGGTCTGAGCAGTGTATGGTGAAGTCCCAGGGTTGCACAGCATTGTCCAGTGTGTTTGGTGTTAGCCAAGTCTCTGTGAAGCAAAATACACTGCAGTCCCTAAGCTCTCTTTGAGAGTCGATGCAACAATGCAAGTCATCCAGCTTGTTTTCAAGAGACTGAAGATTGACCAGGAGGATAGTGGAGATAGGAGGTCAGGATGAACATCATCGCAATCTGGTTAGCACGCCGCTATGTCACACCCTTCTCCGTTTGGTCTGTCAATGTTCATTGTTACTGTTTGGTCTTGTAGTGTTTTGAAGAATTTCAGGGATGTCGAAGTTTGCTCGAACCCTGTGCAGCAAGGTGCGTCAGACATATACAATAAAACAGTGGGTAAACCAAGAAACTAAGCTAAAAAAGAACAAAAATGCACAAATAGAGTAAGAGCAACTCGTAGCATGTTGCCGTGGAGCTGAGCTAGTATTTGGGGGAGGAGGAGCAAGGACAAGCTGGGCGAGGGCGTGTCACCGCTGCAGCAGACGTGATTTCTTCGGCTCCCATTAAACACTGTACTGACCAACTAGCACCAGTTTTCAATGAGATGTATAACCAATCACTACACCTGTAGCTGTAAGGTCCAGCTTGCTTTAAAAGCATCACAAATATTCTGTTGGCAAAGAGGACAAAAGTCACAGGACTTGAAAACTTGACCTGACTTGACATGACTACAGGCCCGTTGCACTGACTTCTTAGGCCATGAAGATCTTTGAAAGACTTGTTCTGACCCGCCTCAAGAAAACCACCAATACACCAGTTTGCCTACAGAGCCAATAGGTCAGCAGACGTTGCCATAACCTTTGAAGTGCACTTCGTCCCACAACTTCTGGATCTCCCAGGAGGTACACGAGGATATTGTTTGTTGACATTTCATGCAGTAATGCCTAATCTCCTACACTCAAAGCTAACCAAGCTTAACATGTTTGCATCTATTAATGGATAACTTGTTACCTACCTGACAAGAAGCAGTATGTGGGGCTAGAGAAGCACAGGAACACCACAGGGATGTGTGATCTCTCCCATCCTCCATGCACTCTACATTGACTGCACCTCAATGGACCCCACAGTCAAGCTCCTCAGGTTTGCAGATGACACCACATGGATCGGTCTCATGCAAAGCGATGATGAGTTTCCATGCAGATGGCAGGCTGAGCAGCTACACTGCTAGTGCAGACAGACCCGCCTGGAGAGCATCATTTGCAAAACAGTTCAGTTGACAGTCAATTTCAGGAGAGGCTCCTCACCCTTCCTACCACTCATCATTAAGAATATAAACAGTGGTGGTTTCTGAGGCTATATAGGCAATTGTCTTGCCACACACCCCCTCCACACTTGCCCGGTGGCAGGAGGCACCCAGCTAGAATCTCCCCTAGGGCACCTAATGTGCCAGGACCGCAACTCATTACAAATACAACACCTGAGGAGCCGTTCAAGTACCATGACACTGCAATCACCAAAGACCTCAGATGGGAAGCTATCATCACCTCAGTTAACAAAAACCCCATCAGAGACTATATATTTCTTGGTAGCTGGAGAAATTCAACCTGCCACAAGCTTTGATTGTCCAGTTCTACACTTTCACCACTGAGTCCACCTTCACTTCCTTACATACAGTGTGATTTGGATCAGCCAACAAAAAAAGACTGTCAGAAGGTCCAAAGTACAATTCAGTCAGCTGAGAAAATCAAGAGCTGCACCCTCCCCTTCCTGCAAGACATCTACACTGATAGAGTCAGGACAAGGGCTGACCTTTCACATCCCAGCCATGGGCTCTTCCAAACTGTTCCTTCCGGAAAGCATCTACGTTCAATAAAAACAACAACCCACCGCTGTAACAGTTTCTTCACCCGTGTAGCTGAAATCTGTGGCCTAGAAGTACTGGACTGGACACTGGACTGTGCAACAGTGATACCACAATGGCATACAGTGATAAACGGAATTCTGTCAGGTGCCATTAGTGTTTTGATTATACTCTTTATATCACCCTTTTACCTTATTCTTCAGGGATTCATTCATGGATTTCGGGTTCTTGCCTTGTAACTTAGTTTAATTTTATATTTTTGTCCTTATGTCGTCATGTGCCTGAGCATCACACCAAGACAAATTCCTTGTATGTAAGTATAGATGGCAATTAATAAACTGATTTTGGATCCCTGAGAACACATGATGGTCAAATGAATGCGTTATCTAACTTGTGTATCAAATTCCAGGTCGTTTCATGACGTTTTTGTTACAAATATCATAAATGGTCATGAAACCCTACATTATTATTATTATTTTTTTAATGTTTAGGACTATTTATTGAGATCTATGTCATGTTTCCCTTCACAACAGTCACGTTCTAAATCCATGTGTTGCATTTCCAATTTAATTGTACCATGACTGGTTTTCATTTTTAGAAACAGTAAAAATGGGGGCAGGGAGTCTGCCCAGTGACATTGGCTATATAACCGAGCAGATATAACTCATATAGATTAGTAGACTGACTGCCTCATTAAGATGTTCATTTAGCTACCTGGTTTTATTAGCTAAAAAAAACACAAGACTGTTCCTTGTGCCCAGAACTCACCACGGAAAGTCAAATGTTAGTGCAATGAATGAATAAATAAGTCATACACTGACACCTCAAAAGCTCCATTGCAGTCAACATGATTAATTCAGTAGCTTGTCAAGGTTTTGGTTGTCTATACGCTTCAGCATATTAACTTGACAAAAGTACCCAGTTCAATCTGTTAAGGAGTCTAAGACTAACATTCATTTAGCTGTCCTGAGGATGGAAAAAAACTTCAGTTAATAATTTCAGAGCTCACTCTTCTATGGCATTTATGACACAGGCAGCTAATTTTGGCTAAGAGTAACCAAACTCTGACAGCTAATATGAAATTAACATTGAGGTAAGATGATTACCAGGGTTTCTTCAGTAGATCACCTACTAACATGTTAGTTGCGATAACAGTGCAAATCAGGCGAATCTTTAGTCGGAGTGTCCTCCATTTATTTTTAATCAACAATCCCATCACCCCTGTTTACTCACATCACTTGCGTCAAACGTAAAAGATCGGAACACAGCACTGTCTCAGCAATGCCAGACATAACACCCCCCCCCCCTTCACAAGAACCTAAGTGTGATACTCAGTCACAAAGTCACATAGGTGCCCAGGTCGATTATGGGCACGGACCAGGCGGGGCACAGGTGAAGCGCTAGCCTCAAGGTTTGGTTCTGTGGCTCCTGACTGCACAGGAGGGACTGAGGTGTCAAGTTGTGGAGGGACTGGGGATGCTGAGGTGTCAGCCTGTGAGGCCGGCTGGACTACTATAGGAGCTGCACCCAATCCCGGCCCAAGAGGGGCCTGTACCTTGTGCAGGCGGCTAGCATGGCAGCAAATGCCATACATGAGCTTGAATGTGGCTGGGCTGAGCTGTCGGCTGACCTGGACAGTATCTGACCAGAATGACCGTAGCTTATTGTCGCAGTGGGGTCGTCCAATCCTGACCCAGTCATAAGCAGCAATGGCAGGAGGCCTGGCTCATCGTGTTTGGCTGAACCAGTTCTTCGTCTGGCTCTGGCGTGTGTCAACTGTGGCTTGAACTGGGTGAGTCAGAGCATGGGCCAGAGCAGGGCGAAGCCTGTCCAGAGATAGCTGAAGCTCCCATCCCAGTATGAGGGAGGCTGGGGAGACTCCAGTGGTAGCATGTGGGGTGGCACAATAGTGTAGCAGTGTCTAGAGGAGGCTGGTATTGAATGTGCACCCTTGGGCGAGGTGCTCCCTGATTCCATTCTCTAGGAACTGATTCAGCCTTTCCACCCCCCCATTGGCAGCTGGGTTATAGAAAGCTGTGCGGATATGGCGGATCCCTTTCTCTCTCAGATAGGACAGTTTGTGTGAGGCTATCTGGGGCCCATTATCAGTTGTGATTTCCTTGGGCAAACCCCACCGTGAGAACAGGGAGACCAAAATATCAATTAACACTTTGGTTGTAACTGAGCCCACAGGTGTCATCTCCAGCCACTTGGAGTGGAGGTCATAGGCCACAACCAGGAACTGTTGATGGTGTGGCACCCCATGCAGCTGGCCACAGACTTTGAGTTATAGGTGCTCCCAGGGTTGGAATGGCCAGTCCAGGGGCTGCATGGGTGGGGGCGGGGCTGGAGCCCTGGTCTTGCCACTGAGAAGACAGGCAGTGCAATCCTTGACCAGGGTCTCTATGTCCCTATCAATCCCTGGCCACCACACAAGGTCCCGGCATCGCTGTTTGAGCCTGACTATGCCCAAGTGGCCCTCGTGTGCCATAGCAAGTACACACACACAAAGAGCACTTGGGCCCACCATGCAGAGTCCCCTGGCAACACAAGTGCTGTTCCAGCATGCCAACTCCTCATGGATCCTAAAGTAGGGGGACTGCTCACCCAGCACCTTTGTAAGCCAGCCCTGCCTGATGTACGTTAAAACTGAGGAGAGGACAGGGTCAGCTGCTGAGGTGTCCTGGAGCTTCCTCAGTGACACTGTCTCCCGGAGGAGTGTGTGGAGAAGCTGGACAAGGTCATGCTCTGCCTGGTCGTGCTGAGGGGCTGAGACCTGGGATATGGGTGGCTTGGAGATTGAACGTGATAGCAGGTCAGCCACTACGTTGTCCCAGCCTAGTGTGAACTGCAGGAGATAGTTGTACTGCTGTAAGCAGTACAGCCCAACAGTGAGGGTGGAGTAATTTATGGCCAGTGCCTGATGCGGCCAGGAGGGGGGTGAGTGCTTGGTGGTCTGTCCTCAAGCTAAATTTACCTCCATAGAGGTATATGTGCCAGCGCTCACAGGCCCAGAGCCACACCAGAGCCTCTCACTCCCCTACTGAGTACCTCTGTTCCTTAGGGCCGAGCGCTCGGGAAGCGAAAGCGACTGGCCTTTCCACTCCCCCCTGGAGACATTACGGCACCGATGCCGAAGATGGAGGCGTCACATGTGACAAGGGTAAGGCTGGCTGGGTCAAAGTGCGCCAGGATCGGTGGTGAGGTGAGCTGTGACTTCAGGCAGGGCACCGCGTCACAGCAGGCAGGTGTCCAGAGCTAGGGCTCATTAGTCCGCAGCAGTTTGCACAGTGGAGCTGTTGTGTTCGAGTACTGTGGTAAAAATCTGAGATAATGCACCGTCATGCCCAAGAAGGAGGCAACCTGGGCAGGCGAGCTGGGCTCTGGGACATGAAGTATGGCTTCCGTGTTTGAGTGAAGTGGGCGTATGTCCTCAGCAGAGAGACGGAACCCCACATATTCGATGGTTGAGGCCTCAAAAACGCGCTTTTCACCGTTTAGTGTGAGGTAATGCTCAGCTAATGCAGCAAACACGCCATGGAGGCGTTCGTCATGCATTGTGGCTCCATGAATGACAATGTTGTCTAGGTAGATGGCCACACCCGTAATCCCAGCCAAGATCCAGGCCATAATTTTCTGGAAGCAACTTGGGGCTGAAGTCAATCCAAAACTCATGCTTTTGTAGCAGAAAATCCCTTTGTGGGTAATGAAGGTGATGAGGTTGTGATTTCCAGGGTATAGGGGCACCTGCAGATAGCCCTGGTGGAGGTCTGGTTTGGAGAAAACAGTGGACCTATAAAATTGGGTGGTGAGCTCCTCTGTGGTTGGCAAGGGGTATCTATCAGGTATTATGGCTTTGTTTATGGCTCTGAGGTCTACGCAGACACGCAGCCCCCCGTTCTTCTTCTTAGCCACAACGAAGTTGGATATCCAAGGTGAAGCGTTCACCTGCTCAGTTATGTCCTCATCAAGCAAGCGCTGCAGCTCGGAGATGTTGTGGTGCAGGGTCAGAGGAGAGCGTTGGAGTAGCTGCATAATAGGTGTTACTGTTGAGTCTACCAGGGCTTGGTGGGTGAGGGTGGTGAGGCAGCCCAGCCCATCAAACAATGCAGGCCACAGTTGCAGCCAGGGGTTAGTGAACCAGTCGTGTCTAACAGGGAAAAACCTAAGCCATTGAAGAGGTCAAGGCCAAGGAGATTTGCCCTGCAGCGTGACACATGAAATGTGAATGTCGACAGGGTTTTTTCTCCATAACTCACGGGTCGCTAAAGAAAGTCCACAATATCAATTTCGGCATTACCATAGCCACGTAGGGTCGTGGAAGCTGGCTGCAGCGGCCTGCGGGAGAAGAAACGTTTCCAAGTTGCAAAGTTCAGCAGTGATACTGCGGCCCCTGTGTCAAGGAGGAGGGGTAGAGTGATGTCGTCCACCATTAGTGAACATGTTTTGAGTGCCACGCGTCCTGAGTGAACAATATGAATTATAGTTGCAGGAACAGGTGCAGCTGGGTGTTGTCGGGCTCTGGCTGGGGCAGACCTACAGACTTTGTAGAAGTGGTTGAGCTTCACACAGCTGGAGCAAGTTTTCCTGCGAGCAGGACAGGTTTGCGCTCTTGAATTGTGAGTAAGTGAGCCACAGTTCCCACATAGCTGCTGTGAGTGATCACGAGGCTGTAAGGCTACTTGTACACTATCTGGGCCACTAACAGTATTGGTGGGGGAAGTCGATGACTGTGGCCGGGTTATACCCACTGGCTGATCACTCAAGCACAGCAAGGTGGGGGAAGACAGACTGGCCCCGCATTCCAATGCAGACTCGACCTGCAGTGCTATCTTAAGCGTCTGAGCCAGTGTCAGGTCATCATTTTCGAGCAACAGCTTGTCCATAATTTTATCACAGTTCGTGTGTAAAATGAGTTGGTCCCATACCATTTCATCTAGTAGCGCCCCAAATTTGCATGCGATCGCTAAGCCCCATAGATTAGCCACATACTGAGATACAGACTCACTCTCTCGTTGGTGTCAGCACCTGAATGGAACGCGGTGGAAGAGTGCGCTCTGCGGGGCAGCAAAATGGTCTCCAAGTAGTTTCACGGCCTCGTCATATCTGCCAGTTGTAGCGAAAGTTCCGAACATGCGCTGTCCCTCTGCCCCGAGACAATGCAGCAACAGTGCACGCTTCCTCCCATCTGACACTCTGTCCAAGCCAGCGGCGAGGAGATACGTTTCAAACAAGGATATCCAGCAAGTCGATGGCATGGGCGGTTCTCCCAGTAGCACCAGAAAGGGGGAGGGTGGGGGCAGAGTACAGTCAGCCATCTCTCATCGCCAATGTTATGTTGCCATAACAGGTCAAATTAGGCTAAACTTTAGTCTGAGTGTCCTCCATTTATTTTTATGCAACAATCCCATCACCCCCGTTTACTCACGTCACTTGTGTCAAACGTAAAAGATCGGAACACGGCATTGTTGCAGCAATGCCAGACATAACATAACGGTCAACAGGAATTCATCAACCGATACCATTGGATAGAACGTTTCAAGACAACCAACAATACAAGAAAATCAGTTTTGTAAAATTCCATTTCATTCTAATTTGGGGTCTAATTAGGAAGTGCTTCACTGCTACCTAATTAGGGCTGGGTTTTTAAGTCCACTTTGCAAACCTAGGAGGTGGAGTAACTTGGACACAGATGGAATTACATGCTTATTTACTGTGATGTCCATGTATCTTGCTTATCCTGGTCAGGGTCATGAGGGGGGCTGGAGGTTTTCATAAAGACGACTGTAAGAATACTCACGTTGCTTTTGTTTCTGTTCTCTATTTCCCATCCATGTTTTTTAAATGATTTATTCCTACAATATATACTGAACACACTGTATAACAGACCAGTTCATGTACACATGCACACTCACTGTCACACTCATTTATTCTCAAGTAGCGTACACTTTCTCGGTTGGCCAGACACAACACGTTGTGGCAGACTTGCTGAATTTAAGCTTTAGCCAGAGCAGTTGGTGGCTATAAGAAAAAATCCTAGAGATAGCTACATACATTCAAACATGAAAAAGACAGGAGGATACATCAGAATCATTCTGATTTCTGCATAAGTATTTCCCAACGATTATTTTATGATTTCGAGCTGAGTCTGAATTTCGCACTGTCTATCAGGTGATCACAGATTACCTTCCATTTCAGCACCTGCATTGTAGTTACCTAAATCCAGAAGCTGCATATGGCTGCATAGAAAGCTGAACTTTAGCAAATCAGTTGCTGGTCAATGATCTATTTAGCAACAAATGTATTTTTTTACTACGGTGGGACTGCTATCCCATCCTAGGAGTATACCAGCCTTGTGCGCTATGTTGCCTGGGATATGCTCCATGTCCCCTGTGACCCTGACTAAGAAGAAGGATGGGTGGATTGATAGATGGAGAAGTATTTGTTATTGATTTTAGTTGTTGGCATGAGCTAGCAATTGATAGTTTTTTTCATGGTTGGTGACCATTCGAAATATTCTGGAAAAAATACTAATTTCCCTGCTAAAATGCTACAAAATAAAAGGCAAACAGGGATGTCTAAAAAAATGTGCAAAATCGATATTGAAACTCTACAACACCAGGTAGTATTTGTGAAGCCAACCCATTCTATCTCACCAGAACCTTATGGTTGTCAGCTATATTTAATGTAACTGGAATGTGCATATTAATTGACTTTATTTGAATTTCAACCAAATGTGCTATTAAATCTGTCACATACCCGACTAAACAAAGTAAAAGCAAAGGGCTCAAAGGAGACAAAAATCTATAACAAAATCTATAAATTTCCTTTAAAATACAACTGTCAAGTATGTAACCCTTCTACTTTAACAATATATTGTTAAAGTAAATTGGTTAATTCTGATTTTTGAAGTCCTTTTCCTATTAACTCACCACTTAGCAAAAGACCATAGCAGTCTTCTAATACTTTCCCAAGAAGAAAAAAAAAAGAAAGGCGGAAAAAAAAAAAACTGCGAGGAGCCTGTTCAAACCGGTATAAACCAGTCTGAACCGACACAAGGCGGCACTGCTTGGGAAAAACAACTATACACCACAGTCTTAATGTAGCTGTAATTAGGGGGTGATATAGTGTAGCTGTCTTCTGCTGTATAAGGCAGCTGGTTATGCAGTGGTTAAGGACATGGGCTTGTTCCCAAAATAGTTATGCATTGAAGGCTCACAAGAAGCCCTGTTGCTGTAACCATACATGTAAGCTCGATAATATAGATTCCCCTGTATAAAATGTGTCCATGACCAAAGCTCTGTGGGTTGCTTTAGACAGAAGCATTAGTTAAGAAGCGGTAATGATAGCATGTAATGAGGTGTATTTGACATTTTTAATTATACTTTTGTATAAGTGGTATTGAATGCTCATATTATAATAATATATATATATTTCTATATGTGGTGCATATAACAGTGGAGATGTGGTGCAGTGGGTAGCACCACTGTTCCCTCACACCTTCAGGGTTGGACATCTGAATCCCACGCCTGTGCTGTGTGTGGATTTTGAATGTTCTCCTTGTATTGTGTGAAATTCCTCCCATAGTCCAAAGACATGCAGTAAGATGAATTATTGTCTCTGAATTCTCCATTGTGTGTGTGTGTGCATGCGTGTACATGTCTGTGCGCATCCTGTGGTGGACTGGCATCCCATCCAAGGTATACTCCTATCTTGTACCCTGAGCTGCCTGGAACAAGCTCAAGGACTCCAGTGACCCACACCAAGACAAGCAATTTCCAAACTGATGGATATAACAAACAGTTCAGTGTGATTTGTGCGGTTGTCAAGGCACCATGTTCATTTTAGGATTCATTATGTTCTGAGCCTTAGGATTAAGATATTTGTTACTTTATTCTGATTCAACAATGGTGCAATAGCGCCACCCCGTGATCATGAAATTTAGCGGCATCTAAAACGCATTTATGCACTTCCGTGAAGTTTTATTGTCGTCAAAGGCATTGCAGCCGGTCAGACTGCTTTGACCTATGAAATTATCTCAATATGTTTCATATGTTTCCTAAAACCTGTTCTTCAGCTATAGTGGAATTATTTTCTGTACGTTATTCTTTGTTACAATTTGTGTGCATACAATATGCCAATATATATATATATATCAAAAATCTGCATGACTGTTTGCTGTGACTCTACATCATTTTTGTAATACAATTAATTAAAAAATATCTGTAACAAGAATTTGAAATCGGTGTTGAAAATATGGGTCTCACCTGTTTGCGATTGGGTTTTCCATGCCTGTAGCACCCGAAGCTCCAACAACACACTGTAGTACATAATAAATGAATATACGTTATTGCATATAAAACCATAAACTGCCGGATGCGTATTTCGTCGACTTGTATTTATTAAATTTGGCCAAAAAATTGTCACTTATGTTACATTCCCGAAGCCAAAATTGAAGTATTAAAAGTAGCGTATTTCAGTCGCTATTAAGCCTTATAATGTTAGCTATGCATGATTATGTGCATGTGCATTCACAGCACTTTTACGTGACATACGCTGGGTCAATATGAGTATAATACGAGCTGAAATGGCCAGTACGACCTAGTCGATCGCTGCACCGATCGCTTGCTCGATGATTGCCGCCATTGCCTTGGTAATAGTCGCGCTCCAAGATGGCAGCTTCGCCACTGCGAGTCTGTCGCGGAATCCTGAAGGAGCTGCGGACGTTCAAGGGCCCGGAATACAAACAGACGCTGGTGTATAATTATGTTTTGGATCAATTTCGTAAAAATCAGGTAACCCAAAGGATAGACAATGAAGTTGCTAACCGGCTGGGTGCGATAGCAATGTAGCCTGAAGTCTAGTTAAAAACGATGTCCGTGAGTGAAGTCGTGCAAAGAATGTTTTGTACATCATGTGAAGGTGACTTCTGTGGAATATTACTGTGCTGTTTACCATAAGTGACTCAGCCTGAGAAGCAATTTAGGGTGACCCAAAACTATTTCATGTGTTAAAAACTACTCACACTTATAAAAGTAGTAAAGTCTGTTCTCATTCTCTAATCTTGTAATTAACGGGAGAATGGACATTTTCTATAGCTACGGAAAAACCCAGAGAAAATAAGATAGCCAGATAATTCTGATAAACTGGGATTACCAGTAGTTGCTACAAATTATATGAAATGTACGTGTTTTAATGTTCATAACGTGGTTTTGAGTTAGGTATTACCTCCTTGAAATGGAATTGGCAAAACGCGCTTTGAAAAATTAACTTTTCTGCAGTTTTTTCAGAATTAGAAACGCATATGCCAGTTCTTTGGTACAGTTATTTGACATAAATTCCTTGAGTAGGTTGCTTAGCAGCAGGCAAAAGGATGCGTTGTTTGATCTGTATTTTTGCTGTAATTATGTGGAGTCCCAGATTATTTGGTATCGTCATTTTCAGTATTGTAATTTTGAAAACTTGGTTTGCAATGGTTGATTTACAAAGAAAATTAAAAGTGATAGAGTTCCACCGTGTGTTGTTTTGTTACATCGTGTTTATCTAAAATATTTACTGGCTCAGAGACTTAAACACTTTCTAGTCATCCTGTGTTCCTTTACAGGTCACTAGTGAACAGTACTGCCGTGCTCAGAGGGAAGCTCTTCATACTTCCCTCTCTTACCTGTGTCTTCTAACATCCATCCGGCACCACCTCACCCTGCACAAGCTTTTCCATGGCAAAGGGGAGCGAGGACCAGAGGAGGTGGCCAGATTAGTGGGCCTCCAACTGCCTGCTCAGCCAGGAGGGAAAGGATGGGAAAAATGAAGGGGGACGGCATAGACTGACAGAGACTGTGCACCCATTTTGTCACAATTTTAAAAAGCTGTTTAACTGGTGTGATTAAAGTACCTAAAGATTAAATAAAGCTAGAAAGATCATTTAAAAAAAAAATTCAGTCAAATGCTATTTGAAGATGAGACAATGTAACCTGAAGTGAAACGTAAAGACATCAGTCATCAGTAGGTATTAAGGGCACACAGTCAAGTGGTACTTTGCCATTTTTCCTCAGAATAAAAAAATGCTTTATAACATCTTTCATTTTGAGTTTACTTGCAAATGATTATTCAGTATGTAAATATTTCAGTCCCGTAAATGTGATGAAATATAAAGAATTAGGAGAGTTCAAGAACTTCTGTCTTGAATAAATGTTGCCTTTCCTGGTTGAAAAAGTAGGGTTTAGTCTGATATATCCATGGTTTTATTAAGATATCCTATTGTAATAAAAATTCTACTGAACTTAACTGTAAGCTGTATTGTTATTGCATGTGCCCTGCGATAAACTACCATCTCAGTAGAAGTGCTGTCATCTTGGATCTAAGTCTCTCATACTGTAAGTGCCACTCTTCATTTTTGTCAATCTAACAGTTTTCCCTGCGTTTTCAAAGTTAGCTAATAACGACGACTCAGGATCATGCACACACTTCAAGAAGGGCAGGTACTTAACTAAGAAAAGAACAACCACACACACGCCAACCGCCAAAAATGGACAGGGCCCCAAAGACCCCCAGACTGCATGCATGTAAGTTTATTCCGAGCATTTGATGAAATGCAGTCTACTGTCAGCAATATGATATGACTAACAAATCTACCCGGTGAGTACAGTATTCATTATGTGTAAATAGTCAAAAGAAAGAGGGAAGATGAGACAGATACAACTCGTTTCAGCAATTCATTACGAGGGGACGGATAACTGCAGACGCCCAGTTTTGCGTGTCAGTTACATTTGCGGTGTTCGCAAACCGAAGAGGGGCTAGGAGAGGAACAAACCCTTAATTACTTTTGAAAACTTTCAACAACACTTAACACTTCATGCACTCTTAAGAACGACGAGCTCCTTTTAAAGAGCGGACGATTATTAGGGGTAATAAATGCAGAACTTAATGTATTTATAGATCAGGTGCTTTGCAAAATCGAAATCTCTTTCTGGAAGAAATAGTAACAGCATCGCAAAAATAAAGGAGAATCGACAGACAGGTGAAGTTGAACCGAGGAAGTCCAGACGAGTGCGATGTCCGGAATGATGAAGAATTTGCTGTTCGGCAGTACCGAAGAGACGGAATACAAGCTGATAAGTACCGAAAGAGGGTAAAACCCCGACCGTCTCTCGTCTACATCTTTCTTTTTCCACTTTACAATTGTTTTCTAACTTCAAATGAATTAACTTGTAAAATAACACACGACTCGAAGTGCCAGATATTTTTAATGGTCAACAAAAAATGTCCTATTCGAATTGCCATCGTTGTGAATTCGCACATTTTTACACTGCATTACTTGCACCAGATTGTACGGATTTATGCACCGCGCGCCGAAATATATAATCAGTCGGTGACCTACATAGCTAAATAAACATATGAATGTAATAACACAGTATCTGTGGAGATGGATTAAGCTATACGTGTGTCCGTATTGAGGTACATTTCTCATTCCTAGGGAGCTGTGCAAAACTTTCTACGCTCTGCGTATTGGACGGTACCGGCAGATAAGCTGTTATTACAGCTCTTATCCTATACATTTCGTGCGTTAATACCATTACGTTTTTATTCCAGTCCAACATAAATGTGTCCAGTGTAGTATATAGAATAGTTTGAACTTTTTTGAAGTCCTGCAAGAGACACTAATGAGCTATAATGGTGTCACAGTAAAGATACGTATAGGTTCAAATCCCTTGAAATTGCCTTCCTTGGGTAGACCTTTAGCACATCTTGTCTTTGTTAGCTGGTTTTGATAAAAGCGCTCTGTAACCGACCACCTACAACAAACCAGCTCTAGAGCCTATCCACAGTTTGTGCATGTATATTGTGATATGGTGCACTTAGGCATTCGTATTTACATTGTTTGGTCAGCATTGATTTGGCTAATGTGGTTTTGGTGATCTTTCCTTGATTCCCACTAAACAATTCAAAAAGAAACAGAAGTCAAAAGAAACTACAGTTACTATAGGTGGTCAGATCATCTTTTGTCAATTAACATCAGCATTTCTGTCAAGTCATCATCATGCCAATGAAACCGGTTTTATAATGAGCACCAGAGAGGAGAGTGAGAAGTTAAATATTAAATGACTGGCTATTATTAGAACCTCCACAATAATTATATGCTATGTCTAACCAACAAAGAGTAATTATCTGAAGCAACCACTTGAATTTCAAACTCAGTTAGACACACATAATTATAACTTTTTAACAGGATACAGAGAGCATGGTGTATAATTGTTTTTGTCAACATCAGTCACCACAGGTTAATGAGGCTCACAATAAAATTTGCATCAGAAAATGCAAGCATGCTGTTAACTGGGCAGCATCAGTAAAGCTGCTCCAAAGTAGTGCTCACACCCTGTAAATATATAAGTTCCAGCCAGCAGATGACAACAGACATTACTTTTCTCAAATGTATTTGCAATGTCTTAGCAAGACAGAAGGAAATAGTTTTGAATGCGCAATGTTCCATGGGCTTTTGGCATCTAGGTCAAATGCTGTATGCCACTCCTAGGTCATTTGAAGGTCAGAAATGAGGTAATCCAGACCTGCCTGTTGTAACTCTTGCTTCCATCAAAGCCCCAGCATCTACCAGCAGCCTTTTTTTTTAAAAAAAGAACCCACACCTGTATTACTACAGGCAGAAGCAGCCATGAACATTCTGCCACCTTTACATGTTCGACTACTGCAGCGTGGAGTTGACAGCACAGTCCACTCTGGAAGGAAGTTGCTACATGAATTTTAGTCCAGAGTCCAGAGGCTGAGGAAGCACGACTTTCTCCCCACTGCACAAATCTCTGCAGGCCCTAGCATAGACACTGATGGGGGCTGCGGTCCCTCCTATTTACGAGAAAAATTTCACGACATCAAAATTACCAATAAATTACAAGTGAGCCTTTGTTCCTCCCCTTGATGCATTTAGTGAAGCTTCTCAATCTCTCACCAAATCCAAGATCTGGAAATCCACAGCTGGTAGTATTATTGTACTCTGCCATGATAGCTTATAGAGCACTGATTACGAACTGAGTCAAACCAGGTGCTGACTGACAGCACAGCAACCAAACGCCTGTGCGTGCTCTGAGGGGAGGAGCTTCAACCAGGTGGTTAGTGAATCCATGAGAAGACTGCTTATGTACATCAGAGGGAGTAACGACTGAGGTGAGACCAAACCTGCCAATTGATATCACTGGACGCTACCATACGTGACCGCCTTGTGTTACTACGGCAGTATTACACATACCTGTAATAAAAATAACCTGCCTAAGTCTCTTTATTTTGCCAGGAGAGGGGTTAGGATGGGCGGTACCATTAATCATAACGGTCTTCCCCAGAGACAACGGAGCATTCGTATGCCGTTTCGTCAACGGTCTACTCCTTCCTTCCTGCTTCCAGTGGAGCCCTCCAGCTCCCATTGACAGCAGTACTGAGATAGAGGAGTGAGCTGGCATGACCATCTACGCATTGTGAGCCCTGACTAGTCATGTGCCCTCATTATATACCTGTACATAGTTGCGCTTATAAAATGTTGCTTCTATCAAAGCAGGATTTACACTGCCCGCTACTTCCATCATTCCTTCCCCATTTCCCTTGCTCTTTCTCAGGCAGTTTGGTGGGTTTGCTGGAGAGTACGAGTTCCAGATGGAAGCCTCCCGTCTTAGCCGGCTCCTAGGCGAGACAGCACCCTATCAGAGCATGCAGTACTTCTGCTGTGGATACGACTCCCCGATGAAGCCGTATTCCCGACGCAATGAAGCCTGGTTTACGCAAGAGGAATTTTAAATTAGAAGAGGAGCCTGGAAATAGCACACAAAGACCATATCTAAGAAGTTGCTGCTTTGGTATGACATTTAAAGTACATTTATTTAGCAGACTGACGGGATTTGATAGCTCTGTTCATGGTTCAGAGGAAAACAGTGATACATAAAGGTTTTGCCACTGACCGCTTACAATCGGCTTGGCCAGTGTGACAAGTTGAAGATCTTGTAAAAACACTGAGCTACAATAAACTGCGTAGTACCAGCCCGTTTAATATTTTCATACTACAGTACATCGTTAAATGATTGAAGCAAAACCTGCAGCAGAAGACGGCAAACACTGATTTCAATCAAATATTACTAAACGAAATTACTGTATCACTGTAACTGAACAGTGAGTGTAGTCGGTCTTTAAGGAGAGTTCTTCTGTTAAACACTAAAGAAAAAGAAAAATAAACTCGGCCCTTCTCCAGAGTTGTACCTGTTCCTAATGCCCACCGTGCTTTTGTTCCCAAAACCCCTATAATGACTGTGTTTACATGCATTTTAATAACCCAATGATGACGATCGCGGTATGGCCTTTAAACCGATTACTCAAATATATTAGCACCTTAACCTGTTTGAGAAATCTGTTCATCCAACCAAGTTATACAATCATATACTGATCCCTTCCTGACAATGTTACTTCCGGGGTGACCAAAAAAAAACTTCCACCAATAACCCAGTTAGTCACAAAAATGCAGTAATTGGGGTATTAAGACACAGAAACTCGCCATAAAAGTGCATGATTTCTTCTCCTTGCCATTTCCAATTCTTCCCTATGCGAATTTCACCTGCTTTTTTTTTTTTTTGCATGTTCCTGAAATTCAGAAAAAAAATCCACAGATTACCCACACCTTTATATAACCTAATAGGTCAGCTATGGAGGGAGAAAATGGCAGATTATGCTGCAGTCTTTACGGTAAATAAAATATTCAGCTATAAATGTTATGGTGTCTCTTTTACTTGATCCCACAGGACAAATCATAGATAAAACATCTAAAAGTACTATGAGTGTTTGCTTATTTACCAAGAAATTGTAAAAAAGGACCAATTTAAGTCAGAAACACAGTTGTATAAATTCAAGATTTGCAAAACTGGACATCTATACAGAAGTTAAATTTATTATTTATTCTAACAAACCAAATAGGTCATATATTGTATTGCCATAAATTCAGTTGTTGAAAAGCAGTTCAGACTATGAAAAAAATTACACACAAAATATTGTTTGCCAGTAATTAAATAATTATGAAGCACAAATTACAGAAGGGAAAAAAGTAACTTATTACTTGAATATCAATGCATTTTTGATGTCACCTGTAAAACTAGAAATTCTAATGCTATACTTACACTTTGAGATATTCTTTTCAAAACAATATACTTTATTTTTAACTTTTATAAAATTCATAAACAATTGTGTTTTGTACAAATAGATTTGCTTTTCAGAACTGCATACTGCAGCAGAGGCATTGCAGGTTTAAAAACCCCCAACCAGGCTGTAAAGGGAAGCTGTACTGACTGCCTGTTCCTTCTTACTCAGGCAAAGCGTCTGTCTCAGATTCTTAGGGACCGGAGGCCGTATCTGCATCACACTCGCACAGCATATGATTACACTGAAAGATGATGATTATCACAACCTGACTCAAAAGGTTCACTGTGTATAGGAACTGCAGGAGAGCTTAGAGGATAGTATAATTATTGCAAAATCATTTAAATGCTTCCCCGCTCCCCCAGAATCAAAGATGTTTGCGATTTTACAGCAACATGGAGTACGTTCCACTTTCACCTACTGCCTTTTCCTCAGTTGGTCTTCTTATCAGACTGGGGTGCGTATGGAGAATAGGGTGGAGGCTGATCCTTTAAGAAAAAGGAAAGTTAGATGGCTGATGGATGCCACACTCCGGGCAGAAACAAAACAGTGAGACAGTCAGTTTCTCACCATGGGCATGTAGACATTGTGTGGATTGCTGGGGTTATAGTAGGCACTGGCTGCAGCCTCCATTGCCTTTGAGTCTCCTGAGAGGAAAGAAAAGAGAGCAAACGTTGACATAAACACTGGTGGAAAGCTGCCTGTGCGGAGCAGAGAATAAGGAACAAACCAATCAGGCAAAACGAAAAAAGACACCGCCACTTTAAAACTGACCATTTGAATATTTTCCAATTGCGTTATCACTAAAGTCAACAATGCTCTGACATTCAGGTCACATTCCATACACATATTTCATTCCCTTTTCTGATAAGACCATGTGACTTAACAACATGGGCCCTTGGACTCTCACTAGGAAAAGACTGCAATGTGATTGGATAAGGAGGAGCATGGTAGACTAGGCAGCAGACCAACCTGCGGGGGGAGCCATCCAGTTCTGGGGGGGACCAGGATAAGGTGGGGGAGCTGGCATGTAGGCAGGGGCAGATGGAAACATTCCTTAAACAAGGTGGATAAGCAAGAAATTACATTAATGACAAAGATGAGGCAGGAGAACCAAAAGCAGACAGTGAAAAGGGAAGCCTAACAGTAAATACATATTCACTCACATGTAAAAAAGCAAAATCAAATTAGAAATACGTTAGATCTCAGTGTATATGTACGTTAAAGATAGCTAATGTTATTAGTGTACCTGCAGGGGGTGGTGGTGGGTACATATAGCCCATGTTAGCAGGGGGTCCTGGGGGATAGCCATAAGGAGCCGGGGGTACTCCATATCCATTCATTGCTCCTGGGGAGGGGTACCCAAATGATGGACCTCCATTTTGAGCAGGTGGGGCACGAGAAGCTATCAACAAAATGGAAACAAATTAAGATTTCATAATTTTTACAAAAATAGACTAACCAGCACAAATCACCAGAAAGCAGAATATCATCATGATACTGGAACCTCATGTTCCCATAGTAACTGATCACAAGCTCCACCCCAAAGGCCTTGGATGGTATACACCACCCATTAATGCTACATGAAGCCATCTGGGTGGACTGCGGATGAAAGAAGGAAATAAACATCAGCGTATGTTGGAGCAAGATGAAGTTTTCAGCGTAGGGTTTATTCGGTTTTTGGCATTTATTGTTTAACTTAGGCTGGACGGGAACAGGAATGCCAATCACACCCAGCAGACCTCAATACCTCAAAATGACAGCTGTTAACCAGTCATTTTAAATAACAGCCAAAAAAAAAAAAAAGACAATATTCATGGTTGCTGAGTGACTCCTTAAGAGCATGTGTCTGCCAAAACCATCCAAAAAAAACATCCCTGTCCCAAAGCTTTTCACCAGGTTCACATTCTTTGCATTTCATTAAGTCCCAATGCAGAAGCCATTTTTGAAGCGTTTCTTATTAAACTGAAGTAAAACATGCACAAAAAATAAACACACAAGCACCAACATGATTCCTTGTCAGACTTCATCATAACCGGCCAAATACATTCACAAAAAATTTGCAGATCCACATTGGGTAAGCCCACTACATGCTTTCAGCTCATCACATGCAGATCCTGCGTTTAATTGTCTGTACAGCCTAAGAGAGGTGTACATCAGGTGAGAAAACAGCATGGTCCAGTTTCAGTTAAAAGGACGCTTAGCTGTACACTGCAATCATGATTCAAAAAATAACGGCCAAAGAATGAGCTGCATATTTCAGTGCCATCAAGCAAGAACTTATTATGGAGTGCTAAGAATAGCAGAAAAGGCATGAGAGAAAGATTAGAAGAGAACCCATAAATAAATCCATACAGAAATCTCTGGTACTTCCTTTCTACCCCATAGTTTAAGGAGACAGCATTAGTCTTTGTCCTTATTAATATAGCCACAATGTCTATAAAATAGCCCATTTACAAAAGTGCAAATTAAGAGTTCCAAAAATAAGTAGAGTATGTCCTTCATACTCATTTCACAATTCCGGGGTCACAAACATTAAAACAGCTTGCTGCAAGACAAGACAACATACAAGAACATCCTTCAAAGTGTTCAAATCAGCAGACATGACGAAACTTCTGTTTTCCAGCAGACGATGAAGCACAACTTTGCAGAGACGGCTCCATATGCTCATTTCACTGAGCGAAATAATAGTGTGCCGTATATGAATCTACCCAATATACAACCCATCATTAGGGAGGTGAGGAAGACATAAGTTGCCATACATGCGCTACCTATAAAGGGAACCTGCAAACCAGGAGCAGGAAACGGCATAGAGTTCTGAAGATGAGAACTTGAGAAGGAAATTGTTTTATTAGACCAGCAACTGGCATACCCCCACCTGTTTAATTCTGTCTTGTCTGAAATGAAATTTAATCAATCAATTTTTATGCATATAGCACTGTTTCAACTACAGGCTTTACAAAGTGCTTTACAGGCATTTTTAATAAAGTAGTGAAACAATAAAAATAGAAATTTAGAGAAAGAAATGTAGATTAGAAAGCATGAAAGAGTTCAAATTAAAAACTAAAATACAGAAGAAAAATAAAATAAAATAAACATTAAGTATGATGAGTTATTTAAGTTATTAAATGCATAGTGAACAAATGTATTTACAAATGTGTTATAAAGGAATGCATGACTTTTGACTTCCATTTGAAGGGGCTTTTTATAAACCCCCTCCCTTCCCAAGCACTGCCACGGGATATTTCTTTTCTAATGATAAACAAAATTAAGCAAATCAAAAACGGAAGTGGAAACTAAGCATATAAAGAAATATCATAAAAGCACAACGAAAAATGAAAGCTATGTATAAAAGACACTAGTACTTTTGACTAAAAGAGCGAGTCCAGAATACACCTTTCATACAGTAATACAGACATTTACAGAGGTTATCTGCATTGCTATCAGACAGAGAAAGGTACTACTGGACAAGTAACTCAGCCATACACTGAGCATCTGGGGTATAGTGAGTGACAACAGCAAGTCAGAGTCTGAATATACAGCCCCAAAGATGCATCATTCTGTGCCTACAGAACATGTATGGCTCTGTCAAGATCTTGTAAGAATGATGAATGGGTCTTCATGATCTCTCAGAACTCTTATTACATGAAAAACATACTCAACTAAAAGCAACTCCCTCAGCTGGTGTTCTGCGATGACTGCCAAGATATCCTGAAACATAGCTAGCTAATCCAGTAATCTACATATGACAAATGGGAGGCCTTGGTATTTCACCTGCTAGCCACAACAATGCTGCTAAGGTAGCACAGTGGTTAAGAATGCTAGTCGAAAGTTTGGGACATGCAAAACTTTGATTTTGCATACGCGGGGACTTTAACCTGAACGGCTCCAATAAAATATACAGCCACATAAAATGATCAAAACCTGAAAGAACAAGTCAGTAACGCTAACAATTCAATATAATACTTAGTGACCACACAAGGAAGAACAGAGGGCTTCGCCAGAAGTAACTCTTACCATTGGTTGCCAGCTTAAAGAGGTGCTGTCCCAGCTCTATCGCACCTCCACAGAGGAATGACATCTTGAAATTTGCTTTTCCTTCCCAACCTCCTACCAGACAAAGAGAATCAGAGCGGATGTTAAGAACAGATGAAACAGACAGTGCCTTTGTCAAGCTTTGTCAAGAGGTGCAAACGACAGATGGCGGTAAGTGCCAAACGCTCAGGGAATGATGGGAAATGAACACCTACCGCCTGCTTCAGCCAGGATCGTGCCCTTGATGTAGTTGGCGGCAAACACTGGCTGCTCAATGCTGCAGCCCTTCATCAGGTAATAGGGGAACATGAAGGAGCCCAGGCAGTCTTTGGTACTGCTGGACACAAACACCATCTGAACACAATGGAAAGACAGGCAAGTGTAAGGGCTCGCAACCTGACTGACAGAACCGTGCTGCACGGCATAACCACAAGGAGCCCCGCCACCCTACCCTGTATGGCGTCAGGTAAATGGTGCCTTTCTTGGTGCCCCTCAGCAGATCAGTCTTGCTGGTCAAGTCGCTGAAGGACAGCTCCACATTTCGACACTCCCTCAGCACACTGGGAAAGACAAGACCAGATCAGCCCTACATGCTTAAAGCATCCCAAGACTGGACGGTGGGAAACACGCTGCCATGTTTTGTACTACATGCCAGCTGCCCACACAAGACACCTCCAGCCAGAGTTACAATGTTCAAACGCACCATTTTGAAAACCAGACCTACGCTGGTATTTTTACAACTTCACTCGTTGCCATCAGCAGGGTTTCACAAATGCATGAATAAAAAAAACTCTCCGACTCCAGAAGTTCCTTCTTCACATTAACACTCCATAAATTCAAAATGCCTACTTTTACCCTCTAAAATCCATTGCTCCACCTGGCAGCATATACCAAAAATCAGGGTACACTGCATGGGATGTCAGTCTATAGGGTATGCACACACAACAATCAGTCAGTATAGGGACGATTTTTAGACACCAGTTCAATTAATTGTACATCTTTAGACCACGAGAGGACACCAGAGGAAGACCACATAACGCAGACTAAATTAACTAACTATCCATCTACCAATTGCTCATCCTGGTGTGGGGTAGCCAGTAATATGAGCAAGTAATGAAATGTATTACTTGCCCACTTCACCTTTAATCAGTGAGTGTTGCCATTAAATTTAAGATACATTAGCCACGATATGTAACGCGTGGAATGACAGAAGATTTTTAAGTCTACAAACCTTACCGGTGCTCTTAAAACATTTTATAGTTCACATCGTGGATCTGAGATCTAGTGACGGATGACAAATGGAGGTATCGTGTTTACCTGTTGACCACATGGGTGGAGCTGATCATAAATTCTGCCGACAATTGCTTTTCCATGTCAGTCACACGTCACCGAGGATCTCATACACGCACTTTGGTACTATTCATTTCTAAGAGGCATTTAACCAAGAACCATCCGAAGGTTCAACAGCGTAATCCAGCTCTTCATCAACGGTAGCTTATTGCCACAGCTAAAAAGCCAATAGTTTCGTCCTTTTAAATAAGTATTGTGAGAATAAAAGTGGGTCCATTTATCTATAAATTACCCAAAAGTCCAGGAGCACCTATAAAACACTACTCATATGACGCTAACCGCCTAACTAGCAGCCAGATCAAAGTGATATAAATGGGTCGGTAGAGCTCCTGCCAGCTGTGCGAGTAGGAAAGCGGCACACTGGCCGGCTAGTTAGCGGGGCCACCGAGACGCTTGGCCGCTGTCAAGACTGCGGCGAGCCTCGCAAGCGTCACGCTCACCTCTCGCCGTTCTGGATGAAAACACCGCCGTTGGGCGAATGATTCCGATTCAGGGCCATATCTGGACAGCCTAAAGAGAAAACGCCGTTAGTATCACCTTCCAAATAAACAAACACATCTCTCCTTCTCCTCTCTTTCCTTTACTTCGCGGCCGTAGTCGTTGTTTTTTTTTTTTTTTTTTTTTTTTTTTTATATATCTCGTGACCTGCTTACGTCGTTATTTTTCAGGGTGCGTTTTTTCCCCCCAGCACCAGTTTTCGCCCGGAGACACGCCCCCGTAAAAACTGATTGGCTTATGGCCAGACGACGCTTCCAACTCAGGCTTTTCATACAACCGCGGCTTACCGCTTACGTTGTTCCTTACTTTTAAGTTACAGTAAATTTCACAATTTCAAAGTCCACCGTTTTACCTCACGATGAAGACAGGCATAATGCTGTTAATAGTTTTTTGCACAAGTGTTTTGGGCATAAGGTATTAGGGCTGATATCTATTCAATTTTATTTTATATAGCGCAGCCTACAGATTGAACAGACTTAACTAAGCCGATAATGGTACTATAATATACTGTCGGTGAAACTTAAGGATGAAAACGAGTGAAGTTGATCTTTCTGAGCATTTATTCACAGGCTGATGAACACAGACCTGTACAACGCGACACACTAGTAAGATGCAGGTACATGGTGTATCCTGAGATTTTAAATATGTTTCACGTGTTTTATGTGTGCATACACACACCTTCACATACACATGTACATCATGACAATATTTTAACTTATTGATCCCTAAAGCATTTTCTCAAGTACCTTCTAGCTGCGCTCTTTTCGAAGTGAAAGGTCGTTTTGCAATAATCTAAGCTTAGACCGTTGAGCTTTTGCTGGCTGCTAAATACCCTTAAGATGCCATCAGCAAGGTGACACAGAATGTGTATAATTGAGCCCTGGGTGAATCCATTCTAAAGGTATGTGGGTTTTGCATCCTCGCCCCGTGTCGCAAGGGTTTCTTCTTAGTATTCTTTCTTCCGGGGCCTTGACGTGGACTTGAACTATCTGCTATCTGTGACTGAAAGTCCCGGCCGTAAACTCAATTCAATTCAATTTTATTTATATAGCGCCTTTAACAAGAAGTACTGTCACCAAGCGCTTTACATAGTCCCGGGCCCAGGGTCCCCAGACAGTAAGCCGAAGGCGACAGTGGCAAGGAAAAACTCCCTCCAGGGGAGGAACCAGACAATCAGATTTAAGGGGCGTGTGTCTGGAGCAAAGCCGGGGAGAAAAAATACAGCGTCGTTTTGTTCCTGACGAGCGGAAGTATTACAAAATTGTTTTGCCCTGCCTTAGCCCTCGAATACAGTTATTTCTATATACCGTTTTTGGGTTCTTTCCTCTTAATAGTTCTAAGCTTAAACAGTTCTACTTCTCCATCTGCGGACATATTTTAACCTAAATATCGTATTCCGTAAAAGTTTTCGTTTGGTATAGTTAGAAAAAAAGTGTCATTTTCATAAAACAAATGCGGGAAAACTTCTTTACTATGTATTTAATCCTTTCGACATCGTGTGAAGTGTTGCAATGAACTCTGTGGCAATGTGTGCTACTCCGCTTTAGACGTAACCCCCTGCTCGATTCCGCTGTTGCATCGTAACGACTCGCTTCAAGGCAGGTTGATGACAGCGTGACCGAATGGTTAACTTAACACAGATATAAAGCATGGTATACTTGCATCTTATACTTGGTAAGTTATCTTTTAAAGAACTGACGGCACTGGCACCCATATAGACCCGTCAACAAAGGCCTACATTCTGCCTTTACATAAGCGGCAAACGTTGTATGTATTACAAAACATGACATCTGTTTTACATACAGTAGTTAATTTACATTACCATACAACTGTGGTCAAGGCCATTTAAATATTTTTAAAATATAATGAAAATGTATTTGGCCATATACATCTCTCCACATCTTACAGTAGTGCTTCTCTGGGGTATTAGAATTCTGAAATGAAACGATACTTCACGTGTAAATATCATATACATACGGCATGGTGTACTCCCTGATGCTTCTTATTAAAATATGATTTTTTTGCATCTTATTCTTGATGGATCCTAATCCACTCTTTGCCATTGCAAAACTATAATAGCATTTTTAATCTACAGACACCCAGTAGGGATAACATGTGGTCCAATCTGTTTAATATTTACCCACAAATGGATGCCACAGATGTCACTGAAACATACATTCTCCATTTGCATTCCATATGTTGCTTATATGGTTGAATACAGTGGTTCCCAACCTTTTTTGAGTACTTGACTCCATCACAATTTGATCCGTCCTCATAGACCCCCCATTACCACATTGTTTCATTTTTTATGGACTGAACTCAGCACAGTTAGTGCTAGATGAAGCATGGATTTTTTTAACAACTTGTTCATGATAACTAGCTACCTAGCTAGCAGCTAGACACACAAAGGTATGAGGAGAGTTTGAGGGCTAGCTAACTGACAGTTGCTAATGATTCGCAAATGCAACTGAATCAATCAAGGCTACATGAGCTTACATAGGTCTACTGAAATCATTTAAATATATTCTGATATATGTATTAAAAAACAGTTTTCGTATTTTAAAATAATTCCATGGATTGAGAAACACTAATAGATACTAAATATAGATACTAATAGATACTAAAAATCAAAACTGAGTAACAAACTTTATTTATTTAAAGGCTTGGGGGAAAGGAGAGCGCAAGAGAAGATGAGATTGAAACAGGACTGAAGGGTCACGACTCAGTATGGTTTGAATTTCCTCTGTGCTCTCATTAGTGCAATCCTCTGCTTGTCCTCCTCAAACTTCTTCCTCAGCTCTGCGATGTCTGAAACACAGGAAATACTGCAATTACACTAAATAATGATGCATACACTGATTTCCCAAAGCACAAAATGTATTTCTTTTCACTCTGTTGGAAAATGCCATTAGCTGATATAGCTGTGGTTCGGCAATAAAGTCACAGATATATATTTTTAATCTCAAAAATAATGGTTTCTGTACTATCATAGCCTTGAGAAAGAATTTAACTGAGAAAGCAGTGATAAAATTCTTGCAAAAATGGCTTCTGAGAAAAGCTAAGCAGCCCTGTCTTTCTTTGGAAGGAGCACTGGAACTTACGCTCTCTCTGTGTCTGTCTGTGTTGCCATGCGTAGAAATTCAGGAGCTCTTTCCTCTTCCGCTTCTTGTTCTCCTTTTGGAGCGCCCTCTGATTAGCGGCTTCGGTGTGAGGCCGAGCCTTGCTTCCCCGGGTTCCCCTCGTGACTTTCACCCACCCCTCACCATCCTCTTCCTCTTCCTTCTGCAGTTGTTGGGATTCCTGGGGGACAGAAGAAGGTTCAATGCAATCTTCTGAAATTGCAAGGGTGGATACATACAGTCCAAAGGCTCAGCTCTATTCATAACCAAACTCCTAACAGACACACAAAGACTGACCTCTTCTTTTCTCCTGTCATACTCTTGCATGTAGGTATCCACTGCTTCTTGAAGTTTATCTGGGTAAACTATTGACTCCTTGTACTGATCTATCCATTCTGAGAAAAGACAACAGAAAGTCTGTTTCCATGCACCTGCTGACCAAGGAAATAAAATAGAAACACATCTCAAGTTTGACTTTGTCACCCACTCTTTAGGCCAACTTTAACTGGTCGTTCTTCTGTGTTAACCACCAGTGGGGTGTCATGGGGGTGTGACTTTGCCGCCTTGACACCAGATGGTTTTTTAAACACAATATACCCAACACTGAATCCCTGGAAGACAGGACAGGACGTTTCAGTATGGGTTGATGTCATCAAATAAAGCTGGATAATGAAAGAGTAAGCAGAAAGTGATGCAACCCTGCTCGGCTTCCCACCTCTGTCCTTGCTGTTCTGAAATATTTGGATAGCTGCAGTTCTGAGTGTGTGGTGGCACCAGGTCTCTCCACCAGCTCCACTGATTGGATTTCACCAAACAATGAAAACAGGTCATGAACAACTTTCTGAAACAGACAATTTAACTGTTAGGTAACAGTCAAACAGTGAGAACACAAGCAAATACTAGTAATAAAAAAGACCAGAAAATTTAAAGAAACTATCAATTCAAAGGAACTCATCTTGCTTCAGAAAATCCAAAAGTGGATCGATGAATTCCTCAAACTCATTGGCAAAGAAGAAAAAACAATGAACCGTTTTAAAAGACGTAGCCAAACGTGGTGTATTAACGTCACACACATCAATCTTTAAACTATGCGCCATTCTTGCGTTCAGTATACCTCTGAGCAGTAGGGTGGAATGTTGATCACAAACAGCGTCCTGTCAAGTGGTCTGTGTGAAGTCTTCTCTGCCCGAACTCTGTGTTCCTTAACGTAAACGCTGTGTTGGCTGATACTGTCTGCACTAAACTTTAGAGGCAGGACTGATAAAGAGATACAATAGTAGGTATTCAAAAAAGAGCATGGCAATGAATAGACTGGCCCACAAAACAGATTACCTAGATGAAATTAAAAGTCTACAGAATACCATTTCTAATGACATTAGCACATTCTGAAACGTAATACAACATTATGTCAAAAACAAAATTTACTTCGCAGAATTCCAATCATCGCACATCAAAATACAATACAGAGAGATTGTGGACAACGTAGTTACATTCCTTGACGCAGTCCAATAAACACTTTCTTCTATAAAATGCTTTTAAATGGGATTTTAAACCGTTACAAACAAAACAGATGTGTTCTACGTGCATGTCCAACGTGTAGTTTACGTCGGCAAATTTGTGAATTATATTACGAATAATCCAAAACTACGTGGACATATCTCTCACGAACTTTAAATGTGTACACACAAGTGCTTGAAATTTGTTTGTAAATTAGATACATACCAGTAAAACCTCCCGGAATGACCCGTGGCTTTTTCACATGTTTCTTCGTGGACAGCGCCATTTCTCTTCGTCGCCTTCATCATCCACCAGCTCCAAACGTGCACGCTACTGCCACCTACAGCAGCGGATGGTGCCAGCAACCTATACATTATTACCACCTACAGCACCGGATGGTGGCGGCCTTTGGGCGCAGATCAGCTAGTTGATTAAAGATCCATAAATCTTACATGAAACAATATGTATGCTGGTGTTTTATTAAAGTCTTCAAACTTTTACCTTCAGTATGATGATAATGTTTAACAAAATAGTTTACCACTTCTCACATAACACAAAAATATTTAAGAATACATTTATTAGAGAAAGCACACAAAAACACCTGTAACAGTATCATATGTCTAAGTTATAAAAATCAACATAAGACTTCCTGTAGAGTCAGAGGTACCACACAGTTTCCTTAAATAGGCTAGATGCAGATGAGAAGAAAAAAAAAAAAAAAAAAAAAAAACCCCACACACACTGACTGAACATTGTGTGTGAATATTATTCCAATGTGATGGAGTGTCTATGTACAGGGATTTTCAGACTTTGAAGGAAAATGACAGCTCACAGACAAGCAGCGTTCAATGTGAACAACCTGCAAGAATATACGAGCTATTATCCCCCCAAAAATGCAGACAATGAATGTGGCCATATCTTAACCAATAAAAACATTTTTATAAAGAGCAAATGATTTTCAGCCATTGATCCATTTTAACATTAATATTGGTCAGCTATAAAAAAAAAAAAATTGAGTGCCTGAATAAAACATGCATTGGGTTAAGATGTTTGTATACAAAAGTCCTCATCCAACATTTCTGCAGTGAACAAATGTACATTATGCAAAATGAACACGAGGGGAGGAGTCAACTTTCATGGGGTTTTCTGTGTTCCATGTAATGGCTGAATATTACAGCCTCATTACAATTATTGGCCAGATTAATTTAGAGTGTACAGATAAATCAACTCGAGACACTTTGACAGAGAACACTAATGCATACAACAGTACACGGGTGCTGCTAGATCTTAATGCAAAAGGCAGTCGCCTGTGTGCCGGCAGAGTCAGAGGACACGGAGGATCGGAGGGATGACTTGAACAGGGCTTTCAGGATGGTCTGGGGGTTCACTTCCACTGGCGGCTGAGATGGAGCTGACCGCCCACCAGGGTGGGACAGCGAGGCAGGCAGTCCCTCTGTCTTCGCTTCACTGATACCTGGCGTGTCACTCAGCCTCCTGAGAGATAAGAATGAGACACATAGATAGACTGCTTCACTGAGGTGTATCGACAAACACATACAGTATCCCACCAAAAGCCGTGAGATGTTTCTTAACACTATTCATATAAAAAACTATTTCCTATACCTGGGCCCAGAACTATGTATAAAGTGCTTTGTGTCAGTGCTTCCTGTTAAAGGCGCTATATAAATCAAATTGAGAAAGCAGGAGGCATATCTGTATATGTAGAGCATCTGCTCAGCATACTGTAGGTCCCGCCCTAACTCTGCATCTTTAAAGACGGAAGGTCTGCTTGTTGGTCTTCCCAGATCTTAAAAGCTAAGCTCTGAAAATGAGACCTGGAGACTCACAGCAGAATGGACTGATCCGACGTGATGAGGTTTCCCTGGATATGAAGGTTACACCTCATGGGTTGACCTGAAGGCAAAGGAGAGGGACAGACAGGGGTAATCAAAGCTTCAATTTTACCCACTGATCACAGGATCTTCCTCTGGACTTTAAATGAGGACAACTTACATCTAAAAGCCAACATTACGCCACTTCATTGTTACTATGGAGAGTCCCACCCAAACACACCAACTGTCTCAAACCACGTTTTGCACCACCTACAGCTTCTGATGCTGCACGGAATTTGAGTCCAGTAACTCTAGCCGATTCCACGTTACCATGACATACCATCCAGGCAGCGATTATTGTACTTCTTGTAGGCCAAGATGGCGTCCTCCTTTCTTACAAACACCACCTCTGCCACTCCTGCCTGGAGAAGCCGTGTTCGCTTCAGAGCCCCACACACGCAGAAGAGCTCCTGGGGTGGGGGGCATGCAGTCACATGAACAGTACAACAAACAGATGGCATTGTGGAGAAGCAAAAGGTTTTTAAAAAAAACACACACACACACAACACTAAACACAGTGGTCACTTACAACAATGTCCTCCTCTGTGACACATGGGTGAAGGTTGTTCACCGTCATCTTCGTTCCTTCCAGCGGGCTCAAGGCTGGCTGTACAGATGAATGACAGAGACTATATGGACTGAACTGCCCTCCCTCACTATTATATCTCTTTCAAGACTCAAGCTATTGAAATACATGGAACTGCACTTAAATGGATGAAAACCCAGGGCAGACAAAGGAGCCGCACCTGTGTGGCAACAGGGGGGTCAGCATCTTCAGAGGTGCTCTGCTGGGCCTGCCCAGTGATCAGAGTCCTGGAAACAGGCTGCAGCTCAGGAGCTGGAAGGCTGATGCTGGGCAAGGCTGGCACAGGAAGATGAGCCGTGTAGCTGTCGTTCTTCACTACTTTGGTTATCGAACTTGATAGAGAAAAGGGGGAGCCATTGGTGGCAAGCTGGAGGGTGAATGTAAGGGGCAGGGGGGCAACACATTAATAAAGAGCATGGGGAGAGTTGTGACAGACCTCCCAACAGCCCACACACTATCAGCATCGCAAATTCCACAGAGCGTGGTAGCGCGTCACACTGACAGTTAGCAGGATCCCACATGCTACAGCGCGGATACACACGGCATCACTCACCCGCTTGTGCAGAGCACCGCCGGATGTTGTGATCTTCATCTGTTTCCCAGGGATGACATCCTCCTCACCTGAGACAGACTAAGGAACACAGTAAATAATAAATAAAATGCTTCACAAAAACAAACTAGACAGCCAAGAAGGTGTGGGCCAAGAATCAACTTGAAAACGTATGAAACACTGCGAGTACCTCCTCCGCATCACTTCCTGGTTCCATTATGTCTACCTGATCACTTCTATCGGCTAGGCCAGCAGGGACAGCACTGGTCAGTCCCACCGACTTCTGCTAGGGTAAAGAAAGGAAGCTGCTGCAGTGGGGAAAAAAGCTGGCTAACATATGGACACACGAAGGGCCAGGAAAAATGGGAATCCTGAAAAACGCTGGATCCGTACCTGGATGGTCTTTGTGATTTTGAAGGATGACAGAGACCCTGGGCTTCTCTTAAGCTGAAGCCTATTACGTGCATCTGTGTCTCTCTTAGGCCCACCCTCCTCTTGCACTGCCACACCCACTTTAACATTCGATCGTTGAGAAGAAGGGCTAACATTCAGAAAAGCTTTGTCTGTGTTGCTCTTGTTACTGTGAACCTGCAAGTTTACTTCCGTCGGGTCATCTATCCTTAGAGCTATGCTGTGCAGCTGTTTCAGTCCATGATGTTTTTTGCGAGAGTTTATCATCTCTCTGGCATCTTGAATGGTCTTTCCTGCACTGCTCGCTCTAATCTGTAAGCGGGGGTCTTTTTGGCTGAGTTTCTCTCTTGCATCTTTCAGCTGGAATACTACAGAAATCATAAAAAAAGAGGGGGGATAGCACAGCTGTAACACACTGCAATGAGAATCATCCACTTGCATATCCCAGCAGGCTTTGTTGTGATTAAAAAGCCTGCAGTACCAGCAGAGACATTGTGCAAAAGGCAGGACAATTTTTAAGGAGAGAAAATTGTCAATATGCAATTCATGCTTTCTATAATCATACGTTAACGTAATATCCATTTGTGCACCTGATTACCTGTTCCTGAACCACCCAATCTCTGTCTGACATCGGAAATCCCGATCTTCTGTCGGGCGTCAAAAGTTCGCCCAGGAATTCCTCCACCCCGGCCTAGGAGAGGTCTGAACGGGAAGATTAGCTAGGAACCATCCAATTTCCGTATCGCGCTGAGTGCAGTGCATCACTTTCACACAATTTTTGAATTTATTACGGCTTTAGGTCCAGAAAGGCATTTCTCATTAGAAAACGGATATGCTTGATTACTACCAAACTAAATTATGAGGCCCTTAAAGCCGAAAGAAGGCACACATGATTTGCTTGATACAATAATATTCTCCTAACTAAATTAACAGAAGCGTGTAGGTACAGCTACTGTTAATTAACAAGACCAGGAAGCAATCATCTTGCACATGAAAAGCCAATATAACTGAAGCAAAACACAATATGACACCACAGGGAGAATTTACACAGTACATCTGCTAAACCTGCACAGCATGAGGTAGCCTGTCATTCGACCGCCGGCAAAGAACGACAAAACACATCATATGTAACGTGAAATATCATCTGCTACCTGGTGTTTGCCCCACGAATGTTATTTCTTAAACCTCGCCGCCGTATCACCTCGTCCAAGGAAAGGTCTGCCATCTTTTCACTGTTAACTGGAGGCAAACAAAGTAGCCAGGATGTAGCAGCATGGCCACGGGAGCCTCTACGACGGGCGGAGCCTCGGAATGCCCGAATAAAGCCGCCTTTCTTAACGTTATTATAAGGTTTAACTGTAAAAAACCACGAGGGAGTCTGTGTGTTTTTCTTTTATTGAAGATATACACACGAAGAAAATAAAAATCCATACACTTTAAAACGAAAAAAGGAAATCGGAGAAAAGGAAAAAATGCAGAATGTACAGCATCTGTCACATGTACTAACAATATGATTTGAGATGTTTTATTTTTGCATTCATGCAAATATTTATTAAGCTATTTTATTTAAAAGTGAAAATGAAGTCATAACATTATATGAGGTATGATTTTATACCCTGTGCCAGTTTCTCAGGGCCGATACAACCCTTATATATTGTGTGGATATCTTTCAGAAATATCCCTCAAAAGCGGACAGAATTCAGTCGTTATTGGTTCCGGTTCATAAATCTCTCATATACTACATCGCGTGGTGGGCGACAGAAATGTTTGGCTAATGTGAGGTCAGGGACCAAGGTGGTTCAAAATAAACAAAAAAGCCAGAATGTTAAGCAACTCTTTATTTTAGTGAAAAGATATATTTCTATATTCTGGCCCAGTCATGATCCAAGATGTATGTCCAGTAAACTTTATCCATACATTTCTTTCATTCACATCAAGTGTAACAACTTTAATAACTTTTATATGTTGGATTTTCCAGCTGCAGTTTTTTCCCAGTATTTCTTCCAGTTTGACTGAATATGTAGGCCGAGTAGCAGAAACACAGTGTTACCAAATAACACTTCTGGTAATCATTCTATCAAAACCACATTATACAACAAATTTGCCTTACTGTAAGATTTGCAGTGTTATTCCATCGGACTGTCTTTGATAATACAAAGTATTACAATAATTTAACAATACAGTATAATACATTTAAACTTGTCTGCAATGGCCACACCACAGCATGAATATGAAAGGTGTGCAGTTAAAATAAGAGAGCAGGTTACCCTTACAAAGGCTCTGTGTTGACTGGTAATTCTCATGGTTAATGTGCTTCAGTTTATGAGGATTATTTTCATAGAGATCCTCGAACCTCTATTGTCCTTATATTTTAAGAAAATTGGAATGCTGTGGCTTGGTTAGGCTGCCTACTTAGCAAATTGGTAATCCCGGGTTCATATCCTAGTAGTGCCATTGGTATGTGTGTCAAGGGAGGGTTGTCAAAAAAAAAAAAAATCAGGCTTATCGCGTCTCAGCCTTTTGGCTAAGATCAAGTGTAGTTCCACTTTCAGCCACTGGGTTTTTATTGTTGTGTTCTTCGTGTAGAGGGGGCAATACACTTTTTAAGGCATGACCATGACCAGCAGGTCGCTTGACTGCTGCTGCCACGATGGGGAAAGTGGGGGGTGCATTGTCTCCTTTTAAAAGGATTTTTAAGGTTTTATTTAGCTTTTTACTGCATTTTTATTTATTTTGTATTTTTGCTTAGTTTTAGCTTTAGTCTTAGCCCGGCCCTGTTCTTGGACCTCAGGTGGACAGACCAGAGGATGGTAGAACTTTCTCTGCTAAAGGGACAAAGATGACACTGAGGGATCAAGGACCTCCTGAGCCAATGACGGGGGTGTCTTTACTGGCCCTGATAGCCAGGACAGCCATGTCAATGGGGCCAGGCGTGCCAATTGGTAGTAGCCGTCTCCATTCGGTACTGTTATGATGGAGGAACCTGGATAGGGACGTATTGTTCCGTGGGTGAGTCCCCTTTATCTGGGAGATTGCTTTTGTCTTGCTGGGGTTCAAGTTGGAGGACATCATCTGTGTTCAGCACAATAATCCCCAGAGGTTCTTTCACGTTATGTTTGCATTGGAGGAATTGTACTTGAGAGCTCTGGAGTGAAGCAAAGTAGATATTGAACATCCCCTGCTGAAATGCTATGAGGTGTCACTGTGGAACACCAGAACGTGGATGATTATAGTCCGTGTTTTTAATCCACATGTTCCTGTTGAGGCCATCCGCTGGATTTTACAGCAATAAGTAGATGTTTCACCTGACCACTGGGAGATCTGGGATGAGCTGGGCATATGGAATTACCACTGCCAGATTTTAGTTCAATTTCATCCACCCTCCCTGTCTATTTTCATATTAGTCCTAATATGGGGTACCTTAAAATTATATGCTGGACAGCTTTTCTTTCTGCTGTTCATGCTAGGGCTGCGGTCTCAAGGCAGGAGACTGTCCGGGCTTGAAGTGCCACAACTGCCTGGAGCTGGGGCACATGGCAAGGGACTGTCTGGGTCCTCGACACTACATTAACAGCAGGGCCACAGATCATCTGACTGGTATGAACAGGGTCCCTGGGAGTGCAGTCGGGCCCACAGTGTCCTTTACTCCAAGCCCATTAGAGCTTTAAAGTGACAGCCAGCTTCATCAGTGACAACCGGTGGCAGCACTCCAGGTGGTAAGTGGCGGGATTGCAGGTTGGCCAGATTTTCAAAGTCCCAGAATGGAACACTTCTCTCTGCTGGGGATTGGGTGGCATGGGTGAGAAAAACTGTATTTACAGTTTTTTGGCAAAAAAAAAAAAAAAAAAATGAAATATGAGACAAATGGCAAAAATGGGACACCCATTGAAAAGGACTGGTATGGTGTACTGGTGAGTACCAACTCATGTTGAAAAGTAGGATAAGTGCCAGGACTGTGTATTGGTGAGTACTGGCCCACTTCAAGCACTGGCAACAGGAGATGTGGAGAGACACGCTGCTGGAAAGGAGGATTAGGTCCCTACACTATCCAGGGGGGCCCCAGCCCCAAAGGAGCAGTCCCCATCCACAAAGAGGAAGACGAAATGAGAATGAACAGAGGCAGGAGAGTAGCTGGAAGGTACCCCCAAGGTGGTAGCCCCATCAGCTGATGCCCCCACCGCCACTGAAAGAAGATCTTTTCCCTCTCCCACATCTGAGCACATGTTTGGGAGCCATTCAATTACGGAAGAGTCTTATACTGCCTTTAATGTCCCTACTGTTGGTAGAGGCCAGTGGAAGCTAAATGTAAATGTGTAGATATTGGAAGAGACTATATTTCTCTTTCTAGAACATTTTGAAGCATGGCTGGGAATTGCTAAGGATTTTTATTTGAAGCTTCTTAAAAACAGGGAAATAGATTTTGAAACAGAGGAGCAATTTTTGTCTGACATCAAACCTTGTCTTCCCAGCGAAGCCCCCTTCACTCTACCCAAGCTGACTGAGGTACTTGGCAAAACTTACCAGCATAAAGTACCTGGCATAGATAGGCTCCCCATGGAATTTTATTCCATGTTCTGGGATGTCCTTGGGCCAGAGATACTAGAGGTAGCTGAGGATGCACAGCATCAGGCCATACTCTCTAGGAGCTGCTTCCCCGGTCAAGAGAAGTGAGACAGGGGTGTCCTCTCTCTCCCTCCTTTACATGCTCTATATAGAGCCAGTGGCAAGCACCATCCATGCCCACCCAGGTACTGATGGCCTGTCCCTACCAGAGAGCCACAATCAGAAAGTTAAACTATCTATATTCATTGAAAGTTTAATCGTGACCAAGGCAGAATTTTGTTTTGTTTAATTTACATTGTCCTTGTTTTCATGATGACTGATTTTAACTATTTTTGTTAGATTTTGCTGTTAATATAATCAGAGAAAATATGGATAAGAGAGGGTCTATTCTTTTGTTGTTGTATTTGACGTTTGATTAAAATTTCTTTTACAGTGTGCAAATGTGTACTTGTTGAAATTTCTGATTTGAATGTTTGAAGGTTAAATTGTTTGTGATGGGCCAAATAATTTTAATTGTTGTATCGTGATCAGTGTGCTTTATTGTGATGAAATAGATTTAAAAAAATCCTCACTTATACTGAGAAATTTTTTTAATGGGTATAGGTCTGCCTGGTTGATGACTCACTTTATGAGACGCTTATTAGGATGTAAATCTGCCCTTATTAATAAAAAAATAAAGCAGCCATAAAATGAACTGTAGATAAAAGTTTTAACTTGTACACTGTAATTCTGAATTAACTTGACATAAGGTATAAAACATTTTAGTACGCTATACAAAATAACTTCACCTCACTAAATAGCTTAAATGCAACACATACTAATTTGATCAATCTCAGGCACTCCTAAAACAGAGCAGACCCTCTCTATAACTGGGAACATGATTATATGGCAGCTTTGTAATTTTACAATGGCATTTCTTCTGAAGTGCCATAAATCACTTATGTATGAATAACAGCTTCCCAAAGGCTATATTACGCAGAACTGAAATTCCTTTGCAAGGTGGTAAAGTGGATCAGTGGGTTGCACTGTCACTTTATACCTCAATGACTGGATGTCTGAGTGCCAGCCTGGCTATGTATATCCATGAACTGGGTGTGTTCCTTGTACATAATAACTGGGATGACGTTAACGCAGTGAAATAGAACACTGAATGTGGGTCGTTTACAACTCTGTTCAGGTGCCGATTGCACAGCAATGTAAAACAGACTGGTCCTGTTACTACACAGAGTATACAACTCCTACCAAAGCCAAAACGTGTACACACGTAGAACTGGTTGCAAAAATATAAACAGGGATCATGAGCCTCTAGACGCCCTATGACTCTGACCAGGAGTCCCATTTGGAAGCTGGATGGGTATACTATTCATATACAATTACTTTCCCTCCCTGGGCTCTGTTTCGCAGTGTCTGTCACAGTTGCTTTGTTTGTAAATTGCGTGTAAAGAAGGGATTGTATAAATGACAGTATTAATACGGACAGTCAGAATTACATTTTCATTCAGTGCAAACATCTTGTTTTCAAATCTTGTACAATTTCTAAGACAGTCCATAGGGGATCAGAACTTCCATTGTTTAAGTATAGCAATTATCATGATCATAATAAAAAATAAAACAATCATGCCTAATAAAAACAGATGTCAGGTAGAATTTCTTATCTCATAGAAGTCTGCCTGCTTGTCACACTTCCCTTCATTTATACATATTCTAACAACACTGCAGTATTCTCTCCCCCCTTTGAATTACTAAACCACCTCCCAGATTAATTTCCCCTCCAGTAATTCATCTACACCTTTCCTGCCTTTCTACCTCCTTAGCTCTCATGCAGACGGTGGATATTGTTTTACCCATTCAGGTAATCTACACTTCAGTTGTGTGATACATGTGTGCGACGCTTGCAAGCTCACAGATTCCCACCCACCCCCCAGTGACCCCCAGCCTATGCCTTCACAACTCCCCCGATTCTCTTTCCTCTGAGCTTGAACGTCTCTCTCTCTCAAGCGACAGTGACCTCTCCCTCCCTCGGCTGACATTCCTCCCTCTGATCGTTTCTGGTGAGGGGGAGCCTTCTCTGTCCATGGCCTGGCCCTGCCTGAGCCAGTCAGCTCCCCTTGCTCCTCTCCTCTCCTCCACTCTCTCCAATGAGGGCTCCCTCCCTCTCAGGTGTGGGGATCTGTCCCGGGAAGACCTGAAAGACGAGCTAAATCTTATGCCAGTTCCTGCAGGTCTCAGGAGACATCACTACCTAAATTAGCACAGGTATTAAAGGCAATACTTTATAAAGAGCTAATACTGAAAAAATGCAAACAGCTTGGAATAACCTTTTCCACGTAGAAGAATGTGTCACATCTGGACCACCATGAGTGTAAGACTAAAATGGCCACTAAGGAACTACAGCTTACATGTGCACAGCCTACAGCCATTTCATAGGAAATACATTAACCATGCCCTAACTGGATTAAATTATTTTAAAATACTTTCAGACAGACACTACAGTGAGTGAACTACCTCTTCTTCTTGCTCCGGTGGGAGTGTGAGTGTGAGCGAGAACGATGTCTGTCCTTGTGCCGGTGCCTTCGCTCCCGATCAGCTCCATCATCCCGGGAGCAAGAGGAGTGATGGCGTCGGCTGTGATGGGATGACGAGCTCCGGCCATCCCTACAGAGGAAGGGCAGCATGGACCGGAATTTTTTTTAACTGCCCTGCCACGTCAACCAAAATTCACAAGATAATGACAACACTGCATGCAACTGCTTAATAAAAATGCAAAAAAAAAAAAAAAGTAGGATGTAGCCAACTAAGTCATCTTAAGATGTACTTTCATAGCACAACACAAGGCCACATTGATTTTGAGGAGAAAATAAAAAGCAGCATTCTTTGTAAATCATTATACATCCAACTGGTCCTTAAACTTACCTCTTTTTTTCTCGCTCTCTCTCCTTCTCACGCTCTCGTTCCCGCTCTTTCTCTCTCTCCCGTTCCCACTCACGTTCCCTCTCCTCCTCTCTATCACGCTCTTCCCGTCTCCGGAGCCTCATTTGCATCTGCTTTTCAGTAACTGTTTTCTTTCGATGTGGAAGAAAACAATGACACGAATTTTACTAAGGCATTTTTGTTTCGTCTTTCCAAATAAGGGGGGCAGACTTTGTCAAGTAAAACCAAATGTTACTAACTTCAACACTGTTAACCTGTTTAACACCGGATATATTGGCTCAAACATGCTGAGTTCATCATTAAACATGGCTGTATCTGAAAAACATATCTGAAGGGTCAGGGGAACCTTCCCTTTCTGTGGTTCACTTCACAATACTGCATGCAGCCACTTTGTAGCGCATTCCACAACCCACTTTCCTGCCACAAACATTGCTATGACTCAGTACCAGGTGCAGGAAGCAGTACTTAACTGCACCATTTCGATTCAGCATGGATGCCCCAAAAATTCAACATGCTCAGATCATGCACATACAGTACAACTTTTTCTGCCGTACTCTGTCCTTTTCTCACCCTTAGTTTCTCTAGCTTCTCACGGATCTCAATGAAGCCCAAGTGAAGCTTTCCACCAAAATGGTCAGCAAGGCGACGGTCATTGTCATGGAGACCAAGGTAGGCGGAGCACACCTCGCAGACCCGGAGCTTCTGCTGTTGGAAGCTCGAGGCAGGCATTGAGTTCCTGTATATATCCTATAAAAAATGCAATGAGGACACTTCCAGCTGCATTGTGAAGTTGATGATATACTTGCAGTAAACCTAACGAGCTCCCCTGTTTTCAGTTAAAAGATTCATTCATTCATACACACGTGCACACATTTTGTTCTTGGCCAGGGTGGAGCCTGCAGCTCTGGAGCCCTCACCTCAGCCTCTCGTTTCAAGGCACGGGTCTTCTCCACCTTTTCCAGTACCTGCTGGGCCTCCTCCACATTGCCCTCGCCGCCCAGCTGCTCAGCGCGGGCCAGCAGCTTACCAATCTCCTCGTTCAGCTCGTGCACTCGCTCCGCCTGCCAGCAGGACGGCAACGTGAGAAGTGCTCATTCCTGTTCTACATACTGCCCCGAGGGAGAGGGCAGCAGATGAGGAGCAGACCTAAAACAGAAACAGAGCTACGAAGCCAAGCATTTGCGCGGCAGTGACAGAGCCATTGGTCAAAGGTGTGGTGGAAAACAAGGACGGCACCTTAGCTGCGACTTCTGCACTGATCTCCTCCTGAGTTTCTGCCAGACGCTTCTTGGCCAGCTCTGTCCTCCGGTCACAGTCTGCGATGAAGGACTGCAGGTGCTCTGCAGCCTAGTGGACAGACATGAGATAGGTGAACCAGTTCACACGTGAGGACGGAGCATCACGGAGAGGCACCAACACACCACACAACAGTGTGACAGACAACGGGAAACAGAGCCCAGGGAGGAGAGAATGAAGCACAGCAAGTACTGTAAAACTCACATCAAGCTCAAAGAAGTACTCTTGCTGTTTCGAGGCAATCTCATAGTCAGCTCGGAGTGCCAGGTCGTGAACCTTCATACACTCCCCCAAGTCCATGCGCTGCATCATCGCCAAAAAAAGAATAAAACATAAGAATACCCCCACTAGCGTGATATCCATCACTCTCTACAGCACATAAAAATGGTCACACTTCAATACTCAACACATCCATCCATCTTCTAACCATTTTTCCTTATCAGCCTCTTAGGAATTACAAGGCACATGACAGAAAACACAAGGGGGACAGAATGCCAGTCCACCATAGGACACACATGTCTTCATGTGCACACACACATAAACGCAAGATTCTTATGCAAGTGCATGATATTAAAATCAATACACACATATGTATATATATACACACACACACAAACATGTCCCATAGTTTACTGACCGTGCCTGACAGTATGTCATGAGGACAGGACTCCAGAAGATGACTCTTACAGACTCTCTCATCTGTGAATTTGATTCTCTGCCTCATACTGTCCCCTGGAAGAAAACCATCAAACCCCTTTAAATTCTCATCCCCATGACTGCACATAACATGAAGTTTATCATCCACTTTCTACAGCACATAATAGTACTACAAGACACACTCCACTTGTATTCTTCACGTAGAGGCTGTAAAATTGAAAAAGTTATTAATAAAGTTGTGTAATATATTCGAAACATCACTCGAATTTCAATCCACCAGTTCTCTAATCTGAGAGAAGTTTCCACACTCACGTGTCGCTGTCTGAACAAGTTATCGCTGGAAGCGGCTACATGCCCAGCACGCCTTATCGTGGCTACCCGAACAGACCGATGATACAAATAGTCTGTTTACCCGTCCCTCTTGGCAGGCGTACTTCGCTTGTATTAGGCTAGCCGATCAGCTCGTTACTTATACAAATCAACAAGCTTAATATCACTGATCATATTTTTGCAGCACAGGAAAGCTCTTAAACCTGTTTCCATCAAACTAGTTAACGTAAAAGCATGTGAAATCTGCCGGGACTGACCGTCTCTTCCCGTGCCCATAAGCTGGTCCAGCATGGCCCGCATTTGCGCCTGTGCCGACATCTTCGCCGCTCCTGACACGCCGAGCCACGCGCTGACTGCCGTACACACAGAAGGCAACGGGCCTACGGCTAGCTTCAAGCTAACTTTCCGGCTTCAAATAAATAAAACAACTTTCTCGTACGTCAGCGACTTGAAAGCTCTACGAGGAAAGTCAGTTATTAATCTGCATCAGCGTCAGCGATTCCCCACATAATCTATGCTTAATTTTGACCTTCCGGTTTACACAAATTCGGCGTGCTCTTAGTATGACACCGAAAGTGGGGGCAGCTAACTTGCTAGCAATGTACCAAAAGTTTAAGATATCTTTATTTTTTAAAGTATTCAGTACGTCTGGTTTTTAACGATACTTTTGTAATTCATTTGTTATTCATCGTAATTCGCACATGAGCTATATATGTGACACGACGTTGTAATTTGCCCTTTTCAGCCCTGTGCCTCCTGACTTTCCTCACTCGAGAGCGCGCAGCTCGCCTTCGCGCGCTTCAGTCCCTTCCTGGCTTGAGCTCTGCGCGCGCATACGCGCGCTCGCGGACCGAAAGTGCAGTTACGTCACACTCCTCCCTCAGGATGATTAAACTCTGTTTCCTAAAATAGGCACCGGTAAATACATTATATAATATGTAACATGGGTATGTACACAGATGCGCCATTCATTATGATTATTTGCCAGTAGTTCAGTTTACGACTTCTTTTTTCAACCATTTATCAATCCATGTTCCAACCTCTCGTTCTGGTCAGGGTCGCAGGAATGCTTGGAAGCCCAGGCAGCATAATTCTGGGGTACACCTTGGACGGGATATGCCACTTCTTTTAACGCCCAAAAATATTTGCGACACATCTGGATTAATTCATACAAAGGCACAAGAGTAAATTAATAGCGAGTGTTACTGTATATTTCAAGAAAAATATATTTGTGCGCATACGACCGGTTTCTTCAGCATACCAGAATGTAATTCGATAAAAAGTTTCCGTCTAAAATAACTCTCTTTTTGTCCATATTCCGTACATGGATAATCCTCTCAGAGAGATTTGCAGAGAACAGGCTGCTAACATAATTGTATTGTGAACAGACAATCAAATAAATTGTACGTTACACAACACCACTGACATACCCCGAAAATGGTGCTGTCAACAGGTTTCATATTGGAGTCTTATAGGCGATTTTTTACTAGAATGTGCGATGAACAAAGTGTTACGTGAACTGCTTCAGTGTACCATTTAGCTGTATACATAAGTGTAAGCTGTTTGTATGTGTATTTAAAACGACCCACACTGCATTAATACAGAAGTCACAAGAGTATTTGGACTGCTGTTAATAATAAGGACTTAAACTAAAAAATTTTGGCTAACTGTAATCTAAAATGCTAGACAGGTGAAACGGACTGTAAATTTAAAAACTACGAGTCCCAGAAAACCCCCAAAGAGGCGTCCTTCGTAGCAAATTAAAAGGCGCTTTCTGGAATCAAATGACAGTCCGCCTATCGTGACATTTCTGTCCTCTTCTCCCTGCAATGGCAGCAGCCCTATCGCGAGCTCTTAAGCTGCCTGGTAAGACCGAAATGTGCATTCTGAAAAACTAATAAATTAGCCGCCTTCTTTGCTTGTTACATTTTTCTCCATTATGCCGTTGTATTCTTTTTTAGCATTATTCAGGTTGTTTTATATTCCTACAATGCGATAACGATAGCTTTCTATCTGCATGCCAGAATAATCATTAATTTTACCAACATCCAGTAACTATAATTTCACCGATTATGCATTCGATGCATTTTTCTCAGTAAGTATGGATTGTTCAGGGGAATGGCGGCAATACAGCCACAACAGTCTTCAGATTTTCTGTCTAGGCAATACGATGCAGTACAACGACTTACTAGCTGTCTGTGACGCACGACAGGTTTAGCGATGTAACACGCTATACGAATATTTTTTAACATTCTTTTATTAGATGTCGCGCCCATTATGTTTCTAACTGGTTACTGTATTTTAATTACTTTTCAGTATTCATTTGAAGATTATGAAACAAACGTAGCGTTAATGGCAGAGATGATATCAAATTCAATCATAATTTTATATTATGCTTTAATTTTCTGTGATGCAGTTTTTTAAAAAAATGTTATATTCGTAGTCCGACATATCCATCCATTCATTTTCCAAACCGCTTTATCCTATGCGGGGTAGTCTCACATGTTTATTATTGAATTCATTATTTTAATCTGAATATGGTGTAAGACACGAGCTGATTTTAGTAGCGTGACATGATTGTCACGTGGTTTTCAAAAGCTAACATAACCGAACAAATTCTCTGAATATGATAACATAAAAACTGCATCAATGAGATTGAAGACTGTTTTAATGAGAAGTTACTTTGTTGTAAACACTGTTTAAACATTTATTCACCACATAGGAAAAAAGGGCTCAGACCTTGGAGAATACGATCCTCTGACCCAGGCTGACAGTGAGGATGAGAGTGAGGAAGATGACCTGGTCCTCAATTACCCCCGTAATGGGCTGGGCAGGGGCAACTGCATGGGGTCAGGCACAACAGACCTGCGGGGCAGCAGGGTAGGAAGGCTAATGGAAGATGAAGATGATGTGGATGAAGTGGACGAAGATGAGGAAGAATGGAGGGAGCAACATCCTAAAAAAATCCGCCAGGAAAGGGAGGAGCTGAAATCTAGGCAGTACTGGAGTCAGAGGGAGGACCGAGATGTTGGGGCCCAAGATGGTGGGGGGCCAGGGTCAACCCGTGAAACAGGGCTCGGTTTGGACTCAGTATCTGACCTAGAAGCAAAGAGGGTTCGGATGAGAGGGGCGATCCGGACGGCATTTTTCTTGGTGCCTCTTTGCTGTGCTGTATTACTGGTGCTCCTCTCTGCTTTCCTATTGCCCTGCCAGCAGGGGGAGTTTAACGGGATACCACAGTGGGAAACTGGATTAGGCGAAATAGGTGAGGAAATGTCATTAATTTAGTCTGATCTGTTGATTTAAGAACAAGTGTTGGTATGTTTACATAGCGACCACAGCAAAATATAGCAGCGTAGAATGTCGAGCTGATTATTTTAAATGGCACTTTTTCCAATCTTGACTCTGACAGTGGTCATTATCGAGCTACTGACTAATGACTGATGTTGTAAGGGTGCCAACTGAGAAGTGCGAAAACAATGCTTTTAAACTACATGCACATTTTTCCCCACATCCAGGTGTTAACCCACCTCCTTTAGCATTATGGGATGTGGACAATGACACCATAGAAGACATATTAGTGTCTGTTACTCAGCTGACCAATGCCAGCCAACTTGGAGGTTCTCAGATGAACAGTAAAGGTACCTGTACTCCTGCGCTGTTACTGAGAATTTGCACGCCGGTTTGCGAGTAACACAGAGAATGCAACAGACTGCAGTCACGAATGCTCCCTGCTTCTGTCTCCACCAGAGCACAGTGTGGCAGCGGTATCTGCTGTCAGAGGAAGCGTGCTATGGAAAACGGGCTTGAGGGAGCCTGCCCAGTCCATCCGGTGTGGGATCCGCCCACAAGCACGTCCTCTGGCCCCGCTGCGCAGGACGTTCCAACAGCGCCAGTCAGCCTTGGGGTCTATAGGACAGGCCAGTGGAGCCATATGCCTCGTGACGGGGTCAGCGCATCTGAGTGCCATTGACGCCACCTCTGGTTAGAACGTGGTCCAACTGTTTCACAATCATTTACGTATGCGGCTGCTTTGGTTCACAGAAGTGTACAGAGAGGCAGATACAGTACACTTTATCTCCCATTTCCATTACCAGAGGGTGTTGGATAATTCAATCTGAGAACATAAAACCACATCTGTTAATTCAAGCATATTTTAATTCAGGTTAGTCATACATTGTTGGTACACTTTTACCATCGAATGTGCAAATCAAACAGGTTTGTGTATGTGAAAGTCAGCAAGAGGCTGTAAATGTTTTTTTTTTTACCCCCCCAACCATACATTACAGACACATTTTTTTTTTCTTAGTGCCAACCAACTGATCCGTTTTTTTTTTTTTGTATTTTTTTGTGAAACAAAAAAATTAAAAATAATGGCCTAAATGACTGACTGTCCCACCTCAGTGAAAAGCTGTATCAGCTACAGAAGCCTGTCTGAAGCTTAGTATCTTATTATTAAGCCTGTAAATTATCAACCCCCCCCAGGTAAGATGCTGTGGACAGTATCACCAGGGCAAATAGTGTCCCAGGTGGTGTCCGTGCCTGACCTCACCGGAGATGCTGTTCCTGATCTTCTCATCGCCACTCTGCCTGCCGACCAGGTAGGCCCAGAAAGCGGCAGCCACGTCACTCTGACTTATCACCACATTGTCATGACTCGTTACCGTGTCCGATGAGCGTTGACTCGCTGTTCCAAAGCAATCGCGGGGGGTTCGTGTCTTCGGTCCAACAATGGCAGCTCTAGCGTATTTGTCATCGAGAAGTGTAGTGCACTGTGTCATTATGTCACTTCCAACAGTGTACACAGGATACCGTTAAAGCATTTCACTTTCATATTCTGCATAACATTCGTATTATCTTGCTAACTTGTGTTGACAGCTCCGTTCTGTATTAATTTTGCCTTTTATTACCATTCCAATGCCTGCATGCCTCATGCAGATATTTACTCCACTGTTGAGCTAAAAACTAACAACCCCTTTTTGTCTTAGGCATCTGATCTTTCGCTACTCCTACTGTCAGGGGTGTCAGGCGGGCCAATAGGACACCCTGTAACATTTAACGTCACTACTCAAGGCAAACTGATTGGGCCTGAACTGCATGTGACCAAGCAGCGAGCATACTACATTCTGTTTGGACTGGGTGAGGAAGCCCACTGGCTTTGCTTTTCCAGTTGTCTTCATGCAGTAAGTTTGTGATGGATGTCTTACCCATGTCCCGTTAACCTTTACCCAGTGTGCCACTTCATACATCCAGTTTGATTCTAAAAGTATTACTTCATTACATTTTGGTAGAAAAATGGAAGAACTACTGAAACAAAATCTTGCTGTTAAATCGGATTCATTTAATTCCGTTACAGGCACTAAACTGTTTGAGTATTTAATCCACATTGCTGTCATGCAAAAACAAAAATTTCCCTGCATACAAAACATTTACTTCCACCCACGTGTTCGCTAAAAACAGAGCAAGTGTGTTTTGAAGGCTTTGTTTGACCCCTCCTAGGCACTGTAGAAGCAGTGTGGCTCACAGATGTCTACACCCAGGCCACCAGCAGTGCACCCAGCAGGACCAAACTCACCCCAACCCTGAGAGTCAAGGAGCCCAGCTGGGAGAAGCTGCACAAACCCAACTCCTCCCTCATCCACATCTCCAGGTAGAGCCCCTCCTCCTTCTTTAGCCAGCCTGTCATTTGGGTTGAATCCATTTCCTCACTGCTCTCCGGTCAGTTTTGTTTTAATTGTATCAGAGAGATTAGTAGATTATTCTTGAATGTTGAATATTAATCAGATCTGATGTGAGTGGACACGGTGCTCTATGTATGCTCTTTTCCTTCCTGTTTCTATGTTTTCAGTGGCCCTGACCAGGTGGACTTCTTCCTCCCTATGGCAACAGGCCTGTGTGCCAACCACAACAACCTCTACTTCCTGTCCGACTTGAACACCAGCAGCAGCAGCTGGGTCCTGGTCTATGGCTCCAGTAGGCTGACGGTGCTGAGGGAGCAAGACGCCCAGACAGAGTGGACGGTTACCACCGCGCTCATTCACAGGTGGGCTGGACGGCAAGCAGAGAGAGGCGGGCATGCGAGGGCTGAACTGTCAGCCTTGCAGGGTTAGGAGTAGTCTTTCCATAGCCCTGTAAGAGCTTATTTCATCTCTTCCAGCCGCCCAACACCAGGGTACTTCAATGGAGATCGGATACCAGACATTCTTATCCAACAGTCTGGGGCCCCAGGAGTGAGAAAGGTATTCCACAATCCTCTGCAAGACCATGAAAGCTGTGAGCACAGGAGTTGGCACCGTATGACAGGAAGGCACCTGCTTCTGGTTTCCAGGTGCAGCTCATTGACGGTGCGAGCGGCCAGAGCCTCTGGGAGGCCAACTTTGTCTGTCCAGGCATACAGCTAGAGGCGTCATCACTTTCGACCACCACCGGGCAGTCGGCGTTCCTCTTCTGGGCAGGCGACATCCAGCAGCCCAAGAACCTCACCAGAGCAACTGTAAGAAGGCTGACTTCTAATACGGTCCTATAACATTAATTACTCTGAATCTTTCAGAGTGAGCAGTACTGTGAGTCACCCCTAACCCTAATATACCTTCGGGGTTGGTGGTAGTGGGTCTCTGCATGTTCTCTCCACATAACACGGTGAGTGAGTGTGTGTGTGTGTGTGTGCGCACCTGCACCCCCCCACACACCCCATGAAGAACTGGCCTCTCATCCAACATGCTCCCTTACTTTGTTCTCCAGATCCCCCAACAAACCTGAACTATTTAGCTCCTTGATGGATAGTCAGTATGAATGGATATTTCAGGAAGGATAGTCAGTATTTAAATCAGGACAGGAATAGATTACCGAAGTGCAACACCTATCCTCCATGGTATTTGAATCTATAGCCCATTTTATTTTAAGACAATATGATGTGAATTACCTAAAATTTAAACATTTCATCATACACTGATCCACAGCCCTCTCCAGCTGAGCCCACAGCTGATGCAGTCCTCCGCAAGCTGTACCTGCTACATCCTACCTATCCCACAATCCTCCTGGAGCTTACAAGTACAACAGACACCATTCTCACTGCCACAGGTAACGAAATCATCTCAATCGGCAGAGCGTACAGCAGTTAAAGCACATGGTTGCAGTATTACATTGTACACATACTGTATGGTGATTAACTACTAAAAGATTTATTTTGTATTTATCCCTGCAAGAAACACATTTCAAAACAAGACTAGTCACTTTATTAATCAAAAATATTATGAGGATAACCAGTCACTGAGGGAGTTCTGTGTCTTTGGGAGACACTGGATGAAGGAAGTTCTCCAAGTTAAGATGAGAAGTTTGATCCTGAGGAGGCGCTCAAGTGTCCAAGTGGAGTCAAACCAAGCCAGGGGTGTAATAGCAACAGAAACCTCACCACAGGCAGCTGTCTTCAGGGGAGTCTGTGTCAACAAGAACCAGAACATCCACCAGGTTCCTTATCGCTCTTCACAGCCTCGATTTAAGTGCAGGCCGAGGGTCTGAAAGGAACTGCAGCTAGGCGGTTAAGGCGCTGCCGACCGCCCTGCAGCCATCTTCTTAATATTACAACATAAATCGATGACATCGATGGTCCCAGCATAGAGAGTGCTTGAGTACATGATGAGTGCTTTGCACAGCACCGCCTCCCACAGGGCCTCCATATCTGGCTTTTCAATCGCTTTTCTTTAACGGCTATATTATGTACTCCCTGCTGAAGTATACAGTGCTAACTTCTGCCTACATCTGTTTAATGTTCTTTCTCGCAGTGAGCTACCAGGAGCAGCAGAAAGATGTCTCCTACGTAACAGTCTCATCCCGCCACACCCCAGCAGGCCCCAGGCTGGGGACGCAAGTGGTCAAGAGCATGAGGGTGAAGGCCCTGATGGCCAACGCCCGCATCGTGAGACTCAGCGGAGCTCGGAAAGCCAGCCGGCCTCTCAGGCCCGGGGAATTCGAGATAAACAAGTTCTTCAGGCAGCTCTCTTTTCGCCAGCGTCAGGTAACGACAGCAAAACCAGCAGTTTTAAAATGGTTGGAATAACTGGAGAAGCTAAAATGGAGAGCCAGTCTGATTTACTTGGCAGAACTGCACTTCAACCGTGTCGGGGAGCAGTATTGTTTGACTGCTGCAGTTTTAGTGCCATTTGTTCCCATGTGCAGTGAGCAGAGGCTGTTTCCAGGGCATCTCGGTGTCTTCGTGGAGCGACTGTCACACACAAGAACCGGAGGACAAGGGTGACGTTCGGCCTAAAGGATGAGCTTCATTTCTCTTCAGTGCAGATGGTGGTGGGGTATAATTTTCACAGGATTACACCACCACATTCCTCATCCACAAAATGTGATTGCTTTCCTTTTTGTTACATAGTGATTTGTACAGACTACTCAAGGTGACATAATTGTTCTTAGGAATATTAAGGCATTATCATTTAGAAACTGGGTTTATTCATTTAGTTTTTTTCCAGTAGCATATTTATAAAGTCTTCTGTGGTTTACAAAGACAGCGCTGGTACTTGAAGCTTAACAATTACTATACGAAGACAAGTAGCATCATAAAATAAAAAGGACAAAAGCATGTTTTTGTAGAACATTCTAGACGCAAACCAACACAGGTCAAAAGCTGCTTAAACGATGCTTCAGTGACAGACTTTCTGGTTAAATTTATTTATATGGCACATTAACAGAAATATTTTCCTTGAGAAGCATGTGTCTGTGTTTAAATGCCGTTTCTCTTTGTTGATATCAGTGTAGGTTTGACTTGTATGGTACAAGGCAAGTGTGCCATTGCTCGAGTACCTAGACATTTAAATGGATGTATATTTACTGGTCACTTAATTTATTGTTAGGACTTGCATTTTGCATTATTTTAACAGGGTCATACAGTAATAACAGAAAATGGCGTCGCTGGATTATATGATATCCACAAAATAGGGCCTACATTCTGAAACACATCTAAAACTCCAGGGCGATTTGGCCAAACCCGATTAACCACTTTGTTCATATTTACACTGCCATGTAAATCAGTCTGCCATGAGCAAAGCCTGGGTGATCATCCGCTAACACATTGTTGCACACTGAGGATTATGTGTTAACGAAAATGTTTTGTTTTGTTTTTTCACACAAATGCACTTATGGAGTTAGAAGTTTGAATCCAGTCATTAAGCCCAGTATCTAACTTACAGGCTCATTGCTACTGATTGTACGCGGGTCTTAGTAATGTAAATATTATTTGTAAATAATCGATTACAGAATAAAAATACATAAGTAATAAAAGGTGTTTAAAAACGACTATATTTTGTGCATGGAGACTTAATTGTGTCGACATGTTAATTTACTTAATTCCGCCTGTTATCCTTTCTTTTCCTTGCTTCGGTGAATGATTTGCCTTTTTAATTTAATTTAAATGGGACTCTTCATCTGATAGAAAATTTTTTTAAATGATCAATTTTAATCACCAAATTATAAACGATTTAGTATAGGTGTTACGTACTGACCGTACGGAGACAGCTGCGCTTCCAGAAAGCAGAAACACGCCGGTGGGATCGCCGCTCATGACACCCCGCCTGCCCCGGACGTTGATCCCGCCCAGCTTCGGTTTCGGCTTCGGTTTCGGCTTCATAACCTCTGAGTGGAAAATCATGGCGTCGGTGTTGTTCCGTTACTCCCGGCTTTCGGCGCTTCAGACTTACGGCGCCGCACTGAAGCGCCCGGTCTTGCCGCAGTATCGAAACGCCGTGGTGACCTCAACCGGCGCCATTCTACCCAAGCCTGTCAAAGTGAGTTAATCGGGATTCCTGTTTCATACTTTTGTATGGACCTCGATCTGTAGTCTTTAAAAGGCTATTTTGATTGCAACCGAGATGCCGGCTTCGATTCGTACAGGATCGTGTTTGTTCCTGCTGTTTCATCTGCAATACTGAAGCAAGGAAACGGTGTATCATCGTACCACGCTATGAAGTTGTAAAGCAAAGCCCACGGTCTCTTTTATTTCTATTAAGTCAGTAAGTTTCCTTTAGACAAATTGACTGTAAATAAATAGTCACTGTAGATGTTAACTTACACTGTACACACAGCCTATGTATGAATAATGCATTGCTCTGTGACGTGTTTTTAAGGTATTTAATTATTGACACCTCATGCATTAATGAATTGCCTTTTGGGTGAATCCTTATTTCACAGTATTTCGGTTTGCCTTGTAATTTAATGTGTGCTGTACATTGATGCTTTGATTGGCTCAAACCAAACTGCAGTATCATCATGACCATCTATGCTCTTTCGTTCAGACCTCCTTTGGCTTTCTTCGGATAGCCTTGGTTGTGGTGCCCTTCCTATACGTGGGAACGCTCATCAGTAAGAACTTCGCAGCTTTGCTTGAGGAACATGATATTTTTGTCCCCGAAGATGATGACGACGACGACTAAATCAGTACTGGTAAGGACAGTACTGCATCGAAACACACATTGTCAGACTACTCGAGTGTATGTCTTTGTAAGAATATTACCTTATCATCTTTATGCCATGTTTTACTTTTGACACACTTGTATCTAATTCTAAAAACTAAGTTAAGATCTATGTTAGTACTTATATGTGTAGGTTAAACACCTTGTGTTAATATTTAATACATGTTGTATTATGAAAGCACAAATGTAATCAAGTGGCAGTACATCTGTATGCTTGCAAAATATGTGTATGATTTGTTAAAGTACTAAATTTCTTATTTTTTCCCTCCTTCTCCAGTGTGCATAAGTAAAACTGGCAGGGAGAAACCACTGGTACGTGACGGAATAACCACTTCAGGATCACCTGTAACCGCATGATAAAGAACACCTGTCCTTGCATAGCTTCCACAGCCTATTTCATTGGTTTAATTTTGACCCATCAGGGCAGTTTTTGAACAAGAAATGCCAGGCCATCAATATTGTCTTCTCTTACTTGCATGCACAGAGTGATTTAAAAAAGAAGCCTAGTCAAGTTGGCCACGGCTGCTGGAGTAAATTGGTCAGGTGAACAGATCCTGAATGAGGAGCATTTATTCACTAGCTCTGATATCTTAAGATGGTCTCTTCAACTATGTAAAAGCATGTAATATTATTCCTGTAGTGACAGGATACTAAAGTGGGCGTGTTACATGCTGTTTATACCTTCTGTATACAAATAAAGATTATACTGTGATTCATCTAAGGGCACATGATTCCTTGCACCACTGCATTTTCATGTATTACTTTCTACACCGATAATCTTTTTGTAGCTTCGGTGGTGAATGCATACAATGTTTCACTGTATGTGTACATTGACAAAGGTACATTCTATTCGTCTAGGCGACAGACACCTAAGTCTGACAGACAACCTCTTTAATAATCTAGGATCACAAAATTAAATGAAATACATAGTTTGAGTGTTCATGAATAAATCTGACACAATGAATCAGGTGTAACGTGTATATTTACAATCAATAACAGGTCAATAATGGCTTGAGTACCTTCTGTACAGGTATGTTTAGAGCAGGGGCTTCAAGGATCGTGACCAGTATAAAATTTAGACAGAAAATCAGTAGGACGCGGCGTCTCCGTCTCATGGAAGTAGCGCATGATGTGAGTCTTCTGCTTCCAGACGTGTATAGTCTCCTGAAGCTCCATCTTCCCCTGGAGTGATTGAGATGCAAATCAATAGAAAGGAGAAACCCTGAACCACAAAAATTCTGGGCCCAGATTAACTTCAGGATGAGAAGAACCTCCAAACTGTGGAAGGATAATATTATACTGGGGGCATTTCAACCAAAACAAGTTATGTAGAAATAAGAAAACTAGACATCAACACAGAGAAAGATGGTTTACCTTAATGACTAGTAGGTCGATGACTCGGGGGTCTGTGACATGCTTGTTCTTAAGAAACATCTCCCTTACTTTCTCTCTGCCCTGGCGAGCAGTCACGTCCAGTTGATATATTGCCACTATTGGACGCATCCAAAAAAAGATGCATATTTATATTCAACAGCACGATGACCTAAACTGTCTACAGCATGAAAACATTACCTAGTACAGACTCGAAAAGCGGTGCGATATATACACAGGTCAGTTTGCTGGAACCTGGTTCCTTGAATCTCCAGGGGGTGTTGGAAGCCTTAGCGAACACACTGTGTATTTTAAAGACGTAATATATTACGCTTTTAACCGTCCAATTCATGCCGGTATACACTTTGTTTTCACTGTATTTGTTATGATAGACGTTATTCATTCTGTGGGGTACCGGACACCTGAAATAGTGAATATGACTACAGGATAATGACAGCACGTTAAGCACATCCATCATAGTAATACAGATGGGTCTTTTAGACAGACCAATACAATTCTCGGTCAGTACAAACAAATAACAGACATGCCATGCCGATTAAACGTTTTAATTAGCCAGATGACTTAGACTTCACGCGACCTTGACGTTTAAATAAAACTCCTTGAGTCATGCAGTCATTTTAAAGATTTTCCTACCTGTGTTTGGCACCTCACGGTACCAGGCTCGATACAGTTCCCTAACTCGACGCTTCGCTTCATCCAAATCTCGACTGAAAATTGGTTTAACCACTTTCCCCGCACCGCTGGCTCCTCGGGTAGCCGCTACTGACGCCATCTTTGATGTCCCGTCTCGTTTTCCGTTCTTCTTCGCCATTTAACACAATTCGGGAGAGGCGACCTCCAGCGTTCTGGAGGGTAATCTGCCAAATAATACAACTTTCCCTGGAGTGTATCTCGACTCCACTGAACTTCTCTAATAGTAATAATCTAATAGCGTAATTAATAAATTATTAGGTAGAAAGTGCACTAAGTATTAACATTTTAACTTGTAAATATTCACTGTAATAATGGTGTTTCTCAAGAATGTGTATAAGGATACATACATTGTATTGGTGCCAGCAATTGTCAGTAGAATGTGTTGCTAATTTGGTCTATTGGTGATGTAGAAAAGATCCGGTGATGCACTTATTTTTGTTCTGGAAGAACTATGTACAGGTAATCATTGTTGCTGTAACAATGAACCCAAAGGATTAAAAAAAATAAATAAAGGACAGAGACAAGGACCATATCATAATTGCTAAACAAATTGCTAAATTATTTAAAATTGTGAATTCCTAATAATTACTATATGGTTTCATAGTAAAGTTCAATAGAGCATATAAAATACCAAATATCATTAAACGATTTTATTGACTGCATCATGATAATGGTGACTTAGGAATTTCTCAATAATTACATAAGCTACATTTTGTTTTGTCACAAATTCAAAATACAAAAAAAAAAAATAAACTCAGTATTGGCTCACTGAAACAGCGCTCGTTCATGGCACTCACATATTACCACCCTCTTCCAGTCATTGTTAGTGTGTGCCCTGTTTTCCCCCTTTTTTTAAATGAAGGCCTAGGCAAGTTAAACTTTCCTTAAAGATCAAGAGAAACACCACATTAAACATAAACCTTTAATGCGGAAAATAAAATTTCTCCCCCTAGTGTCTGACACAGACACACACACAAAAAAAAACTGCATCACGCAACTCTGTTTCGTTCTTCGCAGTACGCCTGGGTAACTAGCTCATTGTAGACAGTGCAGTTCAGCTTGTCCTAATATGCTGATGGTACAGCCGTGTCTTCTTGACACATTTCCACATTAAAACTTCTCAAAAACAAGCAAACGGCATCCTACTCCCAGAAAAAATAAAAATCTTGAAAATATCTATACAAAATTCACTTTGGTATAATTTAGAAAGCACACAAAATGTGCATACTCAACCACTCAAAACAACTTCTAGTTAACATTTCCGAGAAATATCCAACACTCCCTGGATCCCTCTGCTTACCTAAAGCAGGGTTCATAAACTGTGGCTACCATGCAAAGTGGCTAAAAATAAGAAAATGCTATCATACATTTAAAGATGAGAGAAAAGTTCCCTTTAAAGATTTCTAAAAAACCCCATCCCCTAAAATGAATATTTCAGTCTTTGTTCTCACTCATACTTGCTCAGTTAAAAAGTGCAGATTGATACTTGGTTGGCCCAGTGTACAAAACTGACAGATTGAAAGATTACAGGAACAGGCCCCCGTGACATTTGATATGTCAGACTGTGCCATGGTCATTTTTAAAAGGTCACGTCCTCATTTGAATAAAATCAAACAACATTTATATACAAAGGAATTTAAAAACTTGGTGTGAAGGCTAATCCTGCATGTCAGGACGTTTCCCTATCTGGGTTGCCCCCCTCTAAGAGACGGAGCAGTCTAACCAGTAGTATAAATGTGTGACGAGAGCTTGTCTAGAAATGAGAAGAGCATTCATTAACAGAGGAGGGAGTAGTCCGGCAGAGCGTGACATAACACGGGCTGACCCCTAAACCCCATTCTCCACGTGGCCTTCAACCCCCCCCCCCGCTCCATCTCAGTGGTCCAGGCTGTTCCCCAGCAGCTGGCCCTCGTGTAACGCAGCCATGGCCAGCTTCAGATGCTCCCGCAGGCTCTCCACCTCCCGCTCGCTGCGGTTCTTCATCCTGCTCAGCTCCGTGTGCTCCTCCTTGTAGCGCTCGTATGCCAGTCGCTTCTCCTGGGGGAGGGGCGATGTTGTTACCATCTAACACTTTTTTTTAAAAAAAAAAAAAAAAAAACCACACCACATCATCATCATCATCATCATTTTTCGTCTAACATACACGAGCAGCCTTAGTGTCCTGAGCTGGGCCACAGTAACAGTGAGGAGCCCCCCTCTGTAGCCCCTGCTCCCAGCCTACCCACACAGCACTTTTACCATGTTGAGGCCCTGCAGCTCATCTCTCAGGCAGCTAATCTCCTCGTGCAGATACTGAACCTCATTCTCCTTCATTCGCAGCAGCACCTACAAGCATAAAAGCATAGCATGTCAATGCGGTCGTCACACTAACGATCCATTCACAACAATGTTCGAGCAGGTGGGGCTCATGTAACACAGCGCTCCATTATACATTAACTGCCGAGCACCATGCATTGGGGATTCCTCATTGTGGGGTGTTTAAAATAAAGATTATCTGCTTTCAACTAAACCTAATACTCCATTACTTCCTCCATTATTTTTTTAAACTGATCCCAGAGGTAACACTCCTAACCCCCCCCACCCAAAAAAGAAAATGGTATTCCCATATGAAAACAAACATCAACACTAATCTGAGTACATCACAAACCCGTAGGAACAGCCTTAGTTAACTTAGCCTCAGTTATCAGCAGTCCTGTACAAATAGGAGCAAGGTGACCATCACGCAAGTCATAATGACTCTCCTCGGCAGTCTGAGTTTCTTCCTCTCGCGTACTGTGCAGTGTATAATTTTTGTATGTCATTGTAAGGCACTGCAGGGAAACGTTGGGAAGTCTGCTCTATAAAAACAAAAATGAACTGAAAAAACATGTATGGCCATGTGACTTTGACCGCACGTTGACATTTGAACGTAACCACCCTCTTCAGAGAGCATCATCCCGCCACAAACCTTTCTAAAGCAAAATTGTAGTGAAGGGACATTGTTAGAATCCAGGCAGCAGAGTATCACCTCCCAAAATCCCTGGCTGAATATGGTCATTTAGTGCTGACTGGACAGCTAGGCCAAAATTGGATACCAGTGGTTACATGCCATATGCCACACGAGAGACAAGTCCTTTCCAAGATGCTTATGGTGGGGAAAATATTTGGCTCGGAATAGACGCTACTGCCCAAGTCACTAAGATTGGGGAAGATGCTGGAGCTGCACCCCGTCATCATCTTCTCCACCACAACACAGACAGCTGTGTAGGTTCATTTCATCCCTGGCTTAGTCATATTTTGGTGGCGTTTCAGTGCCTGCACCCATATGACAGTGGTGGAATAAAAAAAAAAAAAAAAAAAGAAGCCATCTGTTGCTATAGAGATGTTGTTCTTTACATCCAGAACTGAGTGGACAAACGTGGATTTCTGCTCCCCCGGCCAAACCTCTGCCCAGCCACTCACACTCCCACTTCCTTCAAGAAACTCACTTCCAGGTGACTGGAGTTGGGCTGACGGCTGTCGTGAGGGACGCCGTCCAATCCCTGGCTTTTTACGAAGGAGCACATGCGACTGATCTCCTCTGTTAGGCGGGACTGTAGCTCCTGAAGGAGAAAGTAGGGAAGGATCAGGGTTTTACTGTGTAAACACACACACACACACACACACACACACACAGGGCTGAGACAGATGAGAAAAAGCCACTAAACCAAGAATAGAAGGAAATAAAAACCTCCTTAAAGATCAGCATCTGGAGAAGAGGAACTGTAAACACTAACACTCACTGATCTAGGATCTTGGGTTTAGAGCAGGGCCTGAGCTTACTCTTCTCGTTATTAATGATTATACACTAAACAGATTAAGGTTGGCCAAAAGACTGAGTGGGCTACACTATGGTCTCACAGCTGCAGGGCTCTGGGTTCAAATCCAAATTTTCCCCACAGCCTCCAGTCCCTCCCAGCCACATACCAAGTCCACACTTTTAGGGCTCTACATGTGTCAGTCTGTCCCATCTCGTGTCTTATGTCCATTGTGCTCATTAGTGATGCCCTGTAGCCTCTTTACGAATGACAATCACATGACCCCCCCCTCACCTGGTTGTCCTTCCTCAACTGCTCCATTTCCATCTCCCGGTGGCTCAGCTCCCTCTCCCTCTCCCCGTTGGTCTGCACAGCCCGGTTCAGTTCTAGACACTTCTGACAGTACCTCTCGGACAGGACGTCCAGTTCCTGCTGGAGGGCCTGCCTCTCTGACCTTAGGTCAGCAGGGGGCACCATCACTAACAAGCTGGCCATTAACATTAGTTGTCTAGCCTCTAAATAAGGCAAGAGTATTTAAACTAAGACCAGAAGGTATTGTAGAAAACTGTATTTACTTTGTTTTTAATATAAATACAGAAATCATGGGACCAGGGGAGGAGTTATGGTGACCAGGGAGCAGCTACTCACTGCTGCTGTCTCCGCAGGGCCTCCACATCTGCACCTCCTCCCCCCAGTCTCTTGACTCTCTCCAGTTCTTTTTCCATCTCCTCATGGTGGGCCTTCTTCAGGGCCTCCATCACTGGGGTGGGCAAGATTGTGGTTCAGCAAGGGGGGGATGCAAACCATCATCCATCCATCCATCCATCCATCCATCCATCCATCCATCCATCCTCTAACCACTTATTCAGTACAAGGCCATGGGGCAGGCCTGCAGCCTATCCCATACAGCATAGGGTACAAAGCGAGGATACCCCCTTACAGGATGCCAATTCGGAGGCCACACAGATACACAAGGTGTCATGCATGCCATCATGGGCACAAGCAGCAGCGGCACTAAAAGAGGCCTGTCTGCCCTTGCCTCACCCTGAGATGTGGCCTGGGCTTCCTCCTTCAGCAGCCGGTCTCTCTCCTTCTCCAGCTCCTTTGTCTCCCTGTCATGTCGCCTCTGCAGCTCAGCCAGAGCCTGCTGGTGAGCCTTCTCCATGGCCTCCAGGCTGCGGCCACACGGAGCCTCGGGACCACAGTGACCCACCCCTCCTCCTCCTCCTCCACTCCGCACTCGCTCTAGTTGCTGCCTCAGAGACGCCACCTGAGTGACAGACAGGAAAAGTGGGGGTAAAGCGGGCAGGCATGCCGATATGATCGGCGAGTGGCTGTACTGAACAAAACAGAATGTTATTTATCTAAACATGCAAATGCGCGCACACACACACACACACACACACAATTTATCCACACCTTCCATAATCAGTAATGTTGTAGAAAAGCTACACAATACTCAAATCTTAATTCCTATCCAAGTATTGTAATTATCTTAAAATCAATTAAAGTCAATGAAAAAGTCTAACTTCATAAAGTTGTTCACTTGGTGGTTAACCGTTTGAGAGAAAATGTGGCACACAGAGCTAACCCTCACCACACCGTTCTTAACCACAGGAACATTCACCCCAAGCCAGAGACAGCCAGAAGCAAGCAAAACCAACCAGACCAGCACTAAGATGCAAACCAAAAAGCAGCAGGCAACAACAAAATTGCTAGCATTTTGTTAATTTGCATCTGCAAATTAAATAATCTACTTCACTCACTACCTCCCTCTGCAGCGCCTCATTGGCTGGCTGTCCACCCATCACAGGCAGGGAGCTCATCTTCTTCAGGGGAAGCTTCTCAATCTCCGCCCACTTCTTCTCTATCTCTTCCTCCATTCGCCACTTCTGCTCAGTGGGCATGCCCAGCCCCTTCTCCCTGGCCTGCCCTTCCCCCGCTATCCGTGGCAAGGCTGGCGGAGCGCCAAAGGTGGTGGTCACCGGTGCCAGCTCCACGTAGTCAAACCTCTGCTGCAGGGTGGCTGTGGTGGGTGGGGTCACCGCTCCCAAAGACTGCCAGGAGGAGTACTTACGGGAACAGGGGGTGTGGCCAAGGGCATGGGAGTTCTCCTTGTCAATACTGCTGTCAGGCAGTCTGGGGGGGTGGGGTGAGAACAGACCACTGATATGCATGACCCCCGAGTGTGCACACTGATTCACCGCACACACCTGCTGCCAGTGAGTCACTGTGTAATCACTGCAGCGCCAGTGTTTACCCTACACAGTCCACTAGGCCCGAGCAGTGCTACACTGGCCACTCAGCACACACAGCAGACTCACCGCGTGACATCAGGAGAGCTGACAGGCCGGACGCTTTTCTTCAGAACCTCAATCCAGTTCTTCCGGATCCCTGTAGTCATGGCAGAGAGGGTGAAGACGGCATTCAGGGTCTGCGGGGAGACACAGCAAGAGACCTTCGGTTGGGGGAGGGGTGGACACACTAGACTGGAAGAGCAAAACACCCCGCCCCACCCTGGGCAGCGAGACCACCAATCTGGCAGAAATACACACCTGGATCTGGAAGCCATAATTCTTCTCGACGTCAAACTCAGTCACGTTAACACAAGACCTCAGGTCTATCTCGCCATCCAAGTCATCCTTCTGTAGGCGACGAACAAGAACAGAATACAGGAGACCCAGCAAACAGACAGTCAGTCATACTCAATTTACATGAAAATACAAACAGTTCTCATTCCCGAGACAGGATTAAAGGTTCTGCTACTCATTAAGAAAAGACTTGGCACAGAAGGAGCCAAGGAAAAGAAAAATTAGGAAGAACGACTCAGTGAACATTAGACACCATGTCACGGCGACCATTATTCAGTAACCCGGCTGTAATTAAAGACCCTCACCTCCTCTGCTCCTAAGTCCCTGTAGTACTTCAGGCTGGCGTCTGTCAGCACAAACCAATGTTTTTTCCACTGTAAAACACAGAGGAGCCACACTGAATTAGTGCCACATGCCGGCTGATCATACTGAATGACAGCTAGCCAACCGACCATATGCACCTAACATATAAACCAGGCTACACTGATGTGTACATGAACATACACACCTCAGGGTACTCGACGGACATGTCAGAATGACGCAATGCCAGTGTGATTATACATACGGCCTGATTTCAGTACCACAGAATCCACTTTTTTATACAAAAGTGATTGGAATGAAACAGCATAACATTTACTCATTATCCATTTAAGGAACCTCAGAACACATGGTACATAAAGCCACCCAAAAGAGTGTCCATCTTTAGAAAAGATCAGTTCAGTGAAATTGCAGGAGTGACAGAATGTAAAAACGCTATGAAAGGAGGAAAAGATCACCGCAATGGTTCAGTGAAAAAACAATATGGACGGTTAAGATGCCAAGCTACAATGAAGACTGACAATTCGAGTACCTCTCCATTTTCATCAAGTTTTGACATCCATCCCTTCTTGAAGTTAAGGAGATCGGGCTGCAGGTAAACATAAAGAAAACAGGGCAGTCAGCTGGTAAGTTCATGTCCGGGTGTGGAAAAAGATGCATTGTCTTGATCCAGCCATCAGCGATAAACAGATCGTACAGTTCCAGTCAAGCGTTTCCCCCAAAATCGTCCACATGCAAATTTCCCATCGGGGATTAATATCCATTTAAACTTTAAATAAACAAAATAAATCTTGCCCTTAACATGGCAAAACCACTGTAGACAATTCATTTTTTTTTCAGTAGAGTTCTTCACAAAGACACCTTATAGTGCATCTCCTCTGATGTGTTTAGTAAATAACGGCCTAGAATGCTAATATGGACAACGTCAGAGTGGCTGAAGGTCTGTGTAAGTTGACACACACAACACACCACTGTGTCGCTGTGTGTATCTGTGCATACATCTGTGAACACAGGAAGAGACTGAAGTGTTAAGTTAGAAAAAGTGTTAAACACTTCAGGAAATATATGATGCATCTTTAAAAAAACTAAATTGACAGCAGAGAAACTCAAATACTGAGCCCAACCAATGAATACGCATTCAGCTCTCCAGATTGTGGTTTCAGATTAGAACGCCTTTTTATTTACATTCTTCAGCTTCTGTTTTTATCTCTTGCTCTCTTATGGAAAGGTCTCCATTACTCAGTCAGCATTGTACACTTATGATCAAAGTCGGCATTACGAGAAAGGAGTGTTTGGATTAATGGTTCTTATTGCACATGAATAAGAATTTTAAAAACTGACTACAAAGAACTATTTCAAAAGCAGGTGTCAAAGTGGCAGTACATTATATAAGGGTTTTACAAAGTCACGCCATCAACTCAGGAGTAGAGAAATCTACTTTTGGTGTAAGGCATAAACATTCATCGATAAACAAATGCGGAAGGGATGTGAAGGATAAAACATCAAAGTCAGAGGATAAGATGGTGTCTGCACGAGTGACTTCAGCCTGACTAACATCACACTATACTGGCAGAGCAGGCATTCTGCAACAAGCTAAAGAGGAAATGGCTGAAATAAGGAATTAAGAAGAGACATGGGACTGACAGGAGCAGACCAAAAACGTCCAACAGTCTGTGAGATGAAAGGTCCATGTGCACTGTACAGCCGGCCCAAAACCCATGGCAATAAGACGATGCAGCAAAACATTAAAGCTCACTACTTCGTTTGCTGGACGCTGACAAAAGGTCAGGTCACATATCCGGGAAAAAGTACACCATGCCATGGATTGATCATTTGACACTAATGAACAGCTACGATTCAGTAACAGGCCGGGACCTTGCGGACTGCAATCGAACGTCTTTTATGTTGCCAAGTCCAAAACGTGGGAAAAGTCGCTTTCTGGAAAGCGAGTTCAGGTACACATGATCAAGGAATGGTGCAGACACGCAGCGAGCTGTGTATGCACAAGTCTCTCTCTCACACTCACACAGACACACACACACACACACCTGGCCCGACGTTAAAACACAAAAAAAAACGAGACGATGACAGGAGTGCAGCTCCAGAGTTAACTAGTTAATGGACAGCAACCGCGGAAAAAGACACACCCACGGTCGGTTTCAGTAGCTTTCCGGAGACGCTGTGTGCACACACGCCATACCCAAATGAAACTTTTGAACGCGAAAACAACACGGACACCTTCCCATCACGACGAATCAGAAAACTGTCGCCCTAGCATCGATTCGACAAAATCAACTCTACCGTGTCACCATATAGCTAGCTGGGCCAGCCTGCATGTACAACACAAGACTTACCGTCATGTTAGCCAGGTCCAGACAACAGGTTGTAAAACGGAAGCAGACAAAAGTATTAAACACACTAAAGCAGCCAGGGGTTAACTAACAAAGTTTTGTGTAGTTTGCACGGTTTCGTATGTCATCTTAAACGCGCTTCGTGTGCCAGTAACGGCAGCGTGTCTCCTCGGCAAAGACGTCTATTCCATAACCCTTTTCTCCTCCGCTCCGAAAAGACAGCTCTGCGATTCGGAAGGGAGACGGTTCAAATGTGGTTAATTCTTCGCAGAAGCTCACGGCAGAGCCACCCTCGCAGGACTGCTTACTTCCTGGGCGGATCCGCGACTTATCAGCGCTGCTCGCTGCGGGCGACTTCGACTCGGCTAAGCAGGGGGTCGGTGTTCGCTGGAGGTGAATCTTACACCGTGCTGGTAAACCAGGTGGTGGGGGGGAGGCAAAAAAGCACACACCCTAACCACACTTACAGTAATTAAGCCGCGCAGCCTCCATTTAAGGGTGTCAGCACACACTGCTCTGTCCTTTGGAGTCATACTCTTTGTTCTAGAACATCCGTACGAGGATCTCGACAGGGACTCGCACGGTCACGACGGCAGCCCCGCAAATATAGGAGCCATTCATATACACAGTACTGCATACAGATGTGTGACAGGTCGTGGCACGGCAGGGCCGAATAACTACAGTAATAACGTCAGAGATGCGGGGTCCCGGACAGCCTCTCCGCTCCACCGCGGGACCCGTGCCGACAGCAATCAATTTATTTAAACCACAGAAAATTCAGTCATTTAAATTGCATAGTTGAAGGTACCGAGGCAAATTATCTTCAGTTAGATATCTGCTATACTTCAGCAAAATTATTATAGTATATATTATAAATTCTTACAGTAAATATATTCTGTTACACATCAGCGGCCAGTCTTTTGCTGTTCACCAGCCGTAGTTTACATCATTTACAATCATGACCATGTGAAATGAAATGATCCCATGATAACTGTGCCTATAGCACTGAAACACATTGACTGTCAGGTTAATCGGTGGGTCTTTCCAGTGATGGATTATCCTTCACCGGAGCTGTGGTTTCCTCACTCAGTGACGGCGTGCTCAGGGGATGCTTGCCTTTTCGCTCGGAGTTTCCCGTGTGTCATCTGGCGGGTATCCCGAATGACAATTTCCTGTCGTTGTGTCTTGCGGCGTCTCCTGTATTTTCACAGTATCACAATTCGTGCAATTATTTAAACTAAGCTTTGTAGCAAATAGCATACACTATACATCAAAAATGTGAAAACAGCAGAGAAAATGGAGCACAGAGATTTAATCGCACATTTATTTAAACAATGGGCTAATGATCAACTGACCTGAGTGTGTCCAGATGAACCTTTCAGTTGGATTTTCCAGGCGTTAATTTCCCCTTCAGGCGGATTGCTTGATGTCTAATTTCAAATGGGATTAAATTAGTCCTTTTATGTTAGGTAGTATAATACAGCAAGCAATACTATTTTAAAGGTATCATATATAATCTATTGTAATATACTAACCCTACTGTAGTATTTCCAGTAAATATAATATTTAAATGTGGGACTTTTTACACAGTGCACCTAAAAACGATCAACATGCATGCAATACATTTTTTTGTAATTTTTAAATTTTTACAAATTTTTTTGTAAATTTGTAACTTTTTTGTATATGTTTATATATTATATTTTTGTACTATTATAATCCAACGCAGTAGATTCTGCTCACAGAACTGCTGTGTGGAGTGCCGCTGTGTCTTTTTTTTTTAACCACACCTGTGTATGGAGACAGCCGGAAGAATGGGTTTTCACCAGGTGTCGAGCCTCTCTGCTCTCCCTGCGCCTCTGTGCCGGGTCACACTCCCTCCCATTCCCTTTTCCTCGCTCACCCAGCCCGTCCCACTCTTTGTAGACCTCCTTAGTCTGGGTGTGACTGAAGCAGACGTAAGGAGTGTGAGGTTTAAAAGCCTCTTGAACGTGCAGATGGACAGATTCACCAGACCATGTCTGATGTCTCTAACAAGAAGGTAGCACAGTAGAATAGGACCTTAAATTTCAGTCTGGATGTTCAAATTCCTGCCTGTTGTAACCATGATTAAAGTGATTGACTTATGCTGTTGTTGGTAAATTACCCTTGATAAAATGCATCAAGAGGCTGACTGTAAATGTGGGCAAGTTTTTGTACCTGCCCTCCTCAAATACTGAATTTCCCATTAGAGAACAGATCTGTTTTATTTTAAGTGTAGGAAAATTAAATTGAGACCATTTAGATCATTCATGAGCAGCATATTTGCGTCTTTGCACGAGTTTTAACAGCGTATTGTTGCAGGGCAGAAGTCGTTACTGCAGTTCAGCTGGCTGACGACTTAATTTGCTGGACTGAAAGGTTGAAGTTGGGCCTACAGGGTTGGGTGTAGTCACACACAATATTGTGGTGAATTAACATGGCTGAAAAAGGCTCAACAGCTCTTAACTGTCACGGTATGTGTATCACCTCCCATTATTTCATCTGTTAGTAACAAATTAGTATCTAACTTCATCCAAACACTCCATTCTTGTTCTTTCCTGTCATGTCACCAATCCACTCCCTGTTCCATGGCGCTAGTCATCACTAGTTGTCTGTCTCAGTTACCTGCATAGATTGTCACTTACCTTGCTGGCTTGTACAGTGCCTCCTTTCCCAAACCACGGCTTTTAGTTGTCCCAAACTGGCTTGGAGCCTCCCTCTCATATATTGATTTCACCTTAGGGAGGTCTGCCATGAGAGCGTACTCCTCCCTGTTCAGCCCCACATAGGTTGACCCCCCAGAAAGGTGGCTGGACTCAGACTCGAGGGAACTCTGGGAAGAAGTCTGCCGTCGTGACTGTGGGGAGAGGCTCCGGTTTCGATGAAATGACGGCCGATACTCAGGGGAGGAGCTATGAGGCTCCAGCCTCTGCCTGCTGTTGCTCCTGCTGCTGCCCCTACTGTTGGTCTCAGAGGTAATGGAGTTACTTTTGAGTGAGTGGGTAGCAATGTGCTGCTCCTGACCTTGCCTTCTGGATGGAGAAGAGCTACGGGAGACGGGCGGACTGTGGAGTGTGGTTGTGGAGCTACACCACGAGCTTGGAGAGCGGCTTGCTTGAGAAGTATTCTTCTTAAATTCTGAAGATACTGACCCTGATTTGTGGTTAGCATTGGTAGCTTTCTGCTGGGGAGACTGGTTGATATCATAGACTTTCCATGAAGGGGAGGAACTACAACTATCACGGTCAAAGGTATTAGACATGTTGCTTGCCCTGGTTTTCACCTGAAATGACAGACGTGGCGAATCTTGACTTCTTCTGGAAGTGGAGGGACTCCGACTGTCACGATCATGAATCCCGGCTGCACTTTTCGTCTCGGTTTTACATAGGATGGAATAGCTAGATGTGTTATTACCTTGCCTGGAGGGGGAGGAGCTCCGACTGTTGAGCTTGCAATTGTCGGACAGTGTCTTTGACTCCTTCCTGTGCAAAAAAGATTTGTTTAGATCTTCACTACCTTTTCTTGAAGGGGAGGAAGTATGGCTGTCATGGCCTCGGATGAAGGAAGTGCTTCTCGTCTCAGATTTGCACAACATGGTTTGACTTGGGGTGTTGCAGTCTCTCCTTGAAGAGGAGGAGTCATGGTTGTCACGGATATAGCCATTGGCAGAAATTCTTGCATCAGTTTTCCGCAGGTGAGACTGGCTTGGGGTGTCAAACCCTTTCCTAGAAGGGGAAGAGCCACGACTGTTATTACTGTAGCTATTAGTTGATGATTTTGTGTCAGTTTTTCGCAAGAGGGACTGGCTTGAGGTGTCAAACCCTTTTCTAGAAGGGGAGGAGCCACGACTGTTATTACTGTAGCTATTAGTTGATGATTTTGTGTCAGTTTTTCGCAAGAGGGACTGGCTTGAGGTGTCATTTATTTTCCTAGAAGACGAGGTGCTCCGGCTGTCACAGCCATAGCTATTGGGAGTAATTTTTGTGTCAGTTTTCCGGAGGAGGGACTGGCTTGGAGTATCATAGCCTTTTTTAGTAGGGGAAGAATCACGACTGTTTGACCGAAGTCCATTGGAGACATTCACGTCTGTTTTCCTCAGAGAATTTTTCAGGTTTGAGAATGAGTCAGATTGTGAATAGGAGCCAATAGAGTTAGCAATTGATTTAAAGTTTTTTGATATGCTACCAGACTCCAAGACTCTATAAGAATTTGGGGATGGGGTTTGAAACCCCTGACTGGACCCCTGACGAAAGTCAAAATTTCTTCTGCTGGATAAGCTTGACTGCTCAGCTTGCCTAAAAGGGGAGGAGCTTCGGGGTGGAGAAGATGATCGAGAGAAGGTAGAGCCTCGTCTTTGCGGAAAACTGGAATTTCCTGGTTGATGACCAGTTGAAGAGTAAGACGATAGCTGCATTCTAGAGTAAGAGCTATCACCGTGACGACGCTGGGGTGACTCCAGGGACTCTGCTTGTTTGAAAGGGGTGGGGCTCAGGCTTCTCTGTCCAACGTCAAAGCTCTGTCCATAGGTGGATTCTGAGAACCTCGAAGGTGGGGAGTTTGCCAGGGGTGGATCGTGGTCATATGTCTCCAAGGTCCGTCTCTGGGAAGGTATACCAAGGTCGGGGTTCCGAAAGGGGATGGTAGCTTTGGACTCTGGACTCTGGTGGCTGGGTAGGGGGCGGCCCACTTCTAGATGCCGATAAGGTGCTGGGGGTTTCCTCTCCGTATGGCAACGGATACCTCCTGTTCGACCGAGAGAAAGGTAGCCAGCGTCTTGGTCTTTCTGTCCTTTTGCTCCTAAAGCAGTGAAACAAAAGACTAGTAATGAAAGTTAGGGACATGGTCTAGTTTGGAGCTGGATTCATACAATAATGTACAGCACAGAGAGAATTGCACATATCTTTTTTCCTGTCCTGGACAGTAAGAAACAAATGTACTTGGATACTTCAGTTCTTCTAAAAGTAACTCAACCAGTGTAATGTCGCATGATGCCACACTGTATTCCACAGAGGAATCTAAGAACCACGAGGACAATGTGAATCACAAACCTGTCTGTCTAGAGAAGCCATCTCTACTTCGAGCCTCTTCCATCCAACCTTGGGGGTTCGTTCTGTGGGAAGCTGGGTCCAGACGAGTCATGGTGGGGTAAGACACTCTGTCCTGGAAAGCAGATTCGTCGTCCTCTTGACTGAAGGAATCGCTGAGTTTAGGGTAGTCAACGGGATCTTGAGTGCTGGTCAGTTAGGAAGGTTACGATGCAAAGAGGTAGATTAGGAATGAGACAGAGACAAAAGCAAAACAAACGGCGAGGGCTAAGGACTAAGGATGGGAGGTCAAGATGAAGATCTGCAGATGCAAGCACAATTGCAGAAATCAGTTATGCTCCTGCCTTACGATAAACCCAAGCACAGAATGTCAGCATATAAATTCAACCTGTCTGCGCTGTCGTCCTCGTCACAGATGTACAGTTCGCAGTCGGGACTCAGAATGCACAGGGAACTCTCCCCAAAGCACAACTCATCCCTTGTGACGTCACAGTAACTGCTCACCACGGACAGGTCATCTGGATCGTCCTGATTGGTGGAGGAGACAAATAAACATCCAATCAATGCCAAAAGCAGCGGCAGAACAGTATACAGATGACAATTTTACACATATTCCTTTTCAGAATAGCTAAGTCCGGGGAGCTTCAGTAGTTCAGTATATTAAAAAGTTACTTTACAAATACCAGAAATAAATTTTAACTAAATGACTAAAAAGAAGACCAGTGATAATCTGACAAATGAAATGAGCAATAATATCTTTGTAACCTGCACAGAGCTTGGCATCTACTAGAAAAATAAGTTGACTGATCCAAATACCTTTTAATTATTCTAACTATTAGCTTACTGTATATGAAAAACACACCAATATAGAACCGCATAAATAAATACAAGTATGAACTTACTCGGTACGACTTTGTGTCTGCAGTTCCTACTTATAAATCCAATGCAAAGGCCGAGACGTCACCTAAGGAAGACGGCATCTCCTCTGCTCTCGCCTGTCTCTGCTCTCTTTCCTTCTCTAGATTACAGGGTTACACTGCCGTAACTCAACCTGTCTTATGATTATTTAATTGCAATGCTTTATGTTATTATGTTTCTGATGGTCTCACTCTTCTTAATCTGTCACTCCTTTTAAATGCAGAATTTCAAGGTGCTGTTTCTTCACTGATTTTTCGATTCTCCTCTCGCAGTCATGACTGTCGTAACATATAACTGTCATCTTTGAGAAAAGACACTTCTCACAACTGCTAATTTTAAAAATGTTCTTCCACACGATGTCTCTACAGGTGGATCACATTTTTAAAATTTCTCCTCTTTTTGCATTCTTTCCTTCTATGTTCTATAAATATTCCATTCAATGGTTTTCTATCAGTTGAACTGGAGCATGACTGCACAAACATTAAAACTACCAAACGAAAAGATGTGCAAAAAGGCAGCCGAGGGTGCAAGTGCAGAGTAGCCAAATGGGTATAACTCGACAGGCTCAAGTGGCGAGCGCTGGAACACAGCGGGCCACCTGCAGACAGGTATGACAGAGGGCTCCAGCTAATAAGGGGGCAGCATAGCCTTCCTGATGATGACCTTGAGTTTATAAGAAAACGTCACAGTCATCAGCCTGGCCTTTGCAGACTCTCTGTCATGATATTACATTACTATTCCTAAACACAATGTAAGCGATCCCCTCTTGTTAATTTATAATTAGAGTGTGTGCTCCCCCTATTCCCAACCTGTGGTTTTTAAGCATTCTCTAATGGCACGCAAAGAAGTCTGGTGTATCATTTAACGGAGTATAGCTTCACCGGCTTCATTTATTCAGAAATTGGGTTAGACCTGCAGCCCTGTTGTGATAGAGGCCTAAATTAGGACTTTGGGAAACGGAAGGACATTCCACACCTGCTCTACTGCTGTGTAGCTGTATAGCCTGTTGAACGGCATTCTGTCAGCAGAGCTGCATTTTCATTCAATATTCTTAATTAAGTTGCCACATCGATTCCTCTCTATTGCTCTTTCTGGCTGCACCCGCTTCCTCCTTAGTGTCACAGTACCAGCCAATGTCAAATCTGCCCAGTGGGGCACCATTGCCTCTGACTCACCTGCGGAGGCACCTTGGCATGGAGATGCCTGAGCCGCAGGCAGGATTGGCAACGGGAGGGATCGAAGATATTGGGCTGGAAGTTGCTGCAGCAGAGGTCTTCGCCGGCTAGTGGCATGTCGCGTCTGGGGGGGCTATGCAGTCTCGTTCATTGCCCTTCAATTAAAACATGAGGATTATGATAAAGTACAGCTCTGTGTTGTACAGTATGAAGTGCCATTTCAGGAGGCATCGGGACAGCATGAAAATCGATAAAACACAGAAGAACACAACAGGAAAAGAGAAATTACCCATGCTGCCATGCAGAGACAGCAGTCAAAAAATGTATAAGAGGAGCAGACTGAACGAATGAAACTAGATTCTGTGAGCATCTAGTCCTCGTCATCGCATCTGAACAAACGCAGCCTCACCATCCGTGGCAGGACTGTAACCGCAGCTGTATACAATCCTGTGGACTGTGGCAAACTTACAGGTACTTCATTTCAGAGCTCGGCAGAGCCAGAAACTCATTCAGCCGGAACAACTAGTTAATTAGTTAAGGGCCAGAAAATTCCCCAAAGAGCAGCTGCACCACTTAGCTAAGTCCACAGTTCTGCAGCTGCAGAGAAACACGGCTCCCAAACAAAGCAATTAAGATTTACATTGCACATGTATTGCAAGAAATGTGCAGTATATTATGGAATATTGAATTAATGCACATTCCAATTACATCAACAAGAAGAAAGTAAAAATCACAAAAGTTTTTTTTAACAGTACCTTTAGTACCAGTCACCCTCGGTCAGATGCAGTCCATTTAAACAGAAAATAATGTGTCCACCAGAATTCGAGACATGCCTCTTTGCGAGGGTACTTAAATCTCCCCAGGGGTTCACGTGCTCATTGGCTGCTCAAACAATGGGTGAATGGCGACCGCCAAGGCCAGCCATTTTGGCTCAGTTTGAGACAACAACATGCCCAGATTAACACAGAAGAGCCAACATGGCACCCACAGCCTGATGGTTCCTTGACCAATGGCTGTATTAAATATCATCTGCTTTAGAAAAGGAGACGAGACACCTTGTGAGATGCACAGATGGCAAGCGTAATCCCGAAGCAGGCTACATAAATATAATTAAGGAGTGGGGTTTTAAATAAACTGGGGAATTCGATCAGACACACTTCTGTGACATTTGTAAATTGCTTGTTTCTCGTGCATTATTTGCTGCATTTTGAAGATGTTTGTCTAAATTGTAACATTGAATTTGCCCATTCAATCACTGGGACATACAACAATCCTGCTGATGAACAGAGGGGCCAACTGTAGTAAGCTTTTATTAACAATGCAAATAATGTTATTTTGGTGTTCAGCACAAAAATACAATTATAAAAAGACACACATCTTTACATGGGAAGAATATAACAACCATCGCAGTATTCGCAGCTCCTCCCTGATGAGGTGGCTTTATAACATCTTGACAGTGTTACCCGGCGGTACTTCAGAGAACCTTCGACTGTGAAGCTCATCATGACTGCTACAGGTTCGACAAGCCTGGGCAACCCTAATGCTGCCACCTCCCCTCGCCAATCAGTCTTGGTGCTGCGTCCTCCTCCCTGTCTGTCTGCGCCTCTGCTTTTTGCTGGTCCGCCCAACTCTGGACTTCCCCTCTGTAGGCCCAGACTTCCTGTTTGGCCCCCTGCCTCTTCCTGATCTCTCCTGGCCCCGGTGACTTGCTGTCCCTCGCTTCTTCCGCTTCTTAGTGCGAGTGTGAAGGGAGGCAGTGAGGCAGGACAGCCTGGGGGGGGGGGGGGGTACAAGGTTGGGGGGGTTATTTATACAGCTAAGTTTCAACTGTACCCCCCTTTCTTTTTCACAGAT
>JAACJT020000037.1:1513492-1570556 GCA_009936485.2 Gymnarchus niloticus
GAGAGATGCTGGCCTGCAGGTGGCTGCTGGCTCGCTCACAGGCTGCTGGGCAGCCTGGCCACACCTCTCCCTTCTGGGCGCTCAGGCTCAGCTGCACAGCTCGGCACAGCTGCTGTATGGCTTTAGGCAGCGGGTGGCTATGAGGGGGCAGGACATCATCCTGGTTATAGTCTGTGTGCCCACGTGTGTGTGTGTGTGTGTGTGTGTGTGTGTGTGTGTGTATTTACAGTATGTGTACTCACTCCAGCGTGTGCAGAGCTCTCGGCAGGCGCTCAGCTGCAGCCAGCAGTGACCTTACAGCATCATCGTCGCCCTGCAGCCAGCGTGCCGCAGCCTTCAGGACCAGCGCCCACCAGCGACACACGGGGTCTCCCACTGAGTGTGACAGGGACGACCACACCGTTGGTGGAAAGAAACATCCAGAATCACATTTAGTGCATGTGCCTTTTCAAAGCGCTAATAAGAGTAAAGTTACACATGGTCTCCCTGGGAGTCTCCTGCTTAAAGACACCTCTGACCAGAGGGAGATCACCTGCATGTGTATACCTGATGGCGTGCTGTGGTTTGCAGGGGGAGGGAACGGAGGAGAGGGGGAGGGAGACTCCTCTGTGCAGATGTTCAACAGATGAAGAAACTCCAAAGCGCTGGAGAACTCCCTGCAGGAGGAGAGGAGGCTCAGCTTACACAGGAGAAGCAGGTCTGCATTCACAGCTCATTAACATACACAGCCTCAACACTTACGTTAATGGGCATAAAAAAAAAATATATATTTTGTCTGCCTTGTGGTAATATCCCTCCAATCATACACTGCAGTCTCTCATTCTCACAGACACCCCAGCCACTCCTCTGACTCCACAAGCTGCCCCACCCATCACACAAGCTGCCCCGCCTCCCCAAGCCCAGATAAGGTGACAACAGCCCGGAGCTACCCTGTGTCCTCCCGCGGCTTCTTCGTCCCAGTGTCGGCATGTGGCTGGATTAGCGAGTGCACGGCTCTCTCCAGCAGCTTCTCACAGAAGCACCGGTGCAGCTGGCTGATGGGGTCGACTGTGTGAAACAGCGGGGATGGGGTGAGGGTGTTGGCATGATGCGCAGCTCAGTAACCCACCTCTCTCATTGACTGACAGCTCAGCAGGTCAATCAGATTCCATAAAGTCAGATTACAAGTGTCAAAGCTGTAAGTAATTTATTACAGAGCTGTAATAAGGATGTTCAACCATAATGCACCTGGGTCTCTCTGTGACGTATAGACACCCTCTCCGCTCCCAGACTTCACAGACCAATCACAGCTCAGGAAGAACTGCCTGCCCAATGGGGTGAACAGCCAGCATAGCCAATCAGGGGCCTGCCTGGACTCAGACTGACAGGCCAGGCTCTCAGCACAGCTCAACAGGTATCCCTGAAAAAGGAAGGGGAAGAGAAGCAGAGGAGGGCTGTTAAAGAAGGAGAAGCACCACATGAACAGAGAGCGGGAAAAGGATGGGAGGGAGCTGAGGGCTCACCGGCAGGCAGGAGAGGTGGTGGCCCAGCACCATTCGCAGTGCAATGGCCGCCGTGACGTAGATCTCGGCCTGCTGTGGGGGAGGCACCTTTCCCTGGGCACTCTCACTCAGGTTCACCGCACTCAGGGACAGGGACAATCCCCACAGGCCACTGTGCTGGGGCAACTTCCCTAGGGGGGCAAACAATCACCTTCAGTTAACCTTGAAAGGTGGAGATTTCAATCATCAGCTTGACTAACTACTGTGGAGTAATCAACATCCAGAAACAGGACACTCAAGGTGACACTGCAAATTGACAGTCCACAGGCAGACCGACAGGCTGAGCAACAGACAGGCTGCAGACAGAAACACCAGGCTGTGTTGGTTAGGAAGGGATCCTGTGCTGAGCATGCAATGTGTGCTTGGTAAGGGGGGGGGCTCACCTGTCAGCTGCAGCTGGCTAAGCCTCTGGTACACCAGGGCGGCATCCCGTGAGCTTGTCTGAGACTCCTCCCCTTTATGCTTCCCACCAATCTGATGCACCAGCCAGCCCAGCGGGGTGGGCCGGTGCAGGAAATAACGAATGAGATTCCAGGAGAGGGAGCAGGCCAAGTCAAGACCTGTTGCAGGGGGAGCCCTAGACAATACGGACAGGCAGGTCTGGAGGCTGGTAGCTGCGGCTGCGTAGTCACCCTAGGGAGTTGGAGAAGTACGCATGGGGGGTGTCATTGTTACTTTGCTGTAAAGGAGCTTCAAAAGATGTGTCTGAGAACAGAAATCAAAATTATAGAGCCTCCACTCACCCTCAGCAGCTGCAGGTCAGCCTGCTTGCGGTGCCTCCAAAAGCAGACAGACTTGGGTGAGTGGAGGGGGGTGACAGGCTCCCACAGGTACAGGACCCTCACGCAGCCCCACATGGCCCCCACGCCACTCAGCAACCACACACTGACCCAAGGCAGCAGCCACCACAGCCACACCGCTGTAGAGAGTTCATGAACGGAAGAGTCATTCTATTCTGCATCTCAGTTCCAGCAACCTCGAAGGACCAGAACAGCTCCAGGTTACCTAATCATAAGTTTCTACACCATCTCCTGCCATCGTCACTCTCTCACCTTCACTGGGATGCTCACCTAAGCTCTGAGTCTGACCCGAGAAGTCCAGCACGGTTCTGGAGGGTCTGTGTCCCACAGAGGCCGGAGTCCATTCGGGCCCACTCCGGGGTTCGGGGCCGAGAAGTGAGGGCAGAGGGTTGAGTGACAGGCAGAGGAAGGTGAGGGCACAGAGGAGGATGCGCGAGCGGTCCATGACGCCCACAGAGGGAGGTGAGCCAGGCTCGTTCTTCACCTGCAGCACAGAAAGCTGACAGTCGCACGTCTGAACTGCCTCAAGACATCTGTGTGTCCAAGCCCTGCCCCTCTTCTCCACACCCCTACACCCTTTCCTGTAAAGGCCTTCAGTAACTTACCTGCTCGTGGTCCAGTAGGGGGCTCCCAGGCTCTGAGTCGATGCAGTAGGGGGAAAACTGCTGGGGGGACACAGAGCCCGGGTCTGAGGCAGGTGGCGACATCATCACCATCTCCGGCTTCATCTCGGCGTCATCTGTCTCACATACCGACTCTGGAGCAAAAAAGAGGAGACCACCTCCTTACTCAACACTCAAGTGGAACTCATTTCTAAGTTTACCATTATTCTTACACAAAACTCACTTTATGGCACGGTTGTAGGGAACAAAGGAACCTACCCACAGACCATCTGCAATTACAGAACACAATCAAATGCGAGAATTCCTCCGAGAACTTACTGTTCTTCTGATTGGCCATCTTGAGGGTCAGGTTCTCTTGCCGGAGTTTCTGATTGGCCTGCTGAAGGTACTTTATGTAGTCAATGGCCTTCTTCAGCACTCCTGACTTGTGCATCTACAAGGTAAAAGGTGTGTTAATGTGGAGGAATGACGACACATCTATTCAAACAGATATCCACAAGCCAACATTTCAGTCAAAGATATACTCAATAATACAATGTAAAGCTAAGTTCTTTAGCACTCATGCTAAGTAACAAATGACCAGTTCCTTGGACACAAACACATAGAATCCTACCACTTCCGACACATTTTCTAAGTTGTTCCAAATCTACATTTAAATATCTTCCCGCGTGACCAACCTTGGCGTCATTGCCCATCACCAGGTCTCTCAGCTCCAGGATCTTGTCATTGATAGAGGAACGGTATCTTTTCTCGATGATATTGTGGGTGGTCCTCCTCTCACCCTCCTTCATTCCTGCTGCTGGCCCCATCCCCATGCCCATTCCTTGGTCTGTTCCTGCCTTGCCATTGGTTCCACCAACAGATGTCCCTGACGATAGCTGCTTGATTGGCAGCTTGTCTCCTCCCCCCATCACAACGGGAAGTGTGGTCAGGATGTTGCCGCCCATCAGTGTCTAAAGAAATAAATATTACTAAATAGTCCGACAAAGTGTAGATCACTCATCTACCAGCATCAACCATGAAATCCAAGGCAAATACTATTAAAATTTGAGGAATAGACTGCAAGCCATAAAAATAACACCGCGGTGGTGAAATGAGATGGGTGGAGGTGCACAGCACGAGTGGATGGTGAAAGATGGAGGAAGAGACAGGCTTACCGGGACCTGCAGGGCTGTAGTCTGGATGGGTGTGGTCAGGGTTGTGATACCAGTTGGGTTCTGTACAGTGGAGAGAACCTGTGTGCCGTCGGGCTTCAGGGTGGTCAGCACCAGGGAGTCTGTCTTTAAAATCTGGGGTTGATGCACCAGAACCTCAAAGAAGGAGACCAAATATGGAGACAGTGCAGAAAGCAGGCTAGGGCATATTTAATGTCATGACTACAGTGACAATTCAACCACTGTACTGACTGGCACTTGCTGTACTTGTTGTGACACTGTATGGACAGCGGGCGCCGCGGAGAGTGTCTGAATGGTCTGGCCGGCCGATGTCAGCACACGTTGGTGCTGGATCGCCATTGGTTGAACCTGTGGTGACGTCACAATGCTTTGCATTTGTGGTTGAAGAACTTTAAGGAGACGGAGGGACAAAAATGAGACTTAATTACATAAGATAATGGTGATGATGGAATCATTTACTACAGCTTTACATAATTAAAAAAAAACCAAAATTTTACGTGTAAAACATACAGATAAAGCAAAAATACAAAATAACAAAACCTGTGATTATGACAGAATTGCTCTATGTCACCACATGACCAAACACAGCTAGCATTCAGGGCTGGAAGGCAACCATTCAAATTCACAAAGAGCCTAATAAATTGGCACTCACCCTGGAAACCAGGTGTGGGGCTCTGGTGGCAGATGACAGAGTTCTGGATAAAGCGGGAGGGTGAGGCACTGGTGAGGGCAGGAGCGAACATCACAGCCGGGGCCTGTGTCTGCACCGGCAGGGCCTGGCCTTGGGCCTGCACTGAAAAGCCAGGGGCCTGTACTGCCAGAGCCTGAACTGCAGGGACAGCTGTGCCCTGCACTTGGATGGGCTGGGCCTGCTGCTGCTGTGGTGCCATCTGTTGGACAGGCTGGGGCCGTGGCTGAAGAGGGGGAGGAGCACGGCTCTGGGCCTGGGGCTGGACTGGCGTCTGGGGAGGGGTCAGCGGGACATGAGGGGGCTGGGTGGGGGTGGCAGGTGTCAGGGGGCAGGCACTATGATATCCAGCGCTCCCAGATGTTAGGGACACTGGCAGGGCTTCGAGGGGAGGCTGAGTGATGGCCCCGGGGCCATTTTGGAGGGGCCCAGGTGGGATCTGATCCTCAAAGAGGTCGGGAAAATCACCGACCTGGTTGCTGACAAACTGCAGCATCTCTGTGACAAAAGACAAGTCATGTCAGGGACACAGGAACACTGACTGTAATTTGACTGTGAGCCCTCAGTTTCTTACAAAGGATGTGGTCAATAATCCCTAAACATGTCACTGTAAAGGTGCTTAGACAGGACTTAAAACATGAACGTGGTCTACATAAGAGACAAAAAATTCTCAGTTCTGTTTGTTGGAAACAAATGTCCATCACCTAACTGCTTATCCTGGTCTGGGTCACAGGGGGCTGGAAGCCAAGCCCAGGCAGCATAGGGTACGAGGCCGGGCTAAACCCTGGACAGGATGCCAGTCCGTCACTGGGTACGAGGCTGGGCTAAACCCTGGACAGGATGCCAGTCCATCATTGGGAACGAGGCTGGGCTAAACCCTGGACAGGATGCCAGTCCATCACTGGGAACATGCACACACAATAACTCAATATGGGAAATTTATAGATGCCAGTTAGTCTAACTGCCTGCCTTCAGAATCAGGAAGGAAACCAGAGTACCCAAAGGAAACCTGGGAGACACACAGAGTGGAGGTGGGACTTGAACCCCCAACCCTGAAGGTATCAAGTAACAGTGCTAACCACTGAGCCAGCATATCCCCCTTTGTTAGAAACAAACTTCATTCACAAAATGACTAAAACTTCCCATCATATAAACTTAGATAACACCAGCTTACTACAAAAATGGGGGAAAAAAAAAAAAAAAAAAATTCTTTTGGGAACTTGACCAGCACCTGCCACCAAATATGCATTAAGAATGGAGAAAAAGAGGTTCTAGACTTACTTCATAACTTAAATAAAAATTTAAGTGTTCCCATTCACAGCCGACAGGGGCATATCTTTCTGATCTGTCCAGCAGCCTCCTCATAGCAAAAGAGCTTCTCGCATGAAGATGACGGTGAGCAAACCCAAAATAAACTAAACATGCACAGAAGGGACCGCCAGGGTGACAACGACAGTGGAAAGTTCCAATACGGAATCCATGGTAATGCCGATCCCAAAACGTAACACACAATGCTGAAGCATAACAATACCCCATCACGTTAACTACCATGTTGTCATGTCAAAATAGCCCCCAATCATCACCAAAGACACAACATGACAACACAGATGCCGTCTCATGATGACACGCGAGAGCGCTCCTCAAAGTATGTGTGGTGATGGAGAACAGGGCCATACAAATGAGGAGTCACTGTGAATGCAGAAGCTATACAAGACAAATGGATATTGTCTGTGGGGGGGGGGGAAACAAACGGCAGGAGAAAGATAAATAAATAAATAGTGTTGTCATAGCCATGCTAGGTTACGGGAGCTGCTTAATACAGTCACCTCTGACTATGGTTCATGTTCTGGCTGAAACGGAACTGAGGGTAGGGTTATTTATTCTAGATAGCAAGAATCTCCATTGGAGTAACGAGTGCAATCACAGACTGTCCCAGAGAGTAGCCTTGAACACAGTAACCTTGAAAGACCAATGACCCAATTATCCCTCTGCTATTGATCATTTTCCTCAAATTTCAAAAGAGGGTAACATCACTCAACTGGTTTAAAAAGAACTTTCTAGGTCACGATTTGGTAAACAGAGGCTAACCCTTCCGGCCAAAGACCAGCCATAGATAACGGTCAGCATGGCTATACTATGTGTATCCTCTCCAGGGAGGGGGCTGTCTTCTGAGGTTTCTGAATTCAGAATTTTATAGGGACGGCAGACTGACTTTGTTGCCAGTGTTTAGTGTAACAGTAAACAGCTCAGAATAAACCCAATGTTCCTGACACTGCGAGAACCTTTCCCTTGAAAGCAGAGAGGTATTTTTGGCTGGAGTGTCAGTGTTTCAGCAGCTCCTCAACAAGACGGTGATGAAATAAAACTACAGACGCAAATGATCAAAACGACAAATTACTGACTTGAAATGTGTCATGTTTAAGAAAAGCAACGGGGGGAAAAAAAACAAACAATGAACTTCGCCGTACACAAAGGGCATATTTTTACATTGAAATGCACTTGCTATTGCCAAATACTGACATTACGTCTGCATGTGTGCTGCGGCTTCCTTACTTAGCTACGGAATGTCGGCTGTGCCGGGATAACATAAAGAGATGCCGAGCTAAGCAAGGCTGCTTTACGGGGCTTGGTGATGAGACGGAGAGGGTCTGACAGAACTCTTAATCTGCGCTCGATCTCCGTCTCTTTAAGTTTGTAAACAGATGAAAACCATGTAATAATATACCGCATTAAATAACGTCTCGAAATTCCAGAAATAACGATCAAGACTAAAGGCATCACGAACAGAAAACAACACAGGCAACAAATATAACCACCATTTCAAAATACTTCATCCATCATACGGCGACAGTGTTGCGGTGTGTGATCTTATGTAACATAATCAAGCCATGGAGTATTAAGATAATATTCCGGCTGGCAATAAATACGCTGATTATCGATTAGACTGCCATCTGAATGGCTAGAGGATGTATTAGTTATCGGAGGCGCCGGACCGACCCCAGACCAATATAAAAAGCATTCAGCATTTCAGCTATTTTATAACTAACATTCTGATTTGTTTACCGACGCAGTCATCACCCACCATCGATGTCACCGAGGGTAAATTCATCCCCCAGTTCCGATAACGTGGGGTCCATGCTCTCCATCGTCGGTATATACTCCCCTCCGTCCATCAGCCCCGTCTTGGACTCCCCAGTTACCACCGGAGAATGATTAAAGGAAAAACGTCGAAGTCTTACGCCAAAATCCTCTAAACACCTTAGCTATGTTTTGTTAAAAATTATAAAAAAAAATTAAAAAATAAAAGACCTGGTAGCCCGAGGAAGCAATAATCTCTGTTAGCGGACCCATTTACAAATTAAAGGAAGCCATTTTGCTTTTCAGCTATTACGTCATTTACAAACATACCAAATTCAGCTGAATTTCTGATTGGTGAATTATTGCTGTTGTTGGCCTAACACCAGGTGCCGCCAACCAATCAAAACGCTCTTTGTGCCATGGTCTGATAGCACGTCATTGATCAGAAGCTTCGTTTAATTTTAATTGTCCACGCCCCAACCAAAGAAAACCCCGCCTAAATACAGAGGAAGGAAATACTACACGGCCGTGGTCAAACTTTTAACAGCAGCACATATGCGTGATAGTAGCTATCAGTAGACGTAATATATTTTTTTGTAATTTTACTACTGTAAATACTTCCAAATTTAAAATAAATTTTAAGATTGAAGCTTGCAAAAACAGGAAACTAACGGCTGTTAATTCAAGTCCTCTTACATATTAGAAAATGTACGACTATAATTTAGATAAACACAACCCACCAACACGAGTTATAGGTGAATGTTTTTATTGAGGAATTAAAATCAGCATCTCGTATAGCACTCAGATGTTTAAAGCATATGAACAGCACCATTACTAAATTACAGTGAATATTGAATATTCTGAGAATGGGAAAAAAATCATTCGATTTTCATATAAGAATTGAGTCTGTTCTATGAAGAACAAAAATGTTTCTTTTAATGATGTCATATCAAGGTAACCAAAATAAAGCAAACAGTTCATTGCATAATACATTATTAAAATTCAGGAATTAATAGCTTTTTCACTAGGGTGGTTCAGTTTTTAGCATTTTTGCCACACATCTCCAGGGCTGGGGGTTCGAATCCCACCTTATTCTTTGTGCAGAATTGCAAGTTCTCCCCATGTCAAGTGGGTTTTAGCCTGCAGTCCAAAGACACGTGATTAGGCTAACTGAATCTGTAAACTGCCCATACTGTATGGCTGTGTGCGCGTTCTGCGGCAGACTAGCATTCCAGCCATGGTTTACCCCAGCCTTATGCCCTTTACTGCTCCCCCCAGATAAGTTGTTTGAAAATGGATTGGTGTTTTTTCACTACTTGGTGTTATATTTCCCCAAATTAGGGGTGGTTGTGTGCCCCAGTGGATTAGGTGTCACCGGTTCAAATCCCATAACTGGCAAGACGAGCCAATATCACCACTCAGACCCCTGAACAAGGCCCTTGAGCCCAAAACTGCTCCAGCGGCACCGGATAAGCAGCTAACCTTGCGCTCTGACTCCAAGTTTGCTCTTACCTGTGTGTGCACCCTCATGAAGAGGAAGATCGGATATGTGAAAAACTATTTCCAATGCACTGTGTGAATGGTTTGATTGGCAAATAAAGATTTTTAAAAACTCTTCAAAACACCATGTTAAGACACTTCAAATGCTTCATCTGCAAACTTATTCCCATGGCTTAATCAAGCAAATTGACTAAAATCTGGAAGCTATATACAGTGTCAGTTTAAAGTCTGGAAACACTTTCTGCAGTTCATTTTTCTTCAGAACAATAACATAACACAGCTCCAGGCTCAGTAAGAGCTACATGGCAAAGCAGAGTAAAGGAGTGCTCAGTAGAATGCCTGGCCTCCATAGTTAAGCCAAATAAACCAGAGAAGGTTTCGCATGAACTGGAATGGAGAGTGAAGGTACGGCCTCCAACAGGTGCTCTGCATGTGTGGGGAACACCTTCAAGACTTTTGGAAATACAGCCCAGGTGGGCGCCTCATGAAGCTGGCAGGGAGAATGCCAAGAGTGTGCATCAAAGCAAAGTATAAATTTGACATATTTTTATTTGTTCCAACACATTTTCTAATCCCTGTATAATTCCATGTTATTTAATAGTTTTGATGTCCTCAGCATTATACAATAAATAAAATCCCTACTACTGAAAGAGTTAGTCTTTGTCCAGACTTTTGACTGGTACTTGATATCACAGAATCATTTCCACACTAATTTGATGTCATATTGGAAAATCTTCATAATAACAACAAACTAAGATGGCACATAACTAATGCTAAATGATGGCACATCTTTTCCGATCTTCTGATCCAGAATCTTTACCGTTTGTTCAAGTGAAACTCCCAAGATGTCTTCTCCAAGGTGCTGGAGTCTGAGGTACCAACACACTGCCTGACTTTCTCCTTCACCACCTTCACCTCCAGCCCCCCCACCATAGCAATCCCAGAGGCCAGCCTTCCTGTCTCGGTCACGGCCGATACGATTCGTGCAGCTGCCCCCACCCGCTCCAAGCCTGTTGATACTCCCGCACCACCTGTCGCCATGTTGTCTCCCACTGGCCCCACCACTCCTCCAACAGCCTGAGCCCCTTCTGCTCCGGCAGATTCCACAGATGGTCTCGCCATTTCTGCCAAGCCAACAGCTTGCTCCACAGAACTTGTACCTCCCACTCCTACATATTCCGTGGAACTTGCTGGCATGCTCTGGACAACCCCCAGGGTTTGGGGCAAACCTAAGACTCCAACCACCCCAGCCCCTAGGGTTGTCCCAGCCTTTACTACTGCCCCAGGCCCTAGGGTTGCTCCAGCCCCCAGGACTCCACCCCCCACAGCCGCCACTCCCACTGAGGCGGCTCCCAGTACTCCGACCTGCCTCAGTGCCTCTGTAGCAGCTCCCGCTGGAGTGCTAGCATCGGCTCCGGCCAAAGCACCCACTGACCCCCCTATAACTGCTCCAAAAGCTGCCCCTGCAGCCCTAGCAGTACTCCCTGCTGTGACAGCTGCCACCACCCCAGCTGCACACCCCCCTCCCAAACTGCCAGCTACGGCCATTCCCGCTAAATGCCCTGCTGCAAATCCTGCCACATTCCCAACCAAAGTGGCACCCGCAGCCACAGCAAGGGGGACTGCTGCCCCTAAAACTGCCCCCAGGGCCGCTCCTGTGGCACCAGCAGCCACCATGAGTTTAATTTTTTCCAGGACTTTTTCCGAGAAAACGGCCTCCTTCCTGAACCTCTTTAGAGTGGAGTTCAGGAATACTTCCCGGTTTTTTGTGCCATTATCTCCTCTCCTCCTTTTCCACTGCTCCTGTCGTTTCTCCTCTCCACCATCTGGAGTCACTACGTCAAGATTGTGCTTCCTCCTCTTGGCCCCACCCATCGCCAGTCCCCCCTTGTCCTTTGTTGCCTCTCGCTCCCTCATCAGCCTCTCCTGTTCTTCCCTGATGACTGCCTCTGCTTCCTGAAACATGTTGTTAGTGTAGCACTCGCCTCCATTGGCCTCTACCATCCTCTCCACCTTCTCCAGCAAGTCCCTCACTTGCTCTCGGTCCTCTGGGTTCCTGTTGTTAAGGACATGGTACCGGCTCCCACACCTCTCCAGCAGTGATCTGAGGTCCTCTGGGGCTTCATCTCTCAGGTATTCATCAATGCCCCTCCCTTCCAGGTCATCCCCCCTTGTGAACACAACCACAGTGTGACTGAGGATCGCCTTCTCCCCAAAAATGATGTCCACCTCCTTCACTGCCCTTGCCTCATCTTCTGTGTATCGCCCCAGCTGGATCACTAAAAGGAAGGCGTGGGGTCCTGGGGCCAGCTGTATGACACACTTGGCAATTTCTGTCCTGATATGCTCCACATCAAAATGGGTGTCTCCAAACCCAGGCATGTCCACTACTACCACTCTCCTCCTCCTCCGCCTTGCAGCTCCGCTTTCCTTATCCGGTCCATCAACATATTCCACACTGCCCTGTTCACAAGTCCGAGTCACAGAGCTGGCACTAAGTTTTGACAGGAAATGCCTTTGACCGAGGATGGTGTTGCCAGAAGCACTCTTTCCAGACCCAGTTTTGCCGATCAAAACTAGTCTGAGCTCTGTAATTTTGGACTCATCATCATCCTCTTTGTCAGTCACCATTTCACCACTTTCATGACATGGTTCTCTTTCCTTCCTGTGATCACCTGTAGGCAAAACAAATACGAAAGCCACAACTCACACAAAGTATTTTACTAGCAATACGTAAACCATATAGAGTAGGGGTAAATAGATCAAAGAAACCCTTAGTTACGTTTTCGTGGGTTACGCTTGCAGTAACTGATAAATCAAACGGCTGTGTGCCATTCTAAAATACACTAGTTAAAGCACTGGGCATTCAGCCAAGCTACGCAAGTTCACTGATATACTGTAACATAAAAACCATGGAGCATTTTTTCCATCAGCTATTTCCGGTACACAGATTACTTTGTTTTGCTATGCCAACTAAGAAATGAGTAAAATCATCCAGTACTATTTAACTGAAACAGCTTAAATCCCAGAAAGTATGTGGTCTTCCTGCATGAGCTATCAGTCTGTAAATTAGGTGTGTCGCCCAAAAAAGCTGTTTGTTTACGTGCTAACAGCTAACCGGCTAAACGATGAAGCTAAGAGTATAATATTATCTAAACCCCAGACTCACCGCCTGTGTCATGTACCGCTCCTGAAGCGTCTCCTTCTACTGGGTCCAAAGCCTGCGTGTCCATTTTGGTGCCCATCGAACTTTTAATGGCGATCTGTCCTCCTAGAAACACGGTCAACCAAGTCAGTTACTGGAAAACGGTCCACCAAACCTCCACTCAGGTCTTTGGCGCCATCTAGTGGTGAATTTAGTCATTTTCAGCCTGTACGTGGGTTTCACAAGTCATACAACTACATGCATTAAAACTTAATTGCCACTTACCAAGTGAATATGCGAAACGGAGCTAATACAGAAATAGCAGACACAGATTTGCCAATAGTACGTAATTTACACAATTATCAACGATCCTACACGGTCAACATAACCTTCGCCGAAACAGCAGACCCCAATAGTGAAGTAGACCTATTTTCTGTATCGGGGTTCATACGCAGCACAAGTACAGACACAGTTTTAACCATTTAAATGCCCCCCCTTAACCAGTAAACTCCCCCAATAATATCTAATGGCATAACATATTCATCCATCGTCCAGTCACTTGTCTTGGAGCCCGCCTTGAGCAACATATATACACACAACACAAGGCTGGGGTGCACGCTGAGTGTGATGCCAGTCGAAAGTGCGGCACGTGTTCGCACGCACATCATCATTCGCGAAGGGCAATTTGGCGACGAGAATTAGTTCAAATGCATGTCGTTGGATTACGGAAGGAAACCAGAAGACCCAGTGATTCAAACCCTCAGTGCTATAGGATACCAGATAATAGCACTACCCACTGAGCCATTGTGCCTCTGCATCAACATATATCTTTGTAATTTAAAAATAAGTACACACACAAGCTTGAACTGTACGCCTGTGGTTTATTCTATAAAGTTTCAAATATGAACAAAAATGCAAAATAAAAATTCACAGAAACATGAGATTAACATAAAAGCAGGTAGAGCGATACGTGAAGTCTGGGAATTTGACTCTCGACCCGTAAAAGCAGCGTACAACTTATCTAAATGATGGTAAAATGAGTTATCCAGAGGTGAATTCAATTATAGATCCATTGGATAACGCCGTTACTGGCAACTGATCACCTGCGAAAGGAATAAACAAGTCAACAGGGTGAGTATCAAAAGTAAGACCCGAAGCTGCGTCTGAGGACGGCCACCTATCAGTTTTTCGCGCATATGACCAGTAGGGGGCAGCATTGTACCGTTTAACCACGAAGCATCCCCACTCGTTTCAAATGCTGATGCTGGTTCAGCACCACAATCGTATCACGCCGGGGACAGGCTGAACTGTAGGTGACCTTTGTTCATACATACCAGTGCTGATTATGAAAGACCAATATATAACCATTATAACAATCATTATGATGTTTGGAAGCAGCCACTATTGTAAATGAAGGAAAAAAAGTACCTGAAATGTATTCAGACAGTTCTGCTTTAAATCAACAGTTGACTAAAATGGTGCAAAACTAGTCACATGTATATAATGGTGATTTTCAGTTAAGACTACAAATTCAACAGAACTCCTCTGGGGAATGGTATTGAATTTTGCAGTTTCCTCCGCTGCAAATTGCTTAAGCAAACGTATTACACTACAAAATTTAAGTTACAAAAAAATCAATTCAATAATTTTTTAAATACTCTCCATCCTAAATGTATTCAACCTTTCCATTCTTGCTACGAAAAAATTGAAAATAGCCTAATTCTCATTTATTTCCATAAAATTTCAGTTTATTCTGTTCCTCCAAATGCTCCTTGTACACCCATATATACTGTGTATACACACACACACACACACACACACACACACACACACTTGTTTGCACCCCTGTGTGCTCCAGTCACTGGCCACAGAACACAAGTTCCTCCTCAGAATCTTGGGGGCACTATAGCTCAGTTCGGGAACGGGAGATGCGAGGCCCCTTCCTGATCTCTTTTCTCTTCTCCTCTTTCCGCCGCCGCTTCTCCTCCTCTCTTAGGATCTTCTGAAAGGCCTCGGCGGTGTGCAGCATCTTCGCAGGAGAGAGCCAGGGATTTATGAGAATGAGCTTTGGGGGGGGGGGGGGTTGGTGGTGGACAGTGAGAGCAAGTGAGGCTGGCTCGCCTGTAACTCACATCATCTCTCTCGGTGCGGTAGGGGTTGATGAAGTCTGGAGATTTCTCTGTGATTCCCAGCTCCTGTGACATCTGAGGGGGAAGATGAGGAAGGAGAACAGAAGAAAAGCCAAAATTGGAAAAAAAAAAAAAAAAATCCTTAGAGTCACTTAAATCCAGTGTTGTATTGAAGAAAAATGTTGCCTTATAATCTTGAACATGCCCAGTGAGCAAAATGTTATTTATTTTTTGCACACATTTTTACATAATTACAGTATTTGCTCATTTGAAAAAGGAGAGACAGCTTCATTCCCAGTCTCCCCCATCTTCCTATGGCTTTGCTGCTCTGTCTCTCTCCCCCAGTCTTACCAGCGTGAGCACATGCTGGTGTGCTCCCCCAGCAAAGACACCCGTCAGGTTGCAGAAGTGCAGGCCCCAACGCACCAAGCCTCCCCAGTCGGCATTGCGGTCATAGTAGTGGTGCACGATGCGTGGGAATCGCAGGGCCACGTCGCCAAAGAAGGCTGTGTTCTCCAGCACATGGGAGTATGCTGAAGATGTATCCACACACAAACACAATTATGATTTACAGATGGCAAGTAGTCTTTACGTCCAGGTGACTTCAAACCTTAGAGGGGTTTTGCTGTTGTGCCCTTGGAGAGGGTAGTTAATATCAGTTTCTGTAGCAAAATATCCCGCCATGTAAATGGGTAAAACCTAAGTTTAATCATCAACTAAGCACTTAAAAAGTTAATGTAAATTATGCTGGGTGAGTCACAAGCAGTGAAACACTTAGAACTGAACGGAGAGAGAGAGAGAGAGAGACAGAGGAGGGAAGGGAAGGGATGGATGAGAATGAGAGGGTAAAGAGCTAGAGGAAGTGAGATGGAATAAGGAGTGGGGAAACAATGAAAGAGGGAAGGAAAAAACGGTGTGTGTGGGTGAGCTGTCAATACTGAGCACCAAGAGCCTGACCTTCCTTGATCTTGTCATCTAGCGGGAAGGGGTCATCTGGCTGCATGTTTGCAGCAGTGAGGACCGCCCTGGAATCCTCCAGGACCTTGAGAAAGACACCCACCACCTCAGACTCTCTACTCCCACTTCCATTATCTCACACAAGCGTCAGAGTGTTACAGGCTAGGAAACAGACAAAATGTGCCCTATTGACTGATTCGTCTGTCTTCTGCAAATGAGACAAACAAGACTAATATTAATCGAAGTGCCCTTCAAGTTCTTAAATGAGATTGCAAACAAAGATTTATTAGTGTTTTTAAATCCTTCTCTCCAGTTACCCAACCACAGACCACTATACCTGGCAAGGCTCATAAGAGCATTTCCAATTTTATTTTTGCAAAATGTATAATAATAAATGTTCGCTAAGCCTCATGGGCAAACAAACCCACCATAACAAAAAGTCTAAAAGATGTTGAGCGGACTGTCAGCTGCCCAATTAAGCTTGAGGAGTTACAAGGCAGCATTGTGTGTGAGGGATTCCTAGCGACACGCTACCTTGAACAGCCCCTTCAGCATGATGTCAATGATCTTGTACTGCTGGTTGATGTCATTCAGCTCCACCAGGTTCTTCAGAGCATTCAGCTGGTCCTTCCTCTTCGTCTCAAACAAACGCTTGTCTAGTGGAGGAGTTCAGGAAGTACGAGCCCACAGACCAGCAACGCGTAGATCAGCAACGACCGACAGACGGCAACACACACACACACACACACACACACACTCCCATCCCATGAACATGGCAGCCTTCAGATACAGATCTCCAGGTTGGCATCATGTCTGTGCCTTTGTGTCTCGGGGTCCGCAGCAGAGGAGGGATACACTGGCCCAGCCAGGACCAGTAAAGCAGCACACACTAACAGCATGGTTTTCTAGGATACACGGCGGACAGGTCAGACAGCTGGAAAACATTCTATAATAAATCAATCCCTAAGACACATTTAAAATAAGACTGATACCATTCACACACAAGCAGGAAAATTAAGAGCTCACTGCAAAAGCAATAAAATTTACCTTAAGAGCTGATTTGTTCAAATGCATATTTCATTTACTATTGCATCTTGGAATAAAAGATTGAGGAATCCAAGCTCCCCACCCTCTACTCGCTGTTAGAACTCATTCATTAGAACTCAGTGAGACAGTAACCTTTTCTGCTGAGCCCCACCCTCCTTCAGCAGAGTACTTCCATTACTGTTGCTGCCCCCAGGCTTACGTGCCCCGCCTGAATGCCAACGTTTCCAACCTGCCTCCCCTACCGCTGCTGGAAACGCCCATTTACTAACTAGGAGAAATGACTACATAATTAAAGTGATAACAAAAGTCGCAATGACAACATAAAATGGTTTTACTTCAGAAGCGCGTCAGCAAGGCAAGACGTTGCTGCCAGAGCCCTCATCGGATGCATTATTTAGGAGAGACTCGAGGCCCATGGGAAGACCGGCAGCCCTCCTGCTGAATGTTTATTCTCTTCAAGCTGAGAGATGCCAAGTCAAAGTTGACAGAGAGGAAGGTGGAAAACTGGGTCAGAGTTTAATAGGTGCCAAAATAACATTTAAGGAGACAAAACAGCTGTTTAACAAACTGGTAAACCAGTTTTACCACTGATGTTTTCTCTAGCAATGGCACCACAGCCTGTAAATGTCATGTCATAAGATTCTAACATAATCTGCCCATGTTGACTGAGCCTTTGACCTTGATATAAAAACCATTGTCCTAAGAGCATTAAAGGCACCCCTGTCACCAAACTGGTATTGTTGGGGGGGATGGTGGCACGGCAGCTCAACAGCCAGAGCTGAAGCCTCTATTCTTCGCTGTGGATGTGTGGGCTTCCTCCTACAGTTCAGGAACATGCAGTCCAACTAAACATGCTTGCATGTGTGTGCGTGCAACTACTCCAGAAAGACTGGCACTCCCTTCTTCAACATCCCCCATACTATCTGTAACAGTCTTTGGATCACAGCGATGCAAACTATGCAGAGCCATTGAAAATGGGTGAAGGAATATTCCTGGAAAAAAAAAAAATCTGAAAAACAATTTCAGACTCAATATTAAAAACTACAACACTGACTTGAAAAAACAAGAGAATCTCTAATTCCTAATTTAAATTACTAGCTCCCAAATCTGATTTTTAAATTAAAGCAAACAAATTGCAATCCATCGAGTGGATGCGATAAAAATGTAAGAAAGGTTTCCAGTTAACTGACAAATTGAAGCAACTCCCCTGTTGGATTATTACAGCAGTAAGAAACTGCCCATCACTCGTGATGCAGCTAAAGCAGAGAGATTACGATCAGCAGCAAATCATCCACTGTGTCACATCTCCTCGCAATCATTCAGTAAGTAGACTGTGTAATTTATCAGCTATGGCTAGTGGAGACCTAAATGCTGCGTGCGTTTGGTCTGCTGGCTCATTAAACCCCAGATCGGCACATTGTTGAGCATCTTAACGCTCTGCAGGACGCCAGCGTGGAGCACACCGGCGAGGAACCGCATGTGGTAAAGAACACATCTGTACTCCCAAGGAAAGTAGCTAGCTGTATTTCCAGTGCAACCCTGAAAACACACGCTCCAAACCCGATCCTTTGCCCGCGGACGCGGAGGTTCACTTAATGTTATTGCCAATTAAAGTCCACTCTTTGTTGTTTAATTGACAGGATTCGATTCCACGTTTTCTCAAAAGCAATGGCTACATAATCTGGTAGACAAGGCAGATCGGAGCAATTAGACGTCCTTCTCTTCGTAGATTCAGTGCACCCCCATCCCCTTGTTAATATTCCCTAAAAACCATTACAGTTCAACATCATACGTCTAATTTGACACCAGCCGAAATTACAACTGCAAAATCACTCGGCTTGCTGAATATGGAAATTGCTAGCGGAATAAGAATTACGGGAAATACAGCCACCTTAAAACGAGCCACATATTACCATACGAACACCGAACTAAATATAACCAGGTTAACTAGTCAGCTTCAAGTTAAATCAGCAAACTCAACATTTGAACAGAGAATCTGTGGCTATCAAGACAAGTCGACCAGTTATGTAGTTTACTCACCGTTAAAAATACCAGCGGCACGGAATAAAATCTTCAAATACAGCCACTCGACTTCAACGCCTCCGTTAAACATAAAACACACATCAGTTTTCGATAACACTTCAAACGATCATTTACATATAGCTAATTCTTCCTGCACTCCGACAGCTCCACGCTCAGCGAATGACAGCCACCGATTTTTAAAAACGATGAGCTGTCGTTTCTAGACGGAAGATTTTGAGCGACACACAAGTATCGGTGCGCTGAGTCCTTTTCAAGTTAAAGGTTCCCCAAGTCCGGGTGCTATTTTTCGAGAAGAAACAAATTCTGCTTAGTATTACAAAATGACTTTATTGTATCCACTCACGTACAAGTCAAACACTTCCGTGACGTAATTATTCGAAAGTTTCAAACTGCCAGAAGTGCGCATTAATTTAATCAACAGCATAACGGACACAATTTTGACCTGTATAGTTTACAGTAACAGTAGGATAACCATTTTCAAGGGCAGTGTTAATAACCGCAAACTTTAAATACCAAAAATGATACAGGATTAAAGCCATATGAAAAAGCGTGACTATGCATTAGCCACATGAATTAGTGTACGTTTCCACGGCGAAGTCGGACCAGCAAACAGAGAGCTCTCCGGCGCGTCTGCCAGGCAGAAGGTCAAGGAGAAGCAGATATTTAAGCAGCATCATGAAGCAATCTCAGCGTACCAATGAGGTGTACCATGTGCTTAAGGCGACAGGCCAGACACTACAGAACTAGAGCTGAAACGCACCATCGTCACAGCACAAAGACTCCAGTGCCATCGACTACTGAGCACGTAATTTGTATAAAGGAGGGGTACGGGGGGGATATTAGACTTCTCTTTTTTACTGATCACCAAGGCAACACGGTTGTCGGCAGTATTGTAAATGTACGCTAGCCACTTCCAATCGCAGCAACGACGCAAAATTGATATATTATACCTACATTTGTAAAAGCTGCAAGCTATACCTTTTTGACTGCTTTTGTCTAAAGTGGCGACACAGATAAACCAGAAGCAGCATGGTATGGTACAGAATATATAACAGTATGTGGGTTCAATTGACCAGACAAAGGATACAGTATCCGGTCCCGCTGGGGCTCAGGTGGGGCTACCAAGCTCAGTGAGTCCAGCAGGGCCTGCACCCTGTGTACATGCTCCCCAAGCAGGCTTTCCTGCAGCTAGACATGGAGACAGATGGCATCAAGCACATAAGCTGGTCCCTGGATTACAGTTGTCGACTTTATCCATCACAAAGTTTTTGGCCACAGCATCTCAGGTCAAACATTTCACGTGCCGAATGTAACAGCAAACATCTTCTGGTTAGAATCTCCAACTTCTTACATAGGACAGTCACTGCTGAAGGTGTAGGAGCCAAAACATATCACAATCACACATATACAAGTAACTTCTTTACTCATAGGCGGAAAAAGTTCAAAGTTCCTTTAATCAAAGGCATACAAATGTCACCTGTCACTCCCCTGCCAATCACTATTCTTACCACGAGGGCTGTGAAATGTCAAGCTACCATCAATTTGTCAAACTCTTGACAAATCGTCCACTTTCTCCACCAGTTCTATTCCTGCAGTTTTCTAAATTGGGAGCGTGTCAACACTGACACATCACAGCTGTGCCTAATTAAAAATAAATGCAGTGTTCTCCCTCTTCCCAGGCTGTGTGTGGGGCTGCTAATTCCAGGCTGCTGATCAAGGAATCAACGATCAAAGTCCTCAGCTGGGAAATAATAACTCTTGTTTTGGGCCTAGCGAAAGCACTGTGGTACTGCCACGTAAGACAGGACAGTTTAAAAAAGGAGAGGGAATTTGTGTTTGTCATGCCTGTAATTCTTTATCTCTGGTTTGAATGTCAGGTGCAGACTCTGCTCTGTGCGAAAATGCCAGGCCTGCCTGGAAGTCTCCAGAGTGGAATCTGACTGGGAAGGAGATTTCATGTCAGACTTACTGATCAACCTCTGGGTGTAGGTAGATGTGTGTTGGTCTATCAGGGGGTGTACCTGTGCATGAGTGTGTAGGTCTATCGTGGGGTGTACCTGTGTTTGTGTGTATAGGTCTATTGGGCTGTACATATGCATGGGTGTGTAGGTCTTTCATCAGGGGTACCTGTGTCTGTGTGTGGGTCTAGCAGGGGGTAAATCTGTGCATATGTGTAGGTCTATTGGAGACGTACTTCTATTTGTCTGTCTGTTTTAGGAGCTATACCTGTGTGAGCAATCGTTTCAGGGCCTCAACTGCTCTGCCTCCCAGCTCCTTCACTCCTGTCTTTTCTGCTGCATTGACCAGGTGGCCAAGCCCTGTCTCTCCGAGTATGCTCTGACTACCCAGGCGCACCATCTGTAAGCAACCACAGCAGCCCCAATGTCATGGTGGTGCTTTACATATCGGCATATAGAAACGGCTTATCTGTCGGCATCCATGCCGGTGTGGCTTTAGCCTCAGCATTCAGACACTAGACATAGTGCAAGGCATCCTAACGAGCTAAACCAGACGAACAAGTTAAAAGAACCCCCCCCATCACAGGACAGGGGTGAGTCGACGTATCAATAATAGATTATACGCGCCCACTGCCAAAACAGTTCAAAGACAGTATGTCAAGTGAGGGTAGACTGAGCAGGGAGGAGGCCCCTCACCACAGAGAGCAGAGTTAGGATGGCTGGGTGCAGGAGATAGCTCCCTCTGGTGGACAGCACTGAGAAGAGCAGGAAGCTGTTCCAGGGTAGGTACACTGCATGCAGGGCTGCAGACGTGTGTCACAAAGGGGAGTGAGGGCCGTGCACAGATAAGAGGCATCATGGTGGGCTCCTGGATCCACGGTCAGCGTGAAGCCCCCCACTTTGCAAACACTGTTCCATACCTATGTCAGCATTCCTTCTGTGCAGGAACCCCAGTAGAGACACCAGACAGCTCACTGACACGCTCAGTAGGAACTCTTCCTTCTGATGGAGGAGGAGGAATGACAGGGTGTGTGTGACAGACGGCTGGAGGATTATGGCATGCTACTTTCAGAACCACAACTAAATATTTCTTAAGTGGATCAGGCAGCTGAAGGGAGGATGAATGTTGGGAGGGAGAAGATTACACTGCTGGCAGTGGTGGAAGAGAGAGAGGCTTTAGTGAGGCCAAAGGAAGAACCCAAAAACGGAACCCCCACTTGGGGAGGATGGGAGTAGATGGAACTGGGGCTAGAATATTTCAGTTCCTGGTTCCCACTATGCTGCCCACCCACCAACCAAGCTTACATGTAGCAGCAAGCCATGCAGTGCAGTGACAAGGCAGCGTGCTCTGTGGGAACCCAGCGGGTGGAGGCAGGCCTCCGCCTCCAGCAAGGGGCAGTGGGCGAAAGGTTCAGCCTTCAAGATGAGCAGTGGGGACTGGAGGTCCAGGTCCAGGAGTATCCGGAGCAGTCGGATGGAACAGGCTGGGAGGGGGGGAGAGCAGTGGTGGGCGTTGTGGTCCACAGGAACAGTTACAGGTCTGAACATTTATTCTAAGGAATGGAAATTTAATGAGGAAAGATAAACAAGATAGAAAAGTAAAGGAGAAACTGCAGAGGCACTGCCAGTTGAAACCCTACAAACTCTGCCACACAAATCAGACAGGTTTCACTGTTAATGTTAGAGAGTAGAAGGCTCTTCCAGGCTCGGCTCTGCTTAGGCTTATCTGCTCTGCACCACAGTACCCAGCAGAAGGCTGTCTGCCATTCTCTTCCTTAAGGTGAGCAGCTCCACGATTTCATCCAGGTTCAAAGAAATCTTTTTTCGGACCTGGAAATAAATAAATAGACTATGAATATTCTACCACGTCACTTTTAGTGCTACTTCTGCCTTACATGCAGAGCTGTGGTCTTCCTCACCTCCTGTGTTGCTCTGGTGTAACGGGAATGTTCTGGAAGTATACAGGTGGTAATCAAGGGGTGAAGGCAGGGAAAGACAAACCTGTGCAGATGCAGCATCCCGCTGTGCGAGGAGCGAGGACAGCAGCAGACGGGCGCAGCTCAGCAGGGGGGAGGAGGAGGAGGACAACACCGGGTCCAGCGCCGTCTGTAGCTGCTCCATCAGGGCTACGTTACACAGCAGTATGGAGGCCACTGGGGACAGCAGGGAGAGAGAGGCAGCAGATGGAGGAGCGCAGAGCACTGTAGGCCTGTGCGTGCATCCGTGAAAAGGACGAGGCCGACCGTACCAAATGGACAGTCTGTGTCCCTCAGAGTTCCTCACACTCATTGTGTAGTGTGAAGGGTGTGACTGAACCTGACACTCTATGCTCCACGTATTCAGATCGACTCATCGGATTGGCTGTTACCTCTGTCAGCGCAGAGTGAGGGCGACAGGGACAGGCAGAAGTACAGGTAGTTGAATGCCAGCAGCAGAGGCTGTGTGTCAGAGGGCTTGAGTTTGGCTGCCAGGTTGCTCACTGAACGTAGAGGGAAGCACAGCCAGAGAAAACACCAGTCTAAACACGGCCAAGCTCCTACTGTCGGCTTTGTAATGTGCAGCTCTTTTGACTTCTCATGATGCCTTGGGCTCACCGTGGAAGAGCAGCTTGAAGTCTGTGCCATCCATCTCTGTGTCGGCGCTCAACACAAGACACAGCAACCGCAGGACCAGCGTCAGTGAGTGGAGAGCTAGACGTCGTGTGACAGGTGATGGACAGAAGACACACTTAGAATAACATGACAGGCAGAATGTACTCAAGCACTGTCCCCACATCAGGAATGAGCATCACTGGCACCACCACTTGGCCCCCCACCTCCCAACTCTGCATGGCTATGCTCCACGGCCAGCCTCTGGAGGACCTGTAGCAGGTGGGGCCGCAGGTGCAGGACAGCCACATGATCCCGGGGCCGGCCTTGTAAAAATCTGCTCAGCACCGCGAGGGCGCTGTGGGCCAGCTGGGATTCCCCGCTGTGTACCAGCCTCTATTTAACATGGGACAGGCATACAGTCATATGCAGGGTCAGCTGGTCAACATGGGATTTAAAGGAACAGTAAAAGACAGAGCAGTGTAATTCAGTATGGAGTGTAGATTAGGAGTCTGTGACTGTATCTGGAAGGTTGCCAGTTTGAATCCCATGTCTCACAGAGTGACCATATCATTGTTGGGTGCTTCAGCAAGGCCCTTAACCCCAAAGAGTACGGCAGGGGTGCTGGATAAACGGCTGATCCAGTGCTCTGACGCTAGCTTTGCTCTCACATGCATGTTTATGTGTCACGTGGAGAGCATGATGGGACATGCAAAAATCAAATGGCCAAAGTACAGCATAAAATGAAAATAGTAAAATACACATTAGAGGACAGTGTGGTGTAGTGTGGTTTCTTGTGGAGGTGGCTGTCTATCTGGAAGTGTCCCATATGTCACCAGCAGGCTCAGAACAGCTGTCGGCTTCTCCTCCATCAGGGCCAGCAGTATGGTGACATTGTCACAGCCTCGCTCTGTCCCTTGGGACTCTGGGACCTCCTCCTCGCCCCCGGGCCCCACCGCCGGGCCAAGGCTGCTGCGCATAAGCCACAACTCCACGGCGCTAGGACCAAAAGGCTCTGCCAGCTCGGAGTAGCGGAAGAGAAAGTGCAACAGGGCCGGGCTGTGGGTGTAGAGGGACCGCAAGGTGGGTCCATGGGACAGAGCCTTTCTGATGCAGAGAAGGGGAGCCTGAGGCAGCAGAGTGCAGGGAGAGCTGTCAGCCTGAAGGACCCCCTGGATCCCACCCATCCAAAGCCACACTTTTCAAACAATGCACCACTGTAACTGGATTGCGCTGATTTATTCAGCCTGTGCTGTTCATACCGAATGACCCAACATCTAACACATTGTCAGGGCAGACTGGCATGGCGGGCCTCACTGGCGCGAGCTGGGGGCTCCCATCCTGTGTGACGGACAGCAGGTAGAGGGCAGCTCTCAGGACGCACGTGGGAGGGGGGTCGGACCCCTGCTCCTGCACTGAGCACAGCACTGACACAGTGCAGGAGAAGAGAGCAGGGTCTGGGAGCAGCCTGTGTGACACACACAAAGCAAATGAAGCGATGTAAGCAAGCTTACACTGGTTTTACTTATTTCAGGCACCTACAGGCCCGTCAACCTCAATCGGCTCTCAAGGAGAATCCAGCTAACATACAGCAATGTGATGATACCGAGTCCCCTTTTCACCATTGTGTGCAGCTGGATGCTTTGGCTGAGGGTCAGTGCTCCGCCCATCTCACGCACCTATCTCCGTGTCTCAGGGCCAGGTGGGACAGCATGAGCAGGCAATACTGTGTAGTCCTCAGGCCCCCAGATGCATCCAGCATTAAGGAGGGCCAATCAGCCAGCCGGCAGCAGAGCGACGGGATACAGAGTCTGAGGAGCCCCTCTCCTTCTGTGACATCTGGAAGAGCAGGAGAGGGGGGATGAGGAAAGGATTGAGAGGGGAAGCGAGTCGGGGGGGAATGAGGTTAGAGAGATAGAAGGACATGGGAAAGGGGTAGGGATCGTCAAGTCAGATTGCTGACTAGAAGAGAACCCCACACAGAAACACGCGCACACACACACACACATAGCCCAATGCACACACTAGGTGCTAGGCCCCACCTTGCAGGGGAATGTTGCCGGCTTCCTCTGTCTGGGCCAGAAGACACACACTGAGGCTCTGCAGGAAGTTGGCGCTGGCTGTGTTCAGAGCCGGGTTCCTGAAGGAGTGATCATTGGACAGACAGAGAGGAGGGAGGCAGTGCAAAGTAGCCTGAGAACTGGGAGAAATTAAGAATTGATCTGTAGAGTCACTTAAGGTACACAAGGTCCATTTTTGGTTTTACATGTATTCTTCGTTACATCAGAGGTTATTTTCTCCACAATAAATGTAAAGGGTGGCTGTGTGTGACACACTTCAATTTGGCACCTGCACTACACCAGGTCACAACTAGAGGTACAATTTAAATGGCCTCCTGTCACTTCCTGGTGGCTCCAAGGCAGCCTGATTGGTTATCAGACATTACCTGTTTCCTGCACAGAAGGCAGCTTTGTGCTCCAGAGTGAATCCAAGGAAGCCAGAAGATGCTTTGTGAGATGGGAGAAAAATCAGCACAAAAAAAAACCCAAAAACCCCTCCAGCTAAACAAAAAAAAGCATCATGAAAACAAGTAGTTTTTTTCTTCCCCACAAGGAAAGTATGAAAACCTAGAACTAACTTTTTCCCTGACAGCCCGCCAACTCCTACCATCATTATGGACTAACCCAGCTTTGCAGAGAAGAGGGGCATCATGGTAGGCAGCAGGGAAAACAGGCTGGAGAGGATGGAGAAGAAGTGCAGCAACAGTGAGGCACTGGGGGCCCTCTCACAGTGCCGCTGCAAATGGGGAAATGGACACAGTACACATAACCAGGCTCTAGTGGCTAACGGTGACAAAGGAGGCACAGGCTGGGTCCTATCAGTACAATGAGTAGCAGTAGTTAATAAGGTTAACCACTGGCTAACAGACTCCTGGGTGACGGCAGGTATACTGTGACAGTGTTAATGGTAGTTAGCAGTGACTGATAGACTCCCGGGTGATAGTGGGTTTACCATGACAGTGCTAATAGAGACTCACGGTGACAATGGGGATACAAGCAGTGTCACAGTAGTGCAGCAGGTGCTGGCAGAAGGACTCCATTGTATTGTCATCAGTTGGCCGGTCCGGCGCAGTGAATGCATTCTCCTCCATGCGTGGCTCCCCAGCACACTGCTCCGCCAACCTGACACGGCAGATGAGCCACAGAGTTCTACCTCCTCCCTTCTGTCAGCCTGCAGTCTCTGAAACAATGCTACAGTATGACGAGCCTCACCTGCAGGCTGCCCAGAAGCAGGCCAGGCCCTGCAGCAGGAAGGGCCCCACTTTGGAGTTCTGGCCCCGGGGCTCGGCCCCCCTCTGCATCCACTGCTGTTGAGAAGGCACACACGCATCAACCCAGCATGCTAACAGACACCCAGAACTAGAACCTATCAGATGTCATCAACTTAATAAATAATGGATAACACATGCTGGTCGTGAAGATGCGCTCTAACTCACGGGGCCCCTGCGACACGTGGAGGTGGGTAACGGCAGTTCTTTGCACCTGTGCATCACAGCTGTCACCACCTTCTTCAGCTCCCAGTACTGCACAGGGCTGGACTGGTGGTTAAACCTGGTGTTCAAGTACAGGACACGGAAAGATGGAGACAATGTCTAAGTACATTCCCGCTATTACGATGAAACGCGTCAGAGGTAATTCCACTGTATCATGGTTTTTATCCTTTTCATCCAAGGTGAATAACAGAGGTCACGCCTATGGTCCTCTTTGAGAGCTGTAGCATGTCCATGAGTCTGGCACCTGAGTAGGGCCGTGGCAGCCGAGATGGCCTGCATCGCCACCTGCAAGCAGGGTGAGGAGATACCCTCTAGCACCACCTCCACTGCTGCTGCAAATGCCAGACTGCTGGGGAACAGACTCAATCTAACTGGCTGCCTGGATGAAAAGACGGAGAGAAGAAAAATAAAGAGAATGTGGAGAAGAAGATGGAGTACGAGAGCCTGAGAGTGGACAGAAGCCCTCTCGTACAAAAATGGAGAAATCAGGGGAAAAAAACTTGAAGAATCATGAAATGTTGTAGATGACATTTTTAAAACAAGCAGCTCGATATAAATGACACCGGTCCGTTCAGTGTTTCAGTTGGGCATGTTCCCCATTTCACGAGCTGGCTTACTTTCATCATGTCTAGTAGAATCATGTTCCAGTTTGCTCATTAGAACCTGCCACCCTCCTCCTCCTCCCACCTGTCCAGTATCTCGGTGAGCAGCAACAAGCCCTGCTTCTGCACGTCCACACCGGTCAAGGTGAGAACCTCCTTGAGGCTGCGAACGAGGGGCTCGATACCTACAGGGCACACCTGTCATCAGTACGCTGTGGCCGAAGCGGACACCAGCATAGACGGCAGCCCCTGTTAATCTGTGATGCGTAGGGCGCCGCGTGTCTCAGGTTACACCGCACTGGAACATTTTCGCTGTCACTCGAGTGAAAAAAGCAATTGCCGTCTCACCGTAAATGGAGTGACACTGGGAGAAAAACTGTGGGTCCTCCGTCATCAGCAGCAGGCAGTTGTACACTGACCACAGCAGCACCTCGCTGTGGCTGCAGAGGCGCTCAAATAGGAACTCTGAAAGGAACACACACATGCAACGCAAGGGGCCTTTTCACCTGAGGCCAGTCACGCGGCTTACAGTTTAACACATGTATGATGTCCGGCTGCACATCAATCAGCTTTTAGGGCAAATTCTACTCTCGCATAGGATGCTTCCTGACTGCCCGTCTGGGCTGATCAAAGACCCAGCAAGAAGGCGAAGTGGGAGGAGTTAGTTAGGGCAGAAAGGGCAAGAGAAGGGAAGAAGCACAGGTGGAGTGTGAGATTAAGAGAAACGGTCGACAGAGGTCAAACTGCAAGGATGTATGACAGACAGAGGGCGCTAAAGGTTAGTCATGCTGCAGACAAACCTGGTATGTCAGCCTGGATGAACGCAGGGCAGTATTGGCTGGGTGAGTGCACCAATATGGCGACCATGCACTGTGCACTGGCTACCTGCAGGGTCTCCTCTCCACTCAGCAGGAGCTGTGGTGCAAGGAAGGACACAAGACAGACAGACAAATACAGACAGCGGCACAGGCTCGTAAAAAGAGACAAAGTGCACAGTGATCCAACACCGTCGGACTGCTTTTATGTGTTTTCTTTTTGCTCATTCACACACGGTCACATGGTCACCTGTCCTGACCTTCTTGAGGACGAGCGGCAGGCAGCAGTGCTCCAGGCTGAGCCGGGGGTCCAGCTCCGGGGGGAGGTTCATCAACACGGACACAGCATCACCCAGCTTCAGCACCTCCTTCAGGAAGCCTGACACCCACACACAGAAACAGATCATTAAATTTGATTCAACTGACAAGTAGAGTAGGTACAAGATATACTCTGCTCTGATATTTAAAATCTGGGGATCCATCTTTCAGCCACTTATCCAGTTAGGGCTGAGGGGGACCTGGAGCCTACCCAAGGGCGTACACAGAACAAGGCAGGAGAGACCCTGGATAGGATGCCAGTTCATCAGGGGAACAAATGCATTGCAAAAAATTATGGGAGAACCATTTCTTCACCTCATCTGCTCAGTCTCTTCTTCTGTTCTTGGCTCCACCCTTTCAATAAGCCCCATTCCTGCCATTGGACACCACTGCTTCAATGGGCCCAATACCTGTCGTTGGTCCCCAACCCCTGTCATCGATACCTACTAGGTATGGGTGTATGAGTCTTTCAGTTCGGTATGCATATGTACCAAACCAATGCAGCAAATGCGGAACCTTTGTGTGCTTGAGTGTTTCCTCCAAGCAACATTTGGAATATTTGTGTTGCACAGCTCTAATATGAAACTGAAAGCTGCTAATGTGAATAGAATAGAGGTCAAGTACAGTTCATTTTCTAAATGTGCACGTTAATGGATATTTATTTTATTTTTATTTACTTGAGAGAATATTTATTTTGATTTCCATTTAAGTAAATTTGACTTTTTTATTAGTAGGTTGCAGCAGTGTTGACAGAGACATTTTTATTTAAGAAAGACAGTCATACTTTGTTCAGTAAACCACTAGTTAATAAAGAAAAAAAAAGAAGCAATTTATGTTTTGTTTCTTTTACCCCTGCTGTACTGAAAACGTACCGAACCATGATTTTTGTGTACAGTTACACCCCTAATACCTACCCCTTCAACTAGCTGCACCCCTGCCACTGGTCACCACCACTCCAGTGGTCAACACCCATGTCATTGGTTCCTCCCCTGCCATTGGCCCCCACCTCCCCAATGAGCCCCACTCCTCCAAGGGTCCCACATTTCCACTGGCTATGGCTCACCCGCCTCCTTACCCAGGCAGTTGATGGTGAGCTGAGGGGAGCAGGCGTGGTGAAGTGTGTACAGAAGCATGGTGCAAAGCTTTTCCTTGAGGGCCGGGGGCAGAGCCTGGGCAGCTCCGACACACTCCCAAACCCTGCGGAGTACGTAGCACACGGATGCCTTGAGTGCCTCATCTGGGAACAGCAATGCCATGCTCAGCTGCTCCACGAGGGGCACTGTAGGGAGAGGGACACAGATTGGTACCACAGGGACCCATACGGCCCAGACGCTGGCAGCTGGAGCCTAACATGGCAGGTGGGAAGGGACAGAAATAGCAAAGCAGGACTGTATGGGTGGATCACATACCACCATAGTGTTAGACACAGATTTAACTAACAGGACACAAGTGTGCAAAGGACAGACAAATGTACAGATACACATGTGTATGACGCATAAAGAGTTAATTAGGGGAAATTACTTATTTAGATAAACATACAAAAGACAAACAGAAACCAGGAAATAAAACAGCAGTGGAGGGGGGATCCCATCTGTAACTTCCTGTTAACCTGCAGTTCAGCACAGGAGGGCCAAACACCCATCTTAGCTGTGTCACAATGTCTATACCTTGGTTTCCGCCCCACGCCCACAGAGAAACAGAGGTCAGGCCAGCTTCTACGACCTTGCAGGCACGCAGATGTGTGCAGGCGCATGCAGACATGCATACAGGCACACGAGCGAATGTACATGGGGAACCACAGGCACACATTCTCTAGTATGAGCTGAGAGTCACATTTCAGCCTTTGTTCAGAGCCCTTTTCTGCAAGTTAGGTTTACTAGGTTAGGTTTACTTATTACTTAACTGTGACTGAGTCACAGTATCTAAAATGTTATAATTGTATAAATTAAATATTATTGAAGTGATGGGTAAACCAAGCATGTTTTAAGAGCAGGCCCTTACTGTGATGAGCGACGAGGGTCTGCGACAGGGTGGGGATGGCATCCAGCAGCTTTCCCAGGAAGTTGAAGGCAGGCAGGCATTCTCGCAAGTTTGACTGATCGCACAGCTGACAAAGCAAGCAAGATGGTGGGAAATATGATCAAACAGTCTCTGCCTGTCAAGGATCAGCAGAACACAATGCTATATGTGAAGCTTCCTCAAGCACTTCAGTGTACAGTCGAACTGTTTTGATATCCCCAACAGAGCTGTCGTTGTTCTTATACTGCACTCCGCCTTGCTGGCATCGGGAGCCTCCCGGTGTTCAAAGCCAACAATGCTTCAGTGCTCCGAGCGACATTTGTGGGGTGGAGGTGCGCTGCAGCACGAGTTCTGCAGACAAACCACTCTTTAACCACGCCACCACTTGCTGCTGGTCTCTCGCCCCCTGAACCTTTCCCGGCAGCTCACCCCCCGGTCATCAGCCTTCTTTCTGTGGCTTTGACAATAGCTCTCTGCTGAGGCGGGGGGAAAACCCAATGGAGTACATAAAAAATAAACACTGCAAGAATGGAAAATCCAATCATCTGAAATCCATAAGTAACTACACAGTCTCAAGACGAGATCTGAAAGTGGGGAATGAATGTGAAAGAAAATTAAACTTTCAGCAAAACAGCGGTCAGAGCAAGGTAAGAATATCAGTGTAGCTGAAGTCATTTATTCCCAGCCTACATCGGCGGGTCCTCTCGCTCTCACCTGGGCTTGCACCTCCTCCAGCACGTACTGTATGCACTGCTCACTCTGCAGCTCCAGGAGCAGATGAACAAGCACTGAAATTCACAGATGAGCTGACACATCAAAGCAACTGGATGCACCAACGTCACACTCACACCGTTTCACGTGAAGGGTCGAACATCTGCTGGCAGAAGCTGAACCTTGCCATACGATTAAGGAGAGGCAGAGCAGAGATGTTTGCAGAGAATCTAAACATCTAGGACTAGGTATGATAAACCCAGCTCACCTTGTATCACCTGCTCCAGAGTAGATGGCTCCTCCAAGGTGTGTAGCATCCCTAAGTACAGGATGGGTGTTAATAGGATTTTCGCTCCATCTCCCATTTGCACTTTGCTTAAGGAAAGAAGAATTTCCAGCACTTGTCACAACGTGTTAGTTTCAGACCTGGTGCCCATCCCTCTCCTCACCTACAGAGAGTATGTCTTCACATCACTTACCCAGGAGACACCTGACAAGATGCAGGCTGACCCTGTGGTCCTGCAGCAACACCTCCCTCAGGGCCCCAGGACACCCTCGCAGCACCTCGTTGACACTGACCAAAGCCACACACTTGCGCACTGACTGAGGGAGTGCAGGAAGAACACAGGGTTTAATAAATATAGGCTTATAGTACAGTCTGAGAATGCACTACGGCAATATTATAATTAGTACATATTATCCAGGTAGAGCATTAATGCATTCTGTGTATGCTGCATATTGTGTGCCAAACACCGACACTGATTTCTCACAGAATCATTACAAGACTTAACTCAAAACTGACACCTTCAAAAGTTAAATATTCACTAGCAAAATGTGAGTAATTTCTCTCTGTTGTTTTCAAGGAGTTCTGGGCCCCCTGAAATAAAATTGCTCTGGGTCCCTAAATATATCCAGCTCTGTACAATACAGTATACCGTGCAGGATGTATTCTAAGTGCCCCCTCCAGCTGTGGGTCCCCAGGATGACCACCTTTCACCCCACGAGCGACGGATCTGTATTGAATATCGAGTGAAGCACTGATGCTGGGCTCAGACGCCATTCATACCGACACCTCCGCATTGTCCATCATTTCCATGAGGCATGCGATACAGAACGTCACCATCCTGCCGTTCGCCAAGGCCGCGCACCCCAACCACCGTGGGTCGTGGCCTTGGTGCATCTTCTCATATACAATGTCTCCGTACGACATGTTCGGCCTTACGCTTCTTATGCGATGGAATAAATACGTCAGCTTGGATATCCCTGTTTGGACATAAGTACCGGAAAAACGAAACGAATAAGTGCGAGGTATCTAAGTCTCGGTGAACACGGGCAAATGTTAGGTCGCTACCGCTTATCTGCAAATGAACACCATTTCATTCATACGCTTCATTTATTAATTCAAATTTTCAATTGTGAAATCATTTCTTACATAAAAAATAATAACCTACGTTTTAAATTACAAAGAAAACCGCAGCCACCTTTACGTTCATCGCATCCGTAACAGGGTTAGTTCATACATTGCCACAAAAAATCTTTTGATGGGCTTAGCACTGGCCAATCAGAAGCAAAGGTGGGCGGGTAGGCGGGAAAATGAGACGGGCGCTTCTCCGCCAGGTTGTTCACCTGTTTACCCTAATAACACTTGTCCGTTTATATATCCGCACGCCTCGTTTATTTCCTTGAAAGATATGGAAAATAAAACAATATGCTATCAGTCACATCATTCCCACAGTACCAAAATGGGATTCACGTACTTGTCTCGTTTGTTCCAAATTTTGAACAAACTCCTGAAACTATACGTATAAAATGATAACATACTGTTATACCACATCTTCGTGTATTACTGTTGACAATGTAGCCCCCAGAACTCGCTCATCTCCATGGCGATAGGAGTTTCGCAAGCTATTGCCTATCTCTGAAAAGAAAAGGAGGGGAGGGGGCGGATATTTGCCACAAGCGGATCAACGTGTTCAGCTTACATGCATGCTTCAGAGTCACGCATGCGAATGTGTACAGACATTTTGACCTCATTTTATAATTTGGCGAATTGTACTTGTCCTCATTATACAAGTTATTTTTTAAAAGAAAATGGCCTAGAGGCAATCATTTAGGGTTGGAATGGTTTTGAAGTATTAGAGTTTAAAAGGTCTGCACAAAGAAACGAGTATTACGGAAGTAGCATGCAATAGGGTAATCACACATCCAGCTTATCAACCATAAAATAATATCTGGCGAAGTCCTATGACATTTTTAAGCCTTGGTCACATAAAAGTACCAGTGCTATATGGTATGGTTTTATACTTAAACTTACATTTTTTCCATTACCTTACTGTCACTTCACAGGAAACTGAGACCCAGACTGTGAGATGCATGCTTCAGTCTTTGACAGCTTCTGTTATGGTAGAAAAGTATAAATACAGACTAGTGTCAGTCAGAATGTTCACCATACAATAAAGGACATGGAGAGAAATAATCCATTTAGCTCCCAACCAGTTGTCCTGGACAGAGTTCTGGGGGGGTTGGGGGGGGGGCAAGACAGCCATTTTCCCTTAGCCTGAATCTTGGAAAAGGGTGTAGGATCTGCACAAATAAATTTGGGATGGTTCCATTAGCATTGGCTGTCTACAAAGGCTAGCACCTGCTATCAAATTTGAAGAAGGATGCTCTGCAATACTCATAAAACACTGCAAAAATATGAATATAGATTAATATAGATAGATAGATATAATCATAGATTTAGATGGTATTTAGATGGTATTTAGATGGTAAAGCACATTTCCTGACCACACTTCAGGCACATTTCTTTATATTTTGCTAGGAAAATGGGCACAGTGATTTATTGCAACATCATCTAATCATCTGTAATCATCTCCACCTACGTATTTCTTCTCTGGTTCATGCCTTAAGTTAGATGGCTTTGTTATGCTTGAATAATTCATACGTGGGTCACTGTGTGGCTTAACAAACAAAAAGCATTCCTCTGAAACTGGTCAGGTATAGAAACTGGACAGGAAATGAAAGCCAAAAACTTTGAAAGTCCTTCAGGAAGCCTGGAGAACTATTCCTCATAGATCCGCATAGTCCTCCAGGCAAGACTACGTAAAAAATACAAGCAAAATATGAAGAAATGAGGGGTTGTTTACTTTTGTTTTGGTCCCCTATCAACAAGGCAAACCTATGGCCCAGCTCAAGCGATGTTGTGTCAAGTCTAGTGGTTTCAAATTCATTAGCTAGAGTGTGTCATTTTCACAACTGAAGTCCAAAATATGTCTTTAGGGGATAATGGTGATCGAGGCACATTTAAAACAGCATCGCTGCTCCATGGTACATTACTAACTCTCAAAGATTAATGGAGATTTGTGGACTTCACTTTTTTCACACTTCACTTTTTTTACTTTAGGTGAGAGTGCAGATGAAAGTATGTAATTTTACCTTTTTCTTTTGTCATTTTTAAATTATTCGGTTTCTTAAAGGTGTTAATGTCATCACTAATATTTCTCATTCTTACTTCTAGAAGTAGTGCTCATTTTTACAATACGCACTATTGTATTGGACAGAAAAAAGAGATGGGAAGAGATTGCATGTATGTGCAAGAGAGATGATGCGTACGAATGCATGTAAGGGGTGGGTGGGAGGTACTGAAAATAAAAGATGTACTTACAGGCAAGCGATGCATTGCTCACGCAGTAGAGAACTTGACAGCTGTCCTCATTTCTCAGACTTATAGCGAGAATTTTCAGAATGTGACATACACAATATGACGTGACACAGACAACGGCCACACTGTGGCAAGAAGCTTATCTGTTCATGGAGTGTGAAATAAAGGTTTTTGGGTACAATTCTGGAGGAAGGGGTACAAGATGACTGACATGAAAGCCATCATGGAAATTCATCTCCTCTGAGGTTAGTCCAGTTTATGCTTCTGAAACTTGTTTAATAACTTAATTGGGGTTTCTGTGTAGTCTTCTGAACTCCGGTTCAGCTGAATTCTGCGTGTTCATGGTTTACCAAATTATCTAAGGTTTTCCTGGTTTATCATTGCATATTTATAGCAACAATCTTATGCATACAAACAATCTGCTATAGCACTCCAGGATGTGTCAAATCAGTGTCTGGATCTGTGTCCTTTTGATTTCATACGAGGATTTACAGTTTTCAGAAGATCATTTAAAACTTCACATTTAGAAGTAAAATCTTTTATTACTTATGAAATTCTGTGGAGCACATACCAGTACATACACACACAGACAACATGCAGACAGGGGGTGACACACATCAACACGCAGACGCAAGAACTATATTTTGTCTTAAAATGATCAAAGTAGATCATTTTAGTGATGAAATGCACAACTAATTAGATTCCCTGATCCCCATTTTATACAGGGAATTCAGATTGCATCTTGACATCTTTTCATTTGTAAAAAAACACAGGAAAACAGGGAGACTATAATAAATGCTGCACTGAGACAGAAAGAAAGATACGAAGAACAGAGGACACACGTGGAGGGTAGGAGCAGCAGATTGGAAGGAGCTGAAAGGGGGACAGGTAAAGAGGAAAAGAGTAGATGGACAGGAGGTCAGCCGAAAAAGACAGGTGGGAAACAAAGAGAAGAAGAGGTCTACAGGAGGTAATGGAGGTCTACAGGAGGTAATGGAGGTCTACAGGAGGTAATGGAGGTCTGCAGGAAGTGAAGATGAGACCAGTGGAGTACAGAACAAAGAAATACTCAAAGCATATAAATAATTTATAAATTTTTTAGTACATCAAAAGAGGGTGTTTTGATATTACCAGAGATAATACATAATTCATTTGTGGAATAACAGATTGATAGTAGTCCTTTAGTCTGGAGCAACTAAGCTACACAACACTTTTGAAAAGACCACCCAAACAAATGCGACAGTAGTGAATGGGGACAGCTGACAGGCATTTTCCAGACACTTCCACTTTCATTCTTTATCTGACTAACAGGCATCCACCGTAGGTCTGACTGTGGTTCACCATCAGACTACTTTATAGTGACCAAACTCTAATCCATAAGCCGTAAATACACACAATTATGTAGATAACTTAAAAAAAAATATCGATTCGCATAATCATCTATCTTCTATAACTGCTTATCCAGGGCTTGGAGCTTATCCCAGGAAGCACAGGGCACAAGACAAAAATTTCAGTAATGGTAGTGATTATGTGATAATTTATAATTCATGTATTTTTCAGTGTGAACCAATTGTCCATTCATCCACGCAGGGCCATGGGGGGGTGCTGGACCTTATACCAATAACATTCAGTAATGTAATTGTATGATATCATATTACTTATAATCCATGAAGTTTATCAGTGTGATGAATTGTATATAGCTGATCCTATAGGCATAAATCTTGCTCTCTTGTTGCATTTAGCCAACTTATGCCATCCCTCACATCCCACCCTTTCATCTCTCTGTCGCCCCCTTCCTAGGGCAACAGGAACCGTGGCTGCAAGAGATCCCCCCCAGAGGACTCGATATCTCACATTTACGCAGTCACCAGCCATTGCATTCCCTGAACTGCAGCCACCTCTCTTGCACCTTGTTCAATGTCAGTGAGAAACCCCCCGTCGAGGACGCGTTCCCTAGGGTCGGTCTCTACCAAGCGTTTGTACAGGAACCTGTCCATCAGGCTACGTGGAGGAGAGGCCCCAAATGAGTATGAAAGCTCCAAGCATCACCACAACGCCTCCCCCGGTGTAAGAACCCACAGGTCTCTCTGGCCTTTAACTTGAGGCATAATTTGTTGTTGTTAGGTTTTCATAAATTAAAATGTAGTTTGTGAATATTCCCAAAATCTATTTTTAAATGGCTATACTATTCTGTTCCTCATTTCCAGTTTCCATATGTTTTCAAAAATTGTCTAATTCAAATTTCTCTCCACTGGGTTTTGTCTGTCAGTGGTTTCTTTCTGTAATTATAATAATGGAATGCAGGCATTCAGTTCCTGTACAATTAGAATGATTAACATAATCAGTTGACAAGCTGCACTCTTGAATGACATCTGTAACAGTGCCGTACACAGGCATTCGTTAGTAATCTCTAACAAAAGAGCTACTTCTCTCCTTCAGTACAAGAGTTTATGGGAGGCGGTGGAGAATGAGGACACCTTAGCTGTGAAGGACATGTTAGTCAAAGCTAAAGAGGACACCAGAGAAAGGAAGAGGGATGAAGGACAGAGGAAGGATGGCGAGTTGCAGGAAGCATGGGAGAGGGCGGTGAACGATGCAAGCGAGGAAGGGCTGGTTCCACTCGACGTGGCTGTCCTCACGCACAACTCCCATTTGCTGCACATTCTCATCAAGGCTGGAGCCAGGCACAACCCAGTCTGTGAGTCCAGTCCACCATTTTAATGAGCAAACTTACCTAACACTTAATTAGCGATGTGAGTTACGTCCCCAGTGATGTCACGATGGGATCGTAACATGGATCTTCATTATGGGATGGCAGGTAGTGGGGGGAGACAGTGTGCTGACTGTCAGGATCTGGAGTCAGGCCCAGTAAGGCCCCTGGTTTGATTATCCTGGGATAAGGAGGTCATATAGTTTGTAAAGGATCCGATCCATGTGGGTCTTTGCAGAGAAGACCTAACAAAATAATCTCTTAGATTTTTGTACAACTCCCATTAAAACGCCCTCTCTTATTGCAGCCTTGCCAGTGTGCTCTCCACCCGATTGGGCAGAGAAACTGACCTCCTTGGTGCAGCTGGCTGGGGCCAAGGTAGAGGAATGGAGGGAGCTCATGCTGGAGAGGCCAGGCTCACAGGTGCAGGCCATGGCCCAGAGGGAGCTGCAGGTCTGGACGCTGCGCCGACAGCTGTACTGCAGGATGCGAGACAGCTTCTGCCGCACAGGTATTACCCGGCTCCAAGGTTGGAGCTGGTACCAGTAAGGCTCGTACCCTGTGCCAGTCTGGTCTGGCTGCATCCATGTGGAAACTTTTACAGTCCTGACACTGCTAATTGTCATCTTAACATTAATTCCACCCTATTTAGACGTTCTGTTTAGTAATAATCAGTTTTTATTTCAGGCATTTAGAAGTGCATCTGTCTGATTTGCTGACCAGAGATATCCGTTGAGTGAAGCTTGTCCACCTTAGTGTTGATCTTGTGGGAGGCACCCACAGAGCCCACCCACTGTTCACATGCAGATTTGGTGGCTTGGACTGAACTGTGATCAGTTTGTTTGAATGTGGCAGTCCGAGGCAGATTCTCAGTTTGCGCCCTGTGAAAAGCGTCAGTAAGGGAGCCTGGAGTCACTTTGTTAATATATGTGTGTGTATTTGTGTTCCCCTCCCCACCAAGTCCTCCCAGGTCCCCCCAGCTCAGTGTCACTACAGGTGGCCGGGGCCAATTCACTGGCCGTGTCCTACAGGGAATCACCCAGGAATGACATGGGCTTGGTCTCCTGCTTTAAAGGTGGGAGAGCTTGGTGATCGAAGTGACACCGACTACAGCTTATCAAAGTACTAATTAAATCTGACCGTACTCATATGCTGTACCTCTGAGCACCTCAGTTAATTCTGCAAAATGCCGAGCTTCAAAAAAACGGTAACAGTATGGATATAAATGTCTTTGCAGCTGAAGAGAGTAAACCAGGGTATTACAAATGCTCACTCAGCCTCTGCTGATCTAATCTCTGCCCCTTGGAATATTTGCAAGATCGATAGATTGAATTAAATGATTAACATGCAATTTTAGTCAACAAGAATGGAAATGTAACAGCTGATGAATTAAAAGCAGTCGTCCCCACCCCCATCACAGTGGAGTGGAGCACTTCTTTCAGCTTCCAGCCCATCTGTGGATCCAGCTTGGTCATGGCTGCTCGGAACCTGGGTTACATCATCACTGGACTGGAATCTGTAAGACACTTTACATTATCACGCAGTGCTTTGCCCTGCATCCATGCATGGCGATGCTAAGAACCCTGTGGTGTGCACACCTCTCCACAGGGAGTGCGCTACTTTGTGAGAGTCAGTGCATACAACGTGAAGGGGTGGGGCCCAGCCCAGAGCTCCAAGCCTGCCAGTGCCATCCCCTCCAGTGAGTGCATGTGACGCCGGCGCATTTCCACAGACTTTCATTTTCTCAATGACGTGTGAATTTTTCAGTGTCGCTTTTGCTGAGCCACATCTCCCCCTGCAGGCTGGCAGGAGTGTAGCGGCATCAAGCTACGGGGCAGGAACCAGGATGTCGGGGTGAAGAAGGTGCTAGAACAGATCAGAGAACCACAGTACAGAGGGTACTGCACAGGTAGCCATTAAAATATAGTACAGACAGAGCATAGTACAATACATTGTAGTACGGAATAGTCACACTATATTCATCCTTGTGAGGAATATTTCAGTTTTCACATTTCTCGTCTTGCTCTCTATACACAGATGAGAGCAGATTTTGGGTCAGGGTACAGAGTTAGCCAGCATCCATTACTCTAGACAAATTCAGATTATGAGTCTTGTACAATGGCCCAGTGGTGACACGGTCACTCTGCTGGTTGTGAGATTTGAACTAATGATATTCAGGACACGGATGCAGAGTCCTAACCCACAGAGCGACACACCACCCTGACAGTGCAACATAGCGCCGTATAAAATGCTAGCCATCACGAATTTGTTCCTGCTTCCCTTCTTCACTTCACCTCCCTCCACCTTACTCTTCACTGATGGCCCCTTTGCCCATTTTTCTCTATACGCCCATCCTGTCGTGTCATCCTTTACAGAGTCCTCCAGACAGCCAGGGGGCAGTAAGCGCCAGTTCCTTTCCCGCAGCCTCAAGCATTTCTTCCATTCTGCTACAAAGTTTGTCAGCCTCCTGCAGAGGTATGATTCATGGCACTTGTATCCTTCATTGGGTGTTGACCATTCTACTGTCCTGGCAGCCTCCTCCTCCCCACCTTGGTGCCCACTATTGTAATCATACTATAACAGAGATACTTTCCCTGCCAATGTGGCAGGTCAGACTTGTATATGAACTGTTGACTAGTTGACTACTATAATCAATTTTTCTCATCCCTAGGGGTGTGTACCTGGCTGCAGTCTTCTACCACAAGGAGAAGATCCTGGTGACCTCAAACAACCAACTCCCAATGGTGGAGATCCAAAGCTGTTCAACCTCTGTCACTCAGGATTTCTTGTGGTTTGCCAAGGTATTCGCATCTGAGCCATTCTCTCAAACGACATGACCTAACTATGCTCAGGATGAAGCTCTCCATCTGTAATTTAAACTTCCAACCATGAGTCAACCGCTCTAATTCTTGCATGAGCTTTATTTTAAACAATTTGTACCGTTTAATGAAACAGCTAATCTAATATTTCAGCAATTTTCTCCATCTTTTTCCTTCTCTATCTCAGCTTTCCTGTGCTTGGCAGCAGGTACCTTGGCTGCAGCAAGCCCTCTCTTCCTCACTCTCTTCCTCCTCATCCCTTCTTCAAAGCAGGTGCCACATCCTGCAAGCCATCGCACAGCTGCAGGTAAAAAAAAAAAAAAGGTGAAGGGAGAGACAGGGATTATTGTACGGACATGTCCGAGGTGTTCTCCACCTGCCGTCCCCCTGGTTGCTCAACCCTTGCTCATTCTTGTCAGTCCTCTCTTGGGACTGAGGATCTGGGTCAGGTGTACTTCGAGCCCCTGAAGGACAAGCAGGGCAACGTCTTGCTGGTGACCTTCAAGGAGTACGTGCCGTCAGCCCAGTGCCCAGACCACCTGCTCCACTGGGCACCCCTCTCCTGCTTCAAGAACAGCAGGAGCAGGACCCATCTAACCCAGACCCCCACGGCCGTGGATGCACTGACTGAGCAGCTGAAGGTGAGTGCATAACCTCACGGTCGGTCTCTGTGGTGTACTAGCACAGCCCACCGCACTATTAGCTACTTTTTAGCCGCTTTTACTAAATGATTTGTCCAAACCCACAGGCTCCAGAGTGCAACAGCAGCCCACGACTGTTTGCTTGAACCAGTAACTCTGTGAGGCCTAGAGTTGCTAAGCTAACTGCTGCCTTTGCTCCCCCCCCCAGGAGAAGCTCTCCTACCACAGGCGCAGTGTGCAGAAGGCCGTCCCGGGCCTCTACGTGGGTGTCCTCAAGCTTTGCAGCTCAGTTGAGCAGATTCGAGTCCTGGTTCCTCAGAAGCTGCCCAACCTCCTGTGCCATGCCAGGGTCCGACACAACGCCCACATCTCACGGTATTGCAGCCAGAGTGGTTTCAATTCAGCGTCCACTGAACATCGCCTTTAATTGGCACAATGTCAGATGCTATTATAAAATGTGTAATACTATAATTAAACAGAACTTTGCTATGGGGGTGGCTCCACGGGTAGCTGTGTTGCTTCATAGCACCAGGTGGGGGTTGAAATCCCACGCCTGCTCTGTGTGGGTGAAGTTCACTGTGTTTGTGTGGAATTCCTGTGAGTAGTCTGCTTTCCTCCCATAGTCCAAAACTATGCAGATTGGTGAATTGCCATCACTAAACTGCATATAGTGTTTCATTATGAGTGTGTGAATGTACACTCCTGTTCAAAGGTTTGGAGTCACTTAGAAATTTCCTTGTTTTTGAAAGAAAAGCAAGTCTGTTGTCCATTAGAATAACATCAAACTGATCAAAAGTACAGCGTAGACATTGTTAATGTTGTAAATGACTATCGTAGCAGGAAATGGCTGTTTTTTAATGGAATACGAATATCTACATCGGTGTACAGAGGCCCATTATCAGCAACAATTAGTCCTGTGTTCCAATGGAATGTTGTCTTCACTAATGCAAGTTTATCATTTTAAAAGGCTAATTGATCAGTAGAAAACCCTTCTGCAATTATGTTAGCAAGGTCTGCAAAGCTGTAATTGCTCCAAATGGAAGATTCTTTGACAAAAGCAAAGTTTGAAGGACACAACTATTATTTTAATTAAATGTCATCATTTCTAACTTTGTCTGACTATTTTTCATATTCATTTCGCTATATTTCCTATTCAAACTCATTTCATCTATGTTGTCATGAAAAACAAAGAATTTTCCTAAGTGACCCCAAACTTTTGAATGGTAGTGTATGCCCAGCAATGACCTGGCATCCTGTCCATGGTGTCCTTTGCCCGGTGCTTTACGCTGCCTGGGATAGTGCCCCCCCCAAAAAAAAAAAAACCCTGGCCTACATGGGCAGTTAGAAGTCGGACTGATATTAATGTGGGCCGTGTGGGTGCTCAGTCAGCAGCATTATTCTGTCAGCTCCAGGGATGGATTTCCTTGTGATGGAGTCTGCACCTTTTCTCCTGCCCCGATTGGTCCTCCCGTTTTCCAGCTGGATGGTATCAGGCTGGTATAGCTTGGTATAGCTTGAGCCCTGAATCTGGGCCACTTTCTGCTCATGAGTTCGACCTGCAGCCCCAAAGATGCATCATGGGCTGCAAGATTCCTCCAGTGATATATTACCTCAGAGGACTGATTGTCGGGGGGTTTAGCTATTGGTATAATGGACTCTGGTGGGTATCAAACCTATACTATTGCTGTCATGCCCTGATTTTACAGTAGTGCCATTGTTCAGGCACCAGTAAATAAAGAGTAATGCCATGACTGTAATTCATTTGTGATCATACTGACAGTAAAGTTTTATATCTAGAAATGTCTTCGGCACAGGGAAGAGTGGGTGTGGCTACAGAGCTTGTCTGTGATTGGTGATCATGGGCCCGGCACCTCAGCAGATCAGGAGCAGTCCAGACCCGAGAGTACCACACCTGGGGACTTTGCGAGAGCGTTGAGGGCCGCCATCACTCAGCTGCTAACAAAGCTGGGGGTCCCACTCCACGGGGTACGGTCGCCTCCGGACTGGCGTTGTGTGAAATTTACAGACCGATATTTCAGACGCTTCACCACACGGCAACAGATGCTCGTCTGCCAGTTTTTTAATTCGAAACGACGAGTTGATGAGATTTTCTGTCAGCCACAGTGAGTCCTATGAGTCAGGCAGGAGAACTACATCCACAGCTAACCAAAAACCGTAGCAGCAGCATCATCATGGACTCCATGGTGGCATAAGTTCTTTCCTGCATCCTCGACTCTTCTCACAATCCCTGCTGGACCCCTTCTCTCTGAATCTCACCCCTACCCTCTATGCGGCATAGGCGCGAAAGTACCGCGTGTACACGCAGGAGCTCCTGCAGTTTGGGGAGGACCTTTCCATGCTGTTGCTGCTACCCCACAGTGAGGATTTCTGCGCCAGTCCCAGGCCAGCCATGGAGTTAAGGGATCTGGGTCTCACCCTGCCCCTGCAGATCTTTGAGCTGGGTAGGAACTGTGCTAACTAACAGCTAAAACAATTACAGCTTGGTATCGGTCCTGTAATAGCTGGCCAATAATGTCAGATTTCCATGGTCCTAAACAGAAACACTGAAATTTGGCAATGTGTGTTTAATCAGGATATGTGTATATAACTGTGTTAGCTGATTTGTGGCCATCACTATTCAAAAATATAATGTTAATGTTTACCCATTACTTCTCTTTTTTTCTCTTTTTTACTTCTCTTACACACAAAACACACATACACACACAAACAATCTTACAAACAATCTTGATCCTCCCAGTGCATTTCTGGACCTACAAGAGGGACTTCTTGTCCCAGTACTGCCAAGCTTGGGTGAGACTTGAGCTAGACAGCCATCTTTCCCAGCAGGCCTTGCGAGAAGCCTTGGACGGCAAGGAGATCCAGGAGGCAAGGGAACGCCTCAGTCACGTCACTCGTTTCTCACAAGTGAGATGCCCCTGCCCAGGAATGCCTGTGTACAATCTCAGTGTGATGCTCTGTGTTACCATTATCTTTGAGTTCTAAAACACATCTGCTTCTCAGATCAGATCAAAGAATATCAGCATGTGTTGGACACACATACAGCTCACAATGCTAAACTTCTGACCTTTTCCTTCAGACTCTGGACGAGATATGGCGTGAGGTGCGCTGGATCACAGATGTCCTGCAGTGTGTTCGCTCCAAGCAAGCCTCTGGGATGGCACCCCTGGCATTGGTCATGGGAGATGAGTCGCCTGCAAAGGCAGCCAATCAGCACGAGACCCATCAGAAGGAGGGAACATTTCAGCCAAGTCTAACAACACCAGGTCAGTACTTAGTCAGGGCAAAACATTAATCATACTGCTACATTGGCATCTTCTTTTCGCACGTTTCCATCCAGTTATAAATGATGTCCGAACCAGCATGGGAGCCTCAGAAATCTGAAGTGGCTTCCTCAGTATTTCTCGCTAGTCCTCCTCACTATTCATCTATCACCTGTTTTTTTGTATGTTGAGACGACCCAAGGTCTGAATGACAGGTCAGGCATCTTGAACACACATTCCACCCCCTAACTCCTTCAATACTCATTCTGGCCCTCAGTTTCATTGGTTGTGTATGTTAGACAGGCCTTTTATTTAACCTCCATCCACACCCTTCAGTGTCGAGGAGAGAAAGCCAAAGATATGGACCGGTGCCAGAAGATGGTGCTGGAAGCAACCAAGAGGGAGCTGCCTCCAGCGAGGATGACAGGAAGGGCAAAGCTGAAGGAGGATACCTGGTAGATGAAGACCAACACCACTACAATGACCTGTCAACTCAGAGTGTGGTCATGCCCGCAGTTCGCATTGCTGCATGCCGAAGCATGCATGCCAGTCATGGTGGCAGGAGTCTGTTTGCAACAGAATGTGATGCATCTGTGCAGCAAGAGGGCCATAAAAGTGGTGACTCTGTGACCGGGAGGGTCAGTACGTATGATGGATTCAGTCTGGGGAACAACAAAAGTGATATTTCGTACAGTCTTGGAGAGCCTGGACTTCTGGGTCACCGCTCTCAGCCACAATCAGAGTCTAGCAAAGATACAAGCAGGCACACCGGTCATTACACTCAGCTCGTGGGTGAAATGGATGACTGTCAGGCTCCAGCTGACAAGCTGTATGCCAAAACGAGTCCAGGGTTTCAGGACAGTGACATCCATGAGAGCTTAGGAGACATGGCATCACTAAGCATTCCTGGACATTTTCTGTTGAGTGGGGGGGTACCCTGCCAAGCCGGCAGGGGAAGAAGCCTCCCGGCACGGAGCCTGGTGGAATGGGTGAGCAGCGCCACACCACATCATCCCTGACAGCTACCCGCCATTCTCAACGCATTTGAATAACGTGTGCTGGCACAGGTTCAAATGCATTGAAACAGACTTTAACTCCATCCATCCTTGTGTGAAGGAGTTTATCAAACTATGGGATCCATATACTAAGTGACACAGCTGTTTTAATCTAATAGGACTTTTTAATGAGTCATGTTTGAGCAAACAAGTCATTCCATGTGTGACGCCCCATGAAACGTTTATAAATAGGGCGTGGTCAAAATTAAACATAAATAAATCCAAATTCTAAATGTTTGTAGTTTAGGGTTTTAACAGGGTTGGAGTGACATAAACACAGAATCTGTGGATTTTGTTTTGTAACATGATTTTAATTACTGGATACCCTTTCACTTGGAGTATTAATATTACAATTGTGTCATAGGTTTGACAACATTTCAGTGCTCCATAATAAATAAACTTGTGTAATTCAAATTACATTACCATGTCTATGCGGTAAGTTTTTTACCGTGGACAAGATCACAATGATTACAAGAAATTACAACACCACATTAGCTGAGTCTGAAAATTATGTAAAATATAAGCACTACCAATGCATTGAGACAAACGGGGAATTCGTTCATTCTTTTGTTTGTGGGAAGAAAAAGCTTTCTTCAAATAAAAATAACTAAAGCGGAGATAATTCAAGTACACGATCCGCATAATAATCAGATATATACTCGGACTATGCAAAAAAAAAAAAAAACACCGGAAACATCATTTAAAAATTTTAATCTTACTACAGTCAGGAGTGTTTTGCGGTGCTTATCTGGGGGTCCCGACTGTGCTCGAATTCGGTACAGGAGAAAAACATGGAGCTGCGGCGGAGTGGCGCAGCATCCTCATAGTGGGCATGCTCAAACCGAGCGCTGCACCCCCGGAGTTAAACGCCTGGCTGCCTGAAGGTGGTTTACGTGTATAAACTTGGTGGATGAGATCAATTTAGAGCCGTAGCTGTGTGTCTAAACAGGAACTGATGGCGTCGGCTGGAGGCACGGCGCCGAGTCCCGGTGAGTGGTTCTGTGTCGTGTTATAGAGATGGAAGCCGGGAGCGTCGCTAGGCCTCTTATAGGGGGCTATAGCCCCCCAAATTCATTTAAAATAGTGCTTGCTTCCTACTTCATTTTCAGCTTACTAAAATATATTTCAAACTTGACATGGCGTCTGCAAATCAAGACGAGTCTTTAAAGCGGCTCCAAGTTGCCACTGCGTTAATCAAATGTTAAATTTGGTTAGGATTATAAATATTACAAGGCAGAATCTCGGATTAAAGTCGCCATTCATGGTAACTGTACAGAGCATGTAAAGCCAAGAGTCAAATTGGAAGTAGTTACGGAATGAAGCTAATTAACTAGATGAAGTTTGTTTTTTTTACTAGTTCTCGTAATTGAAACTACCAGACAATTTCGTCCGGAATCAGTAAAGTGATTCTGAGTGTTACCCTTTTTCTCACTATAGCATCAATACTACACTACAGCCAGTTAGATGACATGAGCATCAATGAGACGCTACTTTAGCCCAAGCGGGAATTTGAACTTTACAACTTATCCATCGTTATCCATATTGCAACTTAGGTATGAATCATTTTCTGAGTGAGCGATATTAGACCTCTCTATGACATTCACTTGTAACCTACTGTATGCCAACAAAATAATCATATGTGAATCGGATTTTTTTCGAGTACGTTCAGCTAAGTAATTCGTTCAGAACTGTGCATTGATCTGTTCACCTGCAACACGTCGCCGCTGCATATTTGTTCGCTCCTGGGAGCAGTCTCTCTCTCTCTCTGGTATTTTCCTGTCAAGGGCCCTGTTCTCTTAAAACTATTATTAAAATGTATTTAAATTTAAAGAATACATTTGATGTTATCTTACCTAAATTGCTGGTATATTTATAGATATATAGTATATTTGAATGCATATTTTATTTACCGCTGAATATTATAATTCATGTAGATTATATTATCCATACTTACTCTTTCAGACGTCTGTAAATCGTTACACCGGTAGGTGGCGACAATATAGGTATCCGGGCCATGATCTGCATCACTTTTGAACGAAATAAATGGACTTAAAAGATTCATTCAAAAAGAATGACTCGTTCATGAACGATACAAGTCGCTGAATATCGCATTTAAAATCAGCATTAGACATTTATCATCCTTTACAGCACTATGATAAACTTAAGTGAACAGCTTTTGTACAATTAATTAAGCTTGAATAGCCAAGTGATTTAGGTTTGTACGTGCTTGGTACTTGCTCACAATATAATACTGTAAAGTGGTAATAATGGTAATAACAATCTTGAGTCACCTTTCACAGACTCCAAAGCCTCAGCTGCTCCCAGCCATGAAGAGCTCAGGGTGGTGGTGCTTGGGAAGACTGGTGCTGGGAAAAGTTCTTCTGGAAACACCATCCTGGGAAGGGAATTGTTTAAGGCCGAGATGTCACCCAAGTCTGTGACAAGCCAGTGCGAGCGGAGGAGCAGCTGTGTGGCCGGGAGGTGTGTCACAGTCATTGACACACCAGGCTTTTTTGACACCCGATTATCTAATCAGGAGGTGGCAGCTGAGATGGCTCGTTGTGTCCTCCTGGCTCTTCCAGGTCCCCACGCCTTTCTGGTGGTGCTCCAGGTGGGAAGGTTCACCCAGGAGGAGAGGGATGCCCTGCAGTGGATTGAGGTGACTTTTGGTGAGAGGGCTTTAGAGTACACCATGGTGCTGTTTAGCTGGGGGGACCAGCTTGGGGAAAAGCCCATCGAGGAGTACATGGGACACAGCGAGGAGCTCCAGGATTTCGTCCAGCGCTGCAGGGGTGGGTGTCATGTCTTTGATAACACGGGGAACAACAAGGACCAAGTCTCCATGCTGCTGGAGAAGATTGACAAGATGGTAGTCGCAAATGGGGGCAGCTTTTACACCAATGAGATGTTCCGGGAGGCGGAGAAGGCGATAATGGAGGTGCAGGAACGAATAATGGCAGAGGCACATATGGGGGAGAATGAGGGTGGAGCAGGGAGCTGGGGGGAACCCGATGAAAGGAGGAGGAGAGAGAAGAAAGCCAGGAAGCAAGCAGAGAGACTCTTCTGGTGCGAAATGATCACTGCTGTTGGCAAGGGGGCAGCAGAGGGGGCAGGAATCCTGGGCAAAGGTGAGAGTCCAAAGAAAGCGAAGGTGATACAGAAAGCAGTGGGTCTGGCTACGAACCCATTGTCCCTGACATCGGCAGCCAAGGTGTTGGGGGGGGCTGTGAGAGAGGGGAGCAAGGTGCTGTTCAAGCACTGTAAGACCCTTCAGCGCTGAGTCCCCGGGGCTGGCAGACCTCGCACTGCACTTTGCTGGCATAATCTCTGCTAGCCTAGTATGGCCTAGTGTCTCCAAAACAACTGTGCTGTTCACTAAAGTTATGTTCAGCTTTTGTTCCATGTGTTTGTGTTAGGGGGATTTTCCCAGCTCATCATGCGTGGGTAAAGCACACTTCTATCGTCGGGATACTAACCTTGTTTTTTGTGTGGTCTGCGTTTCACTGATTCTCTGATACTGTGGGTCAGAGGCTCAGGGGTGTACAGAAAATATCTTTGAGCAGGGGGAAGTGAAAAGAAATATGCAGTATAGCAAGTTGTGGTGAGAAGAGTTGAAAATTTTTTACATCATCACTGGGTTTCTACAAGTAGACATGAAAAAAAGACAATGTTGCCTACGTTTCATAAAAGTTTTAAAATCACTGATATTACTTCTTACTCGTTACTGAAATGACATCTTTAAATGTAGGCAATGTTTTGTAGCCCAAATAGTGTCTCACAAACATGTTGAAAACCCCCCTAGTGAATACATTTCAACACCGTGTTAAGGCAGCAATTTCAAGAAACAGAACAGTGGCAGTAGATGGTCGGAATCTGTTGGCTGTGATGAACCTTTTTCCACACAGTCAATAGGTCATTGCTGTAATTTTCTAAATAAAGACTGTGGTAAAGTTGAATAGAAATAGACTTTTATGTGCATCCACCAATAAAATCAATTAAATGTTGTGAATAGTGAGTGATTATTAGTAGACGCTGCACGGCACCTCAGTATTGGAACAATCCTTTGGGCACATTCATCTCTTAGCTGAGAACTGTATGGCTTTGATGTCATTTGAGCAAAGAGATCTATGCTTGCTTGAAATCATTCATCATTAGTCACCTAACACACTTATAAGTGAAGCCAATAAGTCTTATATACCCATCACAGTTGTAAAAAAATTACTCACAGCTTTGGACATGGATCAATGGGCAGATTGCTTGCAATGAGATAAAATCCAGTGGCATCCTTCTGCTAAATATGTAAGTGCTTTTCCTTGTCGGGATTGGATCTAGACATTATTCTTGGCAACAAAGGGCAGAAGGCTGGGGTACAGTCTGGATGGGATGCTAGTCCATCACAGGGCACATGTATATACAAGTGTACACAGTCACACTATAGACAGTTTAGTCAAACCGAACTGCGTGTCTTTGAACTGTGGGTGGAAACCAGGGTATTCGGACCAAATTCTTGTGGCACGGGAAGAACATGCAAATGCCACACAGAGAGTGGTGGTGAAATTTGAACTCCCACCCCAAGAGGTGTGAGGCAACCATAATACCGGCAGAGCCACCATTCTGCCCCCTGTTCCACAAGGAATACTAGAAGTACATTATATGACATTAAAGGAAAACTGAGCGACATATGCCAGGAATAAACGTCCAGAAACACCTCGATTTGTAGCTACTCTTCATAGAATTTACTCATTGAAAGTCATTCCATAATGTACAATATGACATGTAATAAAGAAGAATCATTAATAAAGCTCAATATCCTAAAGAAGAACCTAAATCTTCCCTAAGCATAAATTATTATACAACAAAAGATAAGATCAGAGTACAACTTCGTGATAAAAATAATCTGATGTTCATAAATAATGTCCACAGAGTTACACCTGAAGTGAAACGCATACACCACAGACATATGGACACCCTGGTACATAAACTCTTCTCCAGTGGATCAAACTATTGGAATAATAACATGGGAAATTATTAACCTTCACATATCTTTATTGCTAGTTGTGTAAAATGTTTTTAAGGCATTGGTGCTTAAGTGAATTTCTACTCAGTTCTATTGAAATGCTTGTGCAGAGACCATGATTCCAGAATAAGGTGACCTTTCTTCATTAGTATTTCAGACAGAATTCCTCTTTACAAATGAACACAGACAAGCACATCCTAAAGACCAGATGAGGTATAACTTGAATCTGTGGGTTGAGCTACTGGAATGGGAAGGACCTGAGTATGAGAGTCCTGAATAAAGCAGGAGCAAGCGACAGCTCACACACGTATTTGCAAAGTTGTCCTCCCACGGTCCATATGTACTGTGAAAAGAGACAACGAAGTCCATTATATATACCGTATATTCCCTACTTAATGCTCCTATGGGCGTTGTAAAGTGGGGTGTTTACTTGAGGTAAAAATTCCAACTTTGGCTAATCTACCGTGTCCACCAATCTGAAGGATTTTCGTTGACTCATTTTATTATAACACGCAGCTTTTCCACCTACCGGAAATCGCGTTGGTAAAGAAAATTATAAATACATTTATGACCAACTATAAGGTGCATACAAAAAAAGATAAATCGTGATTTGGGAATGTTACAAGTTAATTCTTAAAGGTGCGAGTGCTTTGCACTAGTGTAATGCTGCAGTAAAAAAAAAATTGACAGAATGCATATTTTGAATGATCCCTCTAGCTCATAATTTAGCATGAGTGCGGTAACGTGTATGATGTCGAACATGCGAGATTTTATGTCATCTTAATTAAGATGATAAATATAATGAATAAGCAATAGTGAACAAATTTAATTTGGAGACATATTTATTGTTATACAAAAAGGACAATATTTCATAAGATTGCTATGACAATCAGAGGAGAAGCACTAAATAGGGAATATACAGTAAATATGTACATATGCATGCCATTAGCATCTTATCAATTCTCAGTCGGTTATTATTCAGATGCTTCTGTTGATACTTACCTTTTGTAATGTAAAGGTACAAGAAGTCGCAGTAGAAGATGGTCTGCACCACATCAGAGACTACCGAGATTTGGTCAAACAAGGCCTCAGTGTGGTACTGCCACACCCAATTGGCCAGGTACAGGGCGCGGTGGAGACCCAGAAAGAACAGGTAGTGTGTGGTGATTGACTCTGCTTCCCCCGTCTTGATGATCATGAAGAGCTGGGGCAGGATGGCCACAGACTCCAGGTATATGGAGAATGTCCACAGGATCTGTTGATGAAAAATGTAAATATGCATACAACTCATATGGAAGACACTGCATATTCAGATGGAAACAGATGCTGGAGGTAAATTAGCAGACCAATCAGCAGGGCTATCATAAATAGAGTGAAAGGTGGTAATGATTCTAGGGGCCCACAGCTGAAGGAACCCCTAGAATATGTGTTGTACAGTATACTTCACACAGCTGTATACATTTGGGGACCCAGAGCAACATTATTTCAGGGGGGCCAGAATTCCTAGCTACAGCCCTGCAATTCACAGACACACACTTATCCAATTTCTGAATAGCGTATCCTGACAGAAGGCATGCTGTTGTAGACCAGGTTGAAATACTTCATAGAAATAAAATCAACCAGATCTCAGTAGCTTACCTCCAATGGGGTAAAAGCATAGTTCTCAATGAAGGAGAGCCCAGCAACAGGAACAAGGACAAACTCCAACCGGAACGTGTCACTCTCACAGGTGTAAGTGTTCCGAAAGCGATGGTAGATGAGCTCCACTGTGGCATAGACCAGAATGAGGAACACAACCTGAATTAGTGGGAGGGAGACAGAATGTTGGCTTTTCCTGAAATTTACAAGAGCAACAAGGATGTTCTTTTGATTCTCAGAGAGGAGCCTGCTTTCGGTATGTTGAGCATGGTACTTCATCTTAATTACTGCAGTAAAATATCGAGCTGTAGAAATTTATATTAAGGATTTCAACTCAAAATAAATGTGTCTGCTATCCAAAAACACTCACCCTTGGTTATAAATGGCTCTGTAAATATGACAAACTTGAAGTGGCCGCCTGAAAAAGTGACTTTATCTAATATATAAAGCTCAATGTGTGTCTGTTTGGTATACAAATCCACACTGTTGGACCAATATGCTCTAAATTTTGCACAGATGTCCCATTTGACTGGGGGAAGACCGTAGACTATGTCTTGACCAAAACTTTTGACCCCCTGGGTAACCTTATTAGGTGGGGGGTCACCCTGGAACAACGCCGGATCGGATAGTTAAATATAAAAAGTAAACAAGATTCGCACACAATTCTCGCATATTTTAAAGTCAGTCCAAGAGTCATATTAAATGAAATACAGAACACAGGAGGAAATGCCAAAGAGCTTGCTTTGAAACCGCCAACAAACTTACTTTCATGACCGTGTTATAGACAGAGAAAAAGATAATGAACAGGTCCAGGTATCTGGTGGTGAAAACGAGGGCGAACAGGACCTGGCTCTTCCCTGACACACCTGTGAAGGCATTCACTTTTTATTAATTTACATTGATGCAGTGTGAATAAAATGAACTTTGCCATTCTGCTGTTTCTTTCAAAGATAATAAAATCGCTTGCACTTTTGGTAAACAGAAAAATCCTCGACTATTTTTTTTTTCTTCAAAATTTAACAACAGAAACATCTCATCATGTATTCGTGGAGAAAACAAACCAATCCAAAGTAATACAGTCTTATACGGAATATAAGAAAGTCATACGGATGGGGTAACGGGTTGTGTGGCACAACGTTGCAGCTGCCACGTCACTGCATCCTGGTTCCAGGAGATGTAAAGATTTAACAGATCTAATAAATTATAGATTCACTCATAATCATAATGGTTGTACATACCAGCGCAGGATTTTGATCTCCAGATCTTGACAAACAAAACGATCATTGCCAGGAGATGCGAAATATCGCCCAAAATACGAAAAAAGTTCATCTCGTCTAATTTTGGTGAACAAAATCAGAGCGAGACAAAAAACACACTACGCATACAGGTGGTATACTGTACTACGAGACGGCGTTACTGGCTTATCCAGATAACTTCAGGAGTAATTTTGTGTCGTCGGGTGTAACTTCCCGATTAACCGGCCCTACAAAAGGTGAGCAGGTTTCCCCTCGAGCTATGTTGCCATGGCGAGGACCTACAGTCCTTTCACGGAAAATCCCGGCACATTTAGAAGATCCTATTGTCATAGGCGCGCGGATAGTGAGAGGCTCACTCCGCAAAGCGAGGGTGTTTAGAGACCATCAAAATCCGTAAGCTTATCTCGATGATGTTCTTTATGAAAGGTATAGATTCTCATCTGATGGAATTCGCTATTTTTGCCAACTTTTGGGGCCGACGTCTCTAATGCCACTCGGCTGAGTAATGCCCTCACTGTCGAACATACAATTTGCCTAGGATTGCGGTATTTTGCCTGTGGACACTTCCTGTATTCCACTGGTGATACTGAACATCTGAGCAAGAATACAGTATGCTGTGCAGTTCGCAAGGTGGTACTTGCTCTTACTAAAGTGCTGGATGCATTTGTTGTGTTCCCTGGCCACTTAAGCATTCCAAAGATCAAAAAGGGTTTTTATGCGATCGCAGGTAATTTGCAATAAATAGGTCTATTTTTAATATCCATAGGACGATACAGGCTACGCGACACACATTTCTTTGCTTAGGATTTCCATGAGTGATCGGTGCAATTGACTGCACCCACATCTCAAATAAAGGGCCCCTGGGAGAGCACGAGGAGGATTATGTCAATAGGAAATCATTTCACAGCATCACTGTTCAGGTAGGCTGTTTCATCTGACATGAAGGTCATCTTAGATTATGTTGTCCTTAAAAATTAAATTTATGCTGAAGACACATTAGGTGTTGAATTTCTTACACTGGCAGTGTTTTAAAATGGCCTGAAATCCTTTGCTGAATGACTTGTGTTCGCAATCTGCTGGTGACTAGCCTGGATGCTAGATGGCCCGAGTCTGTTCAAGACTCCCGTATTTTCTGGGAATCCACACTTGGCCAAAGGTTTGAATTAGGTAAGAGAATCTGCATCTTATATATTTTTCACACATCATACTAAATTTGTGACAATGTCTTTCTATTGTTCAAAGGGCGCTTTGATGGCCTGCTGCTGGGGGACTGAGGCTACTCATGCCTCCATTATCTGATGACCCCCTATCCTGACCTTCAAACAAGAGGCCAAGTGAAATACAACGTGGCCCACAATAGCATGAGGGTCAGGATAGAAATGACATTTGGGGTCATCAAGGCAAGGTTTGCCTGTATGCACCAACTACGAGTATGCCTCGAGTGGGCTTGTGAGGTGGTGGCAGCATGTGTGGTGTTCCACAATATAGCCACAATTGGGAAGGAGAGAGCACCACCATATCAGCAGCCTTTGCCGGCAGATGTAATTGACCCCATGACGCTGGACCACACAACAGGAAGGCACACAAAAATTCTGAATTAATTTCTTATTAGCATTCTCCCTTTCCTAAACAAAAAAAAAATTGAATTTACAGATGGTAGAGACATACTGATCAAAGGATGGAAAATACATGTAGCGATACCTTTTTCTCATGTTCAAGCTTTTCAATTTCCAATTTTAATTTTTTATCTGCAATTTTTTTTCCTCAGAATCCAATTCTAGCATCCTTTTGTAGAGCATGCGAACGCTGTCAGATCCAGCCTGCAGAGCAATACACACCGAGAGAAAGAACACAGCATGCAAGACTCAGCGTCATTAGTGTAAACTGTCTGTCATATGAATAATACTTTGAAAGGTAAGGTATACTCTTTCACTTTTCCCATTGGTTTCAGAGGAGGTGGCTATGGGTGGAAATTGTGGTTGCTGTAATTCCTGAAAGAATTTATTTGTCAGTTCTAAGGTTTGTTCCCTTGAAGGTTCTCATTTAATACATGCATAATACAACAGGAAATATCAGCTCATACCAATTTGTCACATTGTCTATTAGCCTAAATTATATTACTAAACGTTACATAGATGTAGAAGAAATAGTGATAAAATGGGTCAACCTGGATGTGTCAGAGATTGTGGACATGGCTTCCTCAAAGTCCTCCTAAAAAGAATTTTAAAAAAGATAAAAGGTGTTAAGTTATGTCTCCTCATAAGCATCGATAAGTCCACAAAACTCTTATTTCCACACTTATCTCTGCCTGAGGGTCAGATGCCTTACCACTTGAGGTAATGTTTTTGTACTTCATCCTGACTTGTTGTCAGGTGTGCTTTCCACTGGGGTTACAGCTGGTATGATAGTTTTAATGAAGTTATTCTTGACACAATAGCATTACACTCACACAGACCTATAGTCCATGTGCTTTGGGGAGAAGTTCTACATTCAATAGCAGCGACTAATGTATCAATTTCAGAAATGTAGCCCATGTGTCGGCTTAAATTAAATGTTCATAGTTGTCGTAACATATTAGACTTTTACGTGTTCTTATATTTAAATTATATTTAAAATGAGTCCGTCAGACAAAAGAGTATACAACAAAAACAATTTTCTTACGAATTGACTATCGCCGCCACGGTGTTGTACTTGCCGGTAAGAGTACTCCTAAATATCCAGACATTATTATTGTAAATTCCTCAGAGAAACACGGAGCTCGCACCACGATTCAAAAGCTGACCTTGCCTTCGACCACGCGCCTTTTATGTGAACGCGCACGAACTCCGATTAAGTTAACACCGAATCAACTAACCAACATCTTAATCAGCGTCGTAGTACTGTTTAACACCAATTTAGGTAATCAGGGTTTGTCAACCCTGACTTCACTTAATAACCCCGAGTTAACCCTCAGTAGGTTAAACTCCCTTCGTAGTATACCCCTTGGACTCTTTTCTAAAAGCTTGCTAGAAGATGCTGATCTCTATACTAATGACTTCTTCAGAACCCTGACTCCGTGCAGCAGTGAAACTCAGCGTACCGTAAGGTAACGGCGATCGCGGCATTTCGTCTTCTTCGGTGGTGAATCTTCAGCGACCAAAAGGCGCCGAGCGTCACCTGCCGCGCAGAGTGGGAAGACGCTAACTACGTCCATATACTAGAAGTTACATCTGTTCCTATTCCCGTTTTTAATTGTTCCGTTTACTGGTCAGTTTTAGTTTGATGTTCGTAGTTTTCCAATACGGTGATTTTTTTTTTTTTTTACACATTTGTTATTAGCTACATGGCAAATCTCAGTGAAAGCATTTCAGTCATTTTATGGTGATTTTTTTTTCGGTAAAGATCCTTTACATATTGACATTCATAGAAAGCAGTCCCTTTTATCGGTTTAAGAATTTAACAACTTATTTGGAATTCTATGTTTAAACAAAAGGCCAAAATTGCAACCTTCTATTGACGAGGCAAATATGAACTATCACGTGCTAAAAGTACATGTAAGGAAGTGTAAAAGCATCATCATCATCATCCTCCCGCCGCTTCTCCTGGTGTAAGTCGCGGTAGTACAAAAGTATCCAAATACATACACTGCTCAAAAAAATTAAAGGAACACTTTGAAAACACATCAGATCTCAATGGGAAGAAAATCATGCTGGATGT
>JAACJT020000037.1:1590939-1620379 GCA_009936485.2 Gymnarchus niloticus
GATAGATAGATAGATAGATAGATAGATAGATAGATAGATAGATAGATAGATAGATAGATAGATAGATAGATAAAAATTGTAAAAAGTAGATCAGTTAAAAAGCTTAAAAGGTAAAGCTTCCCTGCTAAGTCGAGCCCGTGATCTTAAAGATGCCCATATCTTAAGGCCGGACAATCGCCCTTCATCCCCCTTCGATTCTCGTACAGCTTAGTAGTATGTGTTGAAAGATCCTGGGCATGCTTTCATGCAAAAGCCACCGTTTCCATTTGTTGAACCTTTAAGTCTGCGTTTTCGACTTGGGGGAATGAAAAGCTGCTCTATGCAGGATTTAGTTTAGTACGCTAAAAGTATGCAAAACATAAGAACATTAATCATTCTTCATTTTGATCCCTCGGTGTAGTTGAGACTCCTTCTGACATGTTTAATTTACATACGAGCTACATAAATACCGTTTAGCAAACATTCTACCAGTTTTAAAATATCTAGACTTTAAAGCTGCTTTTAATACAGGCTACTGAGAACTCGATAGTTAATGTAAGAGTCGTACTCTATTTTACGCCTGAAAAAAGTCAGGTTAGATAATTGGGTGGTATAGTTTACATGTTCATTTGGCAATGATTCATATTTTTATTTTAGTGAAGTATTTATGTTGGGTCTGGCTTAAAAGTTACTAGGCAAACAAACCAATTGCAAAAAAAAAATCTTTAATTAAATATGTGTAAAAATTAGTAGGGATATTTTCAGCTTTCCTGAAAGATTTGTCGGGACACGTCGCTGTATCAACGCTTATATTATATTACTTGGATTAATTAGCTTGATAGAGAAATTTGCCAACTGGACAAGCGGTTTAAGATTTTAATTAAGTCGCCCATGTTTAAATTTGGCAAATGATATTTGGTAAACGAATTACATATGTTGGTTACAGTAGGACCCCGCGACCCTGATCAGAATAAGCCTTTGAAAGATGGTTGCATGAATGAATGGATGGATGGATAAATGGACAGACGGATACAACAGGAAAACTTATAAATTTACAGATTTTTTTATGTCTTGCAGACAAACTGAGGTACGCAAAAAAATCAGAAAAAATACAGTCTCAAGGACGCCTTCCGATGCATTCCCTCATACTAATTAGCGACATAATTCCTTTTATCGTTACGATTGTCAGTTAATTGGCTTTAAGCACCGCGACGAGAGCAGACTCATCATCTGAGATACCTCTGTGGCGTCCCTGGCGACGGAACGCCGGTTCAAACGGCCATGGCTGCAGGCTAGCGGACAAAAGCAGCGCCATCAAAGTGCCCTTTAGCGCTGGGGGCGTGTTAATTACCAGGGGTCACCAAGATCAGAGCGGGTGGATAATTATCAAGGGACATGTCAGCATCTACTCGTTTGGGATACAGTCTGACAATCAGTCACGCACAAATTAGCCTGCTTTTCAAGATTTAAACGGCCCCCTCCTCCGTTCAGGTTTTCCGTTCCTGTAAATGCATAAGAAAGTGTCTTCGAAGCTATATTTGCCTGAATTACTTTTTGGTACCAACTATTCAATGTCAAAGTCCCAGCTGGCCACAGCCAGTCACAGCTCACAGAAGATAAAGGCATCTACTGTCCTCTTGTAAAACTTTTAACAGATAATTTTGTGCATTTTATTGCTAGTGACTCAGTTTCCCCATTGCATTCATTTTTTCTCTATTTGTCATTTGCTGACCCCCCCCCCCCCCTTCCTCTCTCCTTCTCTCCTTCTCTCCTTCCCTCTGTATCCCTCTCTATCCCTGCAAACTGAGGTGATTTGCTGTGGAGGAAGGAATGGTGACAAAAAGAGATGAAGGAGAGATCAGGGATATATCTTTTGGGACCCTAGGGTGTGGAGAGACAAGGCTCTATTGACACACTTTCCCTGCTACAGTATCCCTTGCACCCACTGGTCACTCTCATGCACAGCTGCACCAATGGAACAGTGGAAGGACCTGACAAGCTGCTGGAAGTTAAAGGCAGTAGACTTCATTCAAGCTGATTTGGCAGCTGTACAATAATGAACGGGAAACAAAGGTGTGATACCAAGCATTGTGATAAGAAAGATCAAAACCCTGCTAGTCCAGCTGTGGCTTTACAGAAAACATGATTATTATTATAAGGGGCAAACCTATGGGGAGAAATATTAAGCACTTTTTCATCAGACCTGGCTTGAATATTTAGGTGATTGAAGAGGCTGGGGAACAACTCCAGCAGAAGCAAAAAGAGCCATCCTGTAATCCTGGGAAGTCGGCTGCTCCTCTGATTCATCACGATATGATCAATAAATCTCGGTTCAGGCTGGCCACGTCACATTTCTCCAAAAGGCCTCGACACGTGACTACGACTACAGTCGCCTCGATAGTTACTGTCAGCCGAAAACATTTTCGGCACGATTGCGGCAGACTCGGTCCGGATCACGACGTGTTTTGGGATATCCATTTCTGTGTGCGGTTCACACCCATGGTCGATAACAAAAGCTGATGTCAAGGATGGGTAGACCTCTAGACCTCATATGCCTCATTGCAGGTAGTAGAACAGGCAACTTCAGGCAGAACATATTACATACATGTAATTACACCAATATAATGTGTCCTTCTGTTAATTGAAATGCAGATTTAAAGGTTCTAGTTTTGTGTGGGGCAGTCAGTAACAGTGGTGGAATCCTAAGTGAAATCTGGCTTTTCCAGTTCCAAATGAATTCCAGCAGTTAAAGGTACTGTAAAATATCCAGTAGTATTAGAGGGTACATGTGAGTTGCTCTGGATAAGTCCATCAGTACGGGAATTCACGTGTAATGAGAATGTGAAATAGCTAGTGGGCTCGAGTCTGATGTGTCACATGAGATGGGCCATGCAGAAAACGGTGAGTAGGAGGCCAGAGCGAGTCTGTATTTGCTGAGTCATGAATGGACATTCTGCAGCACAAAAAGTCAAGGTGTCGACCTACTGACGGGGCTCAACACCAACAGCACTGGCACCAAGAACAACAACTCAGAGACTCAAAGGGAAGTTTACAGGGATACAGGCTTCATTTGCAGAGCTTGTTGAGTGGTCCCAGTCACCTTAGAGGGGTAGGGAAACTGAGGATCTTTTCTACTATATTAAATATGTTGGCGTGTAGCTGTTTGAAACACCTGAAGATGTCTAAAAGTTCCCTGTCCTGGAACACTGTCAGATTCCACAAATCACTCAGGTAACTGACAGTTTCAGATCTCTCCCCACCCCCTTACCTCTTTCCCTAGCCCATCTCCGTGTCCACACACAACTTATTGTATACCCCCACTCCCCTATCAATTTCCTTTAGATGTTCCTGTCACACAATTGAAGTAACTGGATTCTTCCCTCTGGCCTGGCAGTGAAGATATGAACCAATTCGTACAATAGGGCATTCATGATGTTTGCAATGCAATGACTCCCCTCCCCTCCATCTCTTTCTACCCGTCCAACAAGAACCCCCTCGCCCCCACCCGCCCCCAGCTGCACTGGAACGGAATCCAGCTTCTGGCCTCCCCATCATTACTAGCCCCCCAACCAACCAAGCAACCCCACCACACTCCCCCAAGAACACAAAAGAATAGGAAATTCAGTGGTAGGAACACAAAGACAGGATTCATAGCTGGTTGAAGATATTCAGAGAGAGGGGGACCTATTTAAGTGTTGCGCAGCTGCACCGATTTATTAAAAAAATGGGGACAGGACAGAATAGGTCAGGAAGGGTTATGGAATGTTAAATTATTTTTATTAACCCATTGAGGCTTCTTGGACATTGGAATAAAGTCTAACTCCAATGCTAAATTATAGAGAACATTTCATTTGTAACACCAGACTAATTATGGTGGCATAGAACTGAAGTTATAGTTTTTGTGACTCAATTAGGATTAACGTCAATGCACTAAAATATAATAAACACATGTACTGTATATCTGGCACATACATCATATGCTAAAGTAAAAATGTGCCTCATGATATGACATTATTTTAAGAAGTACATTTCACAATAATTCATATTTCTAAGCTTGATATTTAACCTGAAACATGGTGGGTTTTCTGTTAATTACTGCATGCTGCCAGACTGCACAACACAGAGCCTGGTGTCACTTTATGGGGTGCAGTACATTAGCATCGAATGTCACAAAATTTAACATGACTGGTGATTGCGAAAAACGCTAGCCAAATATTTATAGAAGCATACAGCCAATAATCTTGTAGAATCTTCTATGAGTTCGTTTACTGACTTTGGAACCCACGTTCATATTTGGAATATAAACTAGACATTATTCCGGTGTTGTCCATACATATATTCTGCCAAAGCTGATATCTTAACTAATGTAAACAACTTGAAATGGCCGTGAATTTGTTGTGCTCAGAAGCAGGCCGTGATTTAATGAGGAGCGGCTTCATCCGCCTCACTCTGAGATCATTTATGCAGCATATGACCCCCCTTGTGAATCGCTGACCGTTGGCCTTCTCGTGCTTTCATTCTCGGCAATTTTCTCTCCCTCGTCAGGAATTAAGAATTTCCTTCGGAATTTTTTCTCTGCCAACTAGAGCCAAAACAAAAGGGCAACCTTTCTCCAGCTCAAAATTGTTTAATGCCCCTCCCCCCGTGCACATCCCACATGCTTCCACCTCATCCTTGGACTTCTGGAAGAATCCTCACTTAAATTTATTTACGGGAATGTCTTATAAAAGTCATTCGCCTCAGAATAAACAAACAATACATAAAATATCATGTCACAGCTTCCAGTTGTATATTTTGTAAGAACACTTTCTTGCAGAAAATTAGTGTGACAGAATCAGCAGAGCGCGGCCCGCCGTTCCATTCTGCACCTGGAGAGCGCATCCGCTCCCCACCGGTCACGAGGCTCGATCTTAAATCATTAACCATCCTGCGCCTTCCAGACACTGAGTGGGCTAAATCGCCGTGTCACATGTTAGATCGCCGACGGGGCAAAAGCATTTCCACACAAGTGAAGAAAACAGCCAGGGGAATTTTATGCCCATTGATTTACAGTGCAGTCTTTGTTGTATTTCCCCATATAAAACTGGGTTTTATAATACACAATATTCTTGGCTAAAATTGCTCAATTTGTGTAACATATAAAGATTCCTGTCTAATACGCGTTATTGACCGAAGGTAAATTCCATTTGCGTGTATAGAAACTTCGTAATACAATTTCCGTAAAAAGCATTATTCATATGCGCTGGAAAAAAGAACATCGAATATTTACATCTATTAGAATTCAAAAGTGAACTAAAATTGTATGTATATAATTGCAATTCACAAACTTAAGTAGTAAAATGACTATCGCTATTAATTTATAAGGCAGTATTAATTTTACATTACAATATTATAATTAGGTAAAAAATATCTACGGACAGTTCATAAGAACTTAATTTGTCATTTAAGTGTATCAACATAATTTTGTTGATTTGATTTCTGTTTATGAAATCAAAATTTTTTGACAAAGCCAGGAACTCAAAAAATTATAATTATTTTTACACTTTAAAATAACTACTGAGGAAATTAATCTTGAGGGCGGCGGTGGTAACGATCAGTACATATTATATACACAAATTTATATGTATGTTCAAATGGTATGTTCGCATTAGTTTGTTTCGAAACAATTCGTTGTGAGCATTTTTATGTACTTGAAATTAAATCCAAGAAGTAAATAACCTCTCCCAATTGCCTTTAGACGTTATTTTAACGAAAATCGTTCAAGGAGCGTGGGCTGTACTGTTGTTTTTATTTTTACGCAAGTTAGTTTAAACATATTTGAATATCAGATTTACCAAAAACTATGAAATGCGTAAAACATTCTGCAAGTTCGCGTTAAATAGACAAATTATTGTCATTATTACTGATTTCATAATCAAACGGCACTATGCTATGTTTTATAATATTGGCAGCATTTGCGAATCCAGCTAACAAATAAAATTAATGCTATATGAAACTATTTTTATAACATTGAAACCCTTACCTGCCTTAACCAATATGTAATTGTTGAAACAGCTTAACATTGTAATCGAGTAGTCTTGGAATTGAAGAAGCCAATATACACTTGACCCCCTGTTTAGTCGAAGCAAAGCAGCCTTAATTAATTATTTCTCTAACGAAATGAGTAAGTTAATTACAGCTGCCATTTAAGGCGGACAGACAGAATACTGGAATGTAAATAAACATATGCGGCTTTTTTGTATTGTAACGTCACTTTCGTTTGTGACATTTCATTTTGCAAAAGAAACATACTTCAATGTTGTTTTAAAATAAGCAGTCTACATGTAGTAATATTATGAGAAATTTGTAATTAGATATATTTAATTACTTCCATCAAATTTAATCTAAGGGTCAGTAAATCACTTTGCGTTATTTAAAATTCAATACGTTTAATATGCTAAATTATAGTATAATTATAGTATTGTTTTAATTACTGCGATTAAAACCATTTGTTTTTAATAAATGCTATTGTTTGGAACAATCCACCTAACATTCATTCTATTATATATACGCCTGTGGCATCAAATGATTTGTTTCTTTGTATGAGGCTTATAACTTTTCATCTTAAAATGAATACACTAAAACCTTAAGGCTAATATTGTAGTAAATAATTGCTAAAAATGCTATTAACGCCACAGTATACCAACACCTAACATATACATGCTGAACTGTTTGCACCAAAATTAAAAATTGTCACGAAAAACATAAAATTAAAACATGATTTTTTAATATATATTTAAAAAGACATAAATATTGACCCTGCAAATTTCATTTATGGATATTTTAAATTTCGAGATATCTCACATATGAACTGGACAATTATCCTTAATATAATGATCAATATTTTTTAGAAGACGATAATAACAACAACAACAACAACCTAGAGAAACACACAAGAAATTGTACATGTCAATAAAAGATTCATAAAAAGATTCATTATCATTACACTTTTCTTCCTGAAGCCAATACTACATATTTTGCACATTAATACTGCATATTAAAGTCATGGAAACAGCAGTATCCACTATTTTAGTAACCTCTTATACTGTTATGATTTAGCCAAACAGCAAATGAAAGAGCATTTAAAAGCAGAAAATCACCACAACAACCGGTGGCTCAGGCTGTGCTAGGCCATCGGCATGTCTCCTTACACACATCATTGTTGTAAAGTGGTCTTCCTATGCTTAGACAGGGATTTTACCACCAAGGAGTACTTTCCTTTTTGCCACTGCTATATTCTAAGGCATATTTCAAGAAGATCCCACCAGAGGCACAGACTCCAGTCACCTTGCTCTCCAGCCACTCACTTACAGTCACCAAAGGCAAAGGTGCTGAGACACAACACCACCTGTTCCCCATAATGCCAGCACAACCTTGCATGTTCTTTGTTGATATTTAGGCCACAGGCATTTATTCTAAAAGTAATAACATTCAAGACCAAATAATTTCAGAGTTCTATATTTGAACTCATGTCATATTCTCCCCCCCCCCACACACACACACACACGCACACACAAGCACACAGATGTGGAAACTCACTTCAAAAGATGGAACCAGAGCACAAATCTTGAAGTGCCAAAACAGTCAAGTGCACTGTAAAACTTTCCTTCCCCAACCCCAAAAAAAAAAAAAAGATTCAGGAGTATTAACACAAAGACACACACCATGCAGTCCACAAGTATCCAGAAGAGGCTCTGAGATTTTTTGCATATGTGTGTGTTGCGGAGCGGCGAGGAAAGAGACGCAGTAAAAAGACGCACACATCTTTTTCCCCGTTTCTTTTTTTTTTAAATACACAAAACTGCTTTTTGTTCTTCATTTTTTCATTTAAGGGGGTAATGAAGGGGGGGGTGTTCGTTTGATCACATGATTACAATTCACCTGAGAAAAAACAAAGACAGCAAAGAAAGAGGGAAAGAGGGAGAGAGGGGGAATGGGACAGGGACAGAGAGATTCTCTCATGGTAAGGATTCCCTTATCACAGTCAACATTCATGGATAATGAAAAAAGAAGTGATTTTTTGGGGGGGAGGAGGAGAGAAAGTGAGACGGAAACACAAGGGTGTATTGTCGACGGGAACAGAGCGTGTGTTTGTGCAAATTCAAACTGTAATATTCTCACACCGCTTTACATTATTTACACCAAACTCCTCTTGATTTCACATTTGCTTTTACAATATTAAACAACAGCTATACAGTGCGTACAGTGCCGGATACATTACAGATTCCGCAACATATAGGCCTACACTGACCTTCAAGTGGTATTAATCCATAAATGTGACTAGAAAGCTGTCTCTGGTATCTAGATGTACAGAGCATAAAGTCACATTCAGGAAGAATTGCAGGGATGTACAAACAGAACTGCAATAATCAGTACGTTGAAATAATAAAAAGATGGCTAGATCACCAGGATTTTACACATGCTATGATACTAAGAATTTAATATTTGTTTTCGTTACTTACACAACATACCATTTTCAGAATTCGGGAGGTAGAAAATGCGGATATTGACCACGTAGTTACGAACAAAAATATAAATATGACACAATTACTTGAATGACTGCACGAATTTTAATTACAACGAAGGACACCTTGTTCTATGGATGGGTGAGAACTGCCCCAGGCCTTAACTTAAGTAAATCACTCGTTTTTTATGTTCAGATTCTCAGGGTTGGGGGTGTCTTTCAAGTTAATACAGGCAGTGTCCTGAGAGGCAATAGCACTGATTTAATGGACATCCTGAGACATCACATCAAAAAAGATCACATCAAAAGAGTGTTGCTGACTTTGACTACGTGTGCACCTTGTCCTGCTGCAGTACTAATCCTCAATTTGCAATACAGTTATTGCATTATTACAAGTAATATCTATTTGTGTAGGAGAAAACGGGCATGATGTGCTGGTTAATGTGTGTAATTTGCAAAAAGTACATCTGTATAAGTACTTTGATAAATGACATAAGTTCGTGCTTTAAAGTGAATCTCTGCCATATACAGTACCTGTTGGACAATAAACATTTTTGTTAATATCAGAAAGCTTTTTTTTTTGGTTAAAAAAGTAATTGTTGACCCATTTGTAATTTTACTGGTCCAAGAAAAATATTTCTTGAATAGCAGATAAATTAAAATAAACTTTGGATAAGTTATTATAAGTTATAAATTAGTGCAATGTGTGCTGTATTTTTTTCATTTTTCTAAAGTATTTCAGTGTATCTTACATTATTTCTCTCCCATAATTACTCTTTGCCACTTTACACGAATTTATTTGCACCTTCCTCTTTTTTGTAGAGTTGCAGAACATGTAATTAGACTGAAACCTATAGCTAACGTTGAGAGATTACACCATATTTAAAACTCAAATAAATATTTAAATTCTAAGTCGACAATTAGAATGAAACAAAAACGAGTGTATTTTCTTACAGTCCGAGACATAGGGACATAAAATTATCCTTTCATATTATTTCTATAACAAGTTTTCCTCCAAGACAGACTTACAGTAAAAGAACGAAGAATATATTACACTCCTTAGACAACTTTCGCCACAGAAAAATTCTCGACCGGCTATAGCTCTACAATTATGAAAGTACACATAAATAAGGCAAGCAATATTAACAGTTCCTGGGAGATCTGAACGAATGGCGTGTGTAACTCAATTCTTTTACCTAAAAATTGAAAATGCTTTTAATTAATGAAGTGGCGTGCATTGTTTTATAGAATAGAAAATGGTGAAAACGCGTGATATTCTTTTGAATGAAAACTTCTAAACGATTTAGTAAGATCATTTCACATAAAGCTGATTACTGCGAGGAAGAAAATATGTCTAATTAATGTTCTGCCTGTCTGCCAACCACCTGTCCCGCCGTCAACCTATGGTTCTTATTTCCACGACGTCCTCAAATTCACAAACGACCCTGATTACAAGACAGTGCGTATATTAAATGAAATATAAACTAAATACGCCCAGCTGAAATCAAAAAGGCCCTCAATATAGGATATTTGAATAAAACAACTTTGAAAACTGAAAACAAATAATAAAGAATAAAACTTTTGAAATATTAAAAGTTCACGCTGAATGTAAAGATCGTAGAAATGTCAAATGTCCATTTTACTAATAATTACAAAGTACCGCGAAAAAACGAATTCATATTGCATTCTTTTATATGTAACACTGATTGCAACAAATAAACAGAAAAATCCCGCCCTCTTGATGGGATACAAGAAAATAACCACCGACCAATCACCGAGCTAGTGTGGCGTTCGTGTACGTCTGCTGCTCCTTTAAGGCGTTTTTTTTTCCTGCTAGTTGCCTTTTTTTTTGCTCCTTTCCTCATACAACGGAGCTCTTTAAGTCTGGGTACGCGACACAGAGCAGGCATTCATAGAGGGACAGCACGAGCGAGGGGGCTGGGGAGTAAGCGCGAGCGTCACTTCGGAAAACTCGGGAACACACGGACTCTCGTGCTAAGCCGGCTATCTTCTTTTTCTCTGCATAAGTAAGAAGCTTATCACTCCATATATTTTCCTTTTTGGTCTTGTCTCTTGTCTGTTTCTAAGGCGTTTGACAAACTAGAAGGCTCTTTGAATTAAAACTGAATTTGACTACTTGTTTCTAACAAGTATTTTTATTATTGTTATTATTCTTTAACATTGATTTAGATGTAGAGTACTCACACTACGAAGATCCTTGGCAAAGCGGTCATTGCTGTTGTTATGGTTCAGTTTTATAGTATTTACGAGTAACTGTTTCGTCAAAATGACACAAATGTTATTGCCAATGACTGCAATTTTTGTGTCAGTTCCCCCGTTTGGATGATGTAATGTCCAATTATACCAATATGATAAGAAATCGTTCAAAGATTGAATTCATATTAATTTAGGAAATATGAGCCTGTTTTAATCTTGAATAGAAAAACTTTTTTTTCCATTCAATTATTAATGAGAATTCATGTATGGCACTTAGTCATAATTACATTCACGATTAATTTTACTCTCTTGCATTTTTGCCACGCGTTAATGCTAAGTTCTCTATACTTTATGTGTTTAACTTGAACTTGTGAACGTCAACATCCTATCCTAGTAAATATTCAACCTTTTGGTATAAGCAGTTTAACATATTCCATAAAGGTTATTAGGTTATTATTGTCACTATCAACAACACCAACAATAATAAGAATAAGAATGTCATTTGAAACATTCCTTTTCCAAACTACACTAGCTGAAGTCGATGGAACTTGTATGCGGCTCCAAGACAATACCTGAAATTGTCAACGTTTTCGGTCAAATGAATTTTAATGGCTGCTGAATATGTACATATATTAATATATCACTTTGCTCGCGCTGACGACGTTGCAAATAACCTGCCCCAGTTAAGAGAAGGGCTGAGAGGTGAATGGATTCACAAAAATAACGCGTATAATATAAATTCGGTGTTGGTATGCTGAAGTGACAAATCGGTCTAACGTACATCTACGACGTTATTGTGGATACTGATTGCATTTAATGGGTTTAAGATACAGAAACACCGATATTATGTCGACTGTGTAAAGGTTCAAAAAAATAATACTTTTTTTATCCGAAGCGTTCGATAAACTGGAAATACTAGACGGACTTAAATTATTAATCACGAGTCAATGTTTATTCGACATATTGTATTCCAAAACCGCATTTATTGTTCTCGCTTACTGTTAAGTACCGGTACCGTTAACTTTTTGAAATTAACTTTAAAAAAATAATAATAAAAAAAAGTAAAACCGTAGCAATTAAGTTTTTTAAAATGCCACATTTTGGCAGAACTACTGATTGTTTGGAAGCAAGTTTTAACAATTACGATGTGAAAGATTTAGCCATTCTCGTATTAAAATTATTTTGGTAAATTTAGTGAAGCATTATATGGAAAATACAGTGCTACAAAGAATATAATTTATGATGCTTGGGTAAGCTACACAATTGTCTAGTTGTATATTTGATTTGAATAAACTGTAAATGATTCTTAATACTCACCAATACATACAGTTTCAGATTAATAGACCAATAAAGACTGCTCTTTTGAAGCCTCTTTACTAAAGTGTGGCCCAAGCTAAAGAGAATACTTGCTTTGTGGTGTGGTGTGCGCCCATTGACCAAACGCAACGTGCCGGGCTTGGAGGAACACACAAGCGCTCTGTTCGGATGACACAGTGAGCGTGTCTACATCGGACAGCTAATACACACTATTTCTATTTAATTTCTCTATTCTTTTAAACACAAGACATTACCATCAGCGATAAGGTAACAGAAATCGCTGATATCAATACCAACTGCAACAGGCTTATATGAGGAGCCGGGAGCGTCAGGTTATGTTAAATTCGATGCTTGATCATGAAAATACGCGTTCAATTATGTAAAGACGTATATAACATCCTGCTCATCAAAACACCCAAAAGTAGCTACTCAGTCACCGATACTTAACTAGTTAGAAGCAGTGTGCGCCAATTTGGTAAGGGAAATCTTACTAAGCCTTTAAAATTTAAACAGCTGGTGCAGTAGTTGTACAGCAGCCATAAAAGTCCGAATAAAGGTTTATCTTAAAACAAATTAGACCATAACCGGCGACTCCCCACATCTCCAAAACACCGCCGCGACATTCACAGTCGGACGGAACGCAGCCGCGAAAGGGGCAGCGACCTAATCCAGAGCCGTGGATGTTGGAGCGATAAAATGTTTGCATTGCTGCAGTTAATCAGTCATCTCCGTACAAAACTAAATTGGAATGAGGCCTCCAGCAATAGTTCAAAAACCAAGAAACTAGTTCCCATCACGCTTAAATTGCCAGATTACTAAATGAGTTCTATGCAAACATGTGTATCAAACTGGTGTAAAATCGCCTCAGTTAACCAAAAGTAGCGCCATATTAGATATCAGTCTTTCCCTTAACTCTCATATATATATATATATATTTTCCACAAACGTACAGTCAAATTCGCACAATCGCATGCACACATACCCACGGGGCACGGAGGTTTATATTTCCAGCGCCGGGCCCATGTTTACTTAAAAACTTGGCGGTATAAATCGAAGTTCTGTGTTGCTGCGGGTTCACATTATTCCAACACTTACTCTCCGGGGAGCTTGAAATAACCGCCAAGCCTTAAACAGTAGCTTGTTAGCGCGTATGTGGACCGGGCTAAAATAACACCCGACTGAAGGAGCCAGCTACGCTACAGCAAATTGATGTGGCACTCAGAGTTCCTTTTTGAGTGATTATATTTTTACAGATTGTGACATGGCTGTTTTAGTAAATGCATTGCATCCTACTATATTTATCAGCACATAACTAGGCTATAGAAATGCCGCTATTTTCATTTTCCAAAACACATGGTCTACTGAACTTCTGCATTGAGTTCTCTTCAGTGAAGTCTGAAATTAGTTCCTTCACCTGCTGAATTTTTCAAATGAGGAAGCCAGAGAAAACGTAGCACCGAAAACAATGATAATCTGTTTTGAATCTTAGATGATCCTCCTATTGCCTGTCCTGTCATTCACTGCTTCAACACAGAATATTCAGAGTGGATGCTTCTTATTAGGGAACAGAGTTTGACTTTAATGCCACAATTAAGCCGCAGACTGCCAAACGTGTTGCTCTTAGGTACATAGTTTCATCATGAAAAGGTTCAACATGTGACCTCTACTTTGCTGTGTCGTTTTCAGGTACAACTTGTCTCCAACCTCAGCAACAGTGGAGCAGAGTGAAAAGAACTGGCAGAATAAGTGAGAGAGAATGAGAATTAGTGGGTGACGGGACGGGTGTGTGGAACACTGAAAAGCACGCAGTGCAGCATCGCGTATATACGAATGGAAAGAACCGTGGCGTTCCACATTTACGGGGTTCTGGAACAGAGACTACGGGTTAACACAGAGACACAGCGGAAGTTTATCTAGAGATCTCACGACGGACTGATTTTTACTGATGAGAAAAGCCATTAGTGCCGACAGTTAGAGAGCACAGAGGGAGTCTTCCATTTCAGTACGCTTAGCAGCGTGTGATACTAACAGATTGTATCCAGAAACAGTATTTTGCAAAGTGACATTTTTCTGAAGAGCAACAATAGAAAAGGAGAAATGTCGGGAGAGGAACAGAGTTTATCGGAGGTGGAAATGAGTCCCGGCGTGTCAGATGACAGTCACTCGTTGTCACCCGGGCACCCCTCGGGGTCGACGGGAGGCGTGGATTCGCCCCTGACTGGGACGCAGCCGATGGTTGGCGGCGGCGATGAGGCCCATGGAGCAACGGGCAGGATGGGATCCAAGGCGGAGGAAGACGACGACAGGTTTCCGATCGGCATCCGCGAGGCTGTCAGCCAGGTGCTCAACGGCTACGACTGGACGTTGGTGCCTATGCCCGTGCGCGTAAACTCTGGGAACAAGAGCAAGCCGCACGTGAAGCGGCCCATGAACGCCTTCATGGTGTGGGCTCAGGCGGCGCGCAGGAAGCTGGCCGACCAATACCCGCACCTGCACAACGCGGAGTTGAGCAAGACACTGGGCAAGCTGTGGAGGTAAGAGAAGCACCAGCAGAGCGGAGAATAAGAATAACATTGCGTGTGCAAAGTGATCTGGATCTGGATAAATATGGAATTTCCTGGATGTGATGATCCATGCTGACCCAAGGTTACCTCCCATGGGTGGATGCAGCTAACATTTGACTAACATTAATGTACTAGATGTGCTCCCTTCTGCTAACAGCTTACACATGTCAGGGTTGCTTGGAGCCTATCACAAGCAGCATAGGTCACAAGGCTGGGGTACACCCTGGCAAGGCTCCCAGTCCATTTCAGGACACATACATACATAATACGAGCAATTTAGAGACACCAGGTAGTGTAAATTATGTCATTGGACTGTGGGAGGAAACCAAAGTACCTGGAGAAAATCCACACAACACAGGAAGATGACGAGCTCCACACACGCAGAACAGAAGCAGGACTTGAACCCAACCCAGGATGTGAGGCAACAGTGCTGCAGACTGAGCCACTGTGCTGCCCCAGCATCATTTTCACTTTGGGCAAATTGCTTTCATTATCTGTTGTAACTATATACAGTCTGAATGATGTATTAACTATTTTTCCCTTGACAGCAAATGCTTGTGAAAAATAGACTTCTTTGTGCCCCCTGTTTACTGTCACTTTCTGATGTGATGAAATTGAGGCATTCAGCAGGCCATCACCATTGAAAGAAATGTAAACCAGTAGCCTGCAAATTTAATCTCATAACAGGCAATTCATTAAATACACAGTCCCGTGGAATGCCAGAGATTAACATTTAGGTGTCATTGTTTTCCCAAGTTCACCTGTGTGCATCCATCTGCATTCTGGATTAAAAAGACAGTGAAGTTCTGACTATTACGTCATTACCCTGCAGCATATTTCAGCTCTTTGGAACTGTGAGACTCAAGGTTTATAAGGCAGAGAATGCCTGCTTTTAGTGTAGCAGTTTAAAACGCAGCAAAGATTACTAAACAAAGATGTTTAGCCACGGGATTTGGGAAGACCTGCCTGCATGCTGATGAGGAGAGAAGCTCTCATTTAAGCAAAGGCAGAGTTGTAGAGGCTGTCTGAGTTTCAATATGCTGTGTAAAAACTATAAGCTGCCTTCTCAGGTTACCTTTAGTGAACCTGAGATTACAGGTGCATGCATGCTTGATAAAATGATTAATGCATATTTACACAGTACCATTTGTCTGTTCCAGATGATGCAATAGCTGACATTCACAGCCCTCACAAAACTAGGACACCCATGATATCCGCATGGGCTAACTTATAAGGAAAAATTTGTATTGATGGAACAAATGAGGCTTCAAAATCTGTAGAGGGTGGGAGTATCCTGAACTAACCAATGAAGCTGGTGCTAAATGAGGCTTCAAAACCCATGGTGGGTGGAGTATCCTAAACTAACCATTGAACGCCGGTGCTAAATGAGGCTTCAAAATCTGTGGTTGGTGGGAGTATCCTGAACTAACCAATCAATGCTGGTGGTAAATGAGGCTTGAAAGCCCAGCAGGAACGCTGCCTTAGTGTACTTCCACTATGCCCCCTCCCCCCGCCACAGGCTCCTGAACGAGAACGACAAGAGGCCCTTCATTGAGGAGGCAGAGAGGCTGCGCAAGCAGCACAAGAAGGACTACCCAGAGTATAAGTACCAGCCCCGACGCCGCAAGAACGGCAAGCCAGGTTCCAGCTCCGAGGCCGACGGCCACTCCGAGAGCGAGGTCAGCCACAGCCAGTCACACTACAAGAGTCTGCACCTGGATGTGGCCCACGCTGGGGGGGCAGGGTCACCCCTGAGCGACGGGCACCACTCTCATCCAGCAGGTGAGCAGTGGGATGCGGAACCCTCAAAAAGGTCTTGCGGGACCCATCTGTGAAATGAACCAGGATATAAATACAATTGATTATTTTAGGGTTCCTTCAGTCTCTTCCCTTTCCTTCATCTTTTGTTTTTTTCTGCATACTGCAGCCGATCCAAAGCCAAGCTTACATCTCCTCTTCCGCCTGATCAAATCCCATCTCTTCCTGCAGGTCAAAGCCACAGTCCCCCAACACCGCCTACCACGCCCAAGACGGAGCTCCAGTCTGGGAAGGCAGCTGAGGGGAAGCGGGAGGGCAGTGGCAGTGCCGGAGGGACCCGTGGAAACTTGGGGGTAGGTGGGGAAGGGGGATCCGGCTCCGGCACAGCCGGGGGGAAATCCCACATCGACTTCGGAAACATGGACATCGGAGAGATCAGCCACGAGGTGATGGCCAACATGGAGCCCTTTGACGTGAATGAGTTTGATCAGTACCTGCCCCCAAATGGGCACCCAGGTGGGGCATCTGGCTCTGCGGGTTCACCATACACCTATGGCATCTCCTCCGCCCTGGCAGCAGCCAGCGGACACTCTGCCGCCTGGCTGTCTAAGCAGCAGCAGCAGCAGCAGCACCATCACCAGAGCTCCCTGAGCTCGGACCCCTCCAAGGCAGCCATCAAGAGTGAATCGGGTGCGGGGGCCCACTTCACGGAGTCCACCCCCAGCGGCTCCCACGTCACCTACACCCCACTCAGCCTTCCCCACTATGGCTCAGCCTTCCCTGCCCTGGCCTCCAGGGCCCAGTTCGAGTACTCCGACCACCAGGCCTCCAGCTCTTATTATACTCACTCGGGGCAGCCGTCGAGCCTCTACTCAGCCTTCTCCTACATGGGGCCCTCCCAAAGGCCCCTCTACACAGCCATCACCGAGCCCACCAGCGTGCCACAGTCACACAGCCCCACTCACTGGGAACAGCCGGTCTACACCACACTCACACGGCCATAAACACGGAGGCGTTTCCCCTCTCTTTAGACACACATGGGAAGGAAGTCAGCCTGAGTTTAGGGAGGTGATTCCCTATCATGCTTTGGTCCTACACCTGACAGACTGCATGTGAGTAGGTAGAAAATTAAGTCTGACTCATTTTCAGAGTGATATTGCGCGATTGGTGACCCTTAAAGTAAATTTAAACCATCCTATCATGATAATACACACAGGTCAAAATGTTAAGAACGAAGATACACAGAAAAGCAAACATTTTGTAGTACTGAAAAACGTTTTAACACAGTTCTTCACATTTATTGCATACCTCTCCTAATAAAATATATTTATAATACAGTTTCTCCGTTGTTGGAACAGTTTTGCTATTATTTTGCAGTATGGACACCACCAAAGTCTTGAGTCCAAATCCCCCAGAACCAACAGATGAACTCATTTTGAGTATTTATTGTTTATCTAAGACCTTTGTTTTAAAGATCCCAAAGCATTTGCTGGAATGAGCCGGCGTAGTCACTTGTACCCTAGCTAAACTGCCATCTTTGCGATTTTAAATCGGCTGTCGTAGTTATCTTCAGGTTAATTAGAAATCGAAGTCCTTCAGATGGTCACACGAATACCTGTACATATACTGTATGTCATGATAAGAGTTATTTCAAAAGTTTTCTGTACTGTAAGACTGAAGAACATTGTTGGAAACGATTACGGATTACTATGCCAACTGTCCTTTTATATAGTATGTATTTAAATACATTACGACTTGGTTTAGCACCGGTTTGTAGAAATTACACAAACATTGAGAACTGAAATGCAAATATTATAAATTTAGTGCCTGTAGCACATTAACAGCAAAGAGATATTTTATTAACCAAGATGAACGCTACGCTACCTTGTATTGTTAATGTCAGCGTTATCATTGTCGTTTTCTAATTTCGTTGTTCTTCTTATTACACTGTTAAGTCTGCACCACTGCTATTTTATTTGTTATACAATTGTAAAATGTATATATTTAACGTAAAGCATTTGTTCTGTACGTAGTTTTATGCTGCAGTCTGTATAGAACTTCTCTACACTGAAAGGCAGCGCTCACGATTGGCAGAGAATTAATTAGACCGGCCAGGAAAAACGACAAACGATGATTAATTGTAGTATTATGTACTATTATTGCTCTTCCTACTAGAATTCATCAGTGTTTCAACGCGAACCCACTTCATCTGTGCAAATTGAACCGAATCGGCTCGCTTACCGATGTCAAGGAAAACCTGGCTGCCCAAAGCAGCGTCTCCACACCCCTAAGATCTCAGGTCGTCACTCTGAGTTAATGCTGTTTGACTATTTATGCCTGGATCGCATTTGTTTGTTTGTTTTTTTTCTTTCTTTCTTTCTTTCGATAATTATATATAAGTCTTGCTTACGTACCTTCAGTATGTTTTCAAAGGTTACACTTGAGGGAAATGGTCCACTAATGCCAACATCTATCCATCGATCTCAGATACATCCGGCCTCCCCAAGGTGCAAATAGAAACCCTTATACACAGCTGTAAAATGACCCTGGGATGTAAAATGTCAACCCAATAGCTAATAAGACTCTGAAAGTCCTTGAGGGCTATCCATAACGGGCTCCCAAGACTTGTAATTAATGCCAAAATTTCTCTTTAACTATGGTTAATCGATAACGGAAGTAAAATCAGGGAATGTTTTGTTCAAATTATTGCTGGTTCGTGGTTACGTCTGGAAAAATACTTGCCTGGATTTTACAATGTTTTGTTCCAGGTTTTAATAGCGCGTGTGAGTTTAACAGATAAACTCCTTTTTAAAAAACGTATCACCTATGAGCTTTCGAGTTTTTCAGAATCCCTCAAGCCGTTACAAATTAGGTTTACAAGATGCAAAACAACGTATAGTGTCTGGAAGCATGCGGGACGTGTTTGCTGGTTCCTCAGGAACGACGGGCTGTTCACCTTGGAACACAGGAAAAATACCATGGAGAAAAAAATATTTAAGTTGTTTTGTCAAATCATTCAGCTCTTATTCCACCCCCTTAATAATGTGAAATATTCATTTTTTTTTATTCCGCACATTTTTAAAAGTGATTTATATGACATAATATTGTATAAAAAATCCCAACATTCTATTAGTAATTCAGTTCATTTTTTACTTATCTCTTCAAAACATGATTTCCTAAAGTCTAGTACTGCCTTAGAGAGCACTTCTTAGTTTGTTTTTTTCTGACTAATGTCTTAGTTCCTTTCTCTGGAAAAATATTAGATCATCCCCTATTGTGAAATATTATTGATGTTGTTATATATTAGAAATAATTATTTATATTTACTGATAGTGTTTTTATGCTATGTTAACAGTTTCTGACATGTTGCGAACACTTGTTTATTATTTTGTACGTTTTGTGGTTGGTTTTGTTCAATGAACACCCCTTGTAAATATTAGCGTGACTGAACCCCTAGTAGAGATATATTGACTAACTTCTTTCACACTAAATAAAATGTATTTTTTTCTGTTTTGTAAAATGTTTTTGCAAAGGTATTTTTGTTAGCATATCTTGATGGGCCGTTTAAAACCATGGACAAGCTAAACACACATACACGCACAAACACAGAAATATAAAAAAAGACAACTAAATGGACTGATGGATGGCCCTAACCTTACGTTACAGCAATACTTACATAGGGCCACAGCCAGTGCTGATATAATTAGTGGTGGGAGGAATGAGGCCTTAAACCCCACCTTGGGTGGGATTTCTGTGTACTACCAACCACTGCCTGCTTTAACCCAGTGGCACACAAAGACATCAATGGGAAGTGGGTTAAACAATCCAGCATGTGGCAGCAGTGTGTAACCCCAACCTCTGTGTGCTTGTCAGTCCTCATAATAAGTCTCCATTAGTCTGGCATGAAAATGTCATTGTCAGCGTGGTGCCATCCAGACATCTCTAGCAAACAGAGACAGCCAAGTAGAGCAGGTCTTGACCCATGCAATCTGCACTCTGCTTGGCATGGCAGCGATGTGCAGTGGGGCTCCTGACAGCAAGGCTTTTCCTACAGTCACACTTAATGCCTCTGTATACCCAACGTGCACCTGACACTCTGGAGGCAAGGGATCAGGTATGGGATAAAAGGTTGTGTTGTGTGTTAGGCACCCACCGAATAAAGGCTGTGGTCTTCTCGCCGTCAAAGATACCAGCAACATCACAGGTGCTGCTGAGGGATTCTCAACTCGGAAGGACCACATTTAAGCCATTAAACTCCAGTTTGTGTATGTGTTTACTTGTGCGTGCAGGTCTCTGTGAGTGTGTGAGTGTGCGCATGCACCATGGGCTAAGCCTGACTTCTAATTCCCCCTTTTTAATCGGCTGTGTGATACCTCTTAAGACAAAGAGAGGCATTGAGCTCTTGGGGGGGGGGGTTACAGAGCAGGCTGAGGGGCCCATAGCCATAACTATAGCTTTGCAGGGACACAAAGGGACTTTCATACTGTTCCTAAACCCGCCCCATTTCCATTTCCCTCCCAATGTGCACACACTCACACACACAGCTCCTCACCTGAAACTTGATGGAGGGTGGAAAACATACAGAAGGGTTAAGAATAAAGAGCACAGTGAAAAAGCACAAACGTGTGAAGCAAGTGTGTGAAAACTGTGGTAACCAAGACCTTAGCAGAGGCTTAATGAGGTCAGATTATCATAGTGGGTGCCTTCACGTCATTCCTCCTGACACAGCTTTACACACACAGCCGTTTGCCTGCTAATCATTTCCTGCTTTGGCCTGGGATCTCATGTTCATTCAACAGTTATGACTGTTATATGTAAAGAAAGCCTAAAATCAGCAGTTCACCTTAGCCAATAAACGTGCCGCAGCACAGTGTTCAACATTAGCATGTTCTACAGCAAAACCAGCCAACAAAGACTTCAGTCTGGGCTTGAACAGTAGTATAGAGGCAGGGATACAAATGATGGCCTCTTGTATCACTGTTAACAACCAAGAAATCGGTCAGGAGGAGCAGGTGGCTCCACCCCCTTTTCCCTGCTTCTTTATTGACTTGGGAAAGACGAGACACTTGAACCTGATTGTCTAACACACCCATGGATCCTTAGGGAGAAGCTCTGTTAAACAGACTAGGCAGACACAGATGTGTCCATCAGAATAATGAAGTTACCCACAGGTCCTCCAATCATGTTTATTTGCTGGAGAAAGAAACTGCTTTGTGGGCCCTCAGCAGACACTCAACTACATGCTTTATGGTATTTGGGTTGGACGGTACATGGCAAATGGTTAACCGCACCCCCAACTTCTTGTAGCCTCTCAGTAAAAGTGTGTCCTACAGTGTGGCTCTTAGCGCAGGGAAATGTTCCATTTCTGAAGGCTGAGATGCGTCCCACCGCAACCGCTGCTGGAAGTCATCGGCTCGCTCTCCATTTCCTAAATGGAGTGGTTTGGGAAACACTGTCTGGTAATGACGGGACAAATACGGCTTCAAAACCCATGGTGGTTGGGAGTATCCTGAACTAACCAATCAATGCTGGCTACCCACCATGGGTTTTGAAGCTTCATTTGGCTCTTCACTACATGTAACAGCAAAGATGATTTATAAAAACCATCCATCCATCTTCCAACTTTTTGACACAGTACAGGGTCAAGGGGGGCCTGGAGATTACACCAGGCAGCATATGACATAAGGAAATCCCTGGATAGGAAGCTACCCAATCACAAAGCACACAGAAACTCACAATCATATTCTTTGGGTAATTTATAGAGACTAATTTGCCAAATGACACTTTGGACTGCAGAAGGAGACCTGTGTGACCCAAGCTCTACAGTACTTACACAGTGGAATCTCAACCCCATCCCTGGAAATGTGAAGCAACAGTACAATGCACTGAACCAACACGCCAAACTTGACAATGACACCTATTTGTAAAAAACAAAAACAAGACATTTTGGCATCAAATCCTCCGATGGAAAGAGATGTACTCTCAATTGGTGACTCACAAAAATGTTGCTTGAATATAGAACATGCCCTGAAATATTGTAATAATACTGCTTACCTGACTCTGTTGACCTACCTAAAGAAGAATTTTTACAGAAATATAAGTCAGGTCACAGCCAGTGCCATCTCCATAAAGACTAAAGATGGCTGGGTATGATCTCGATTCCACAATCCCAAGGCCCAGCCTGTAGCAAGGAGCCCAAAGCAGCCACGTTCCTCACACAGCTCCTGTCGAGCGGGTGACACATGATGCTGGGGATCCTGCTGGTTCTGGAACAGCAGTGACACCTCAATCAAAAGCAGGAAGCAGAGAATGTCACAGGAAGGCAAACAGCTTGACTTTTCCCAAATTTCTGTCCGTGGATTAAGAAAGTATGTGTGTATATGTATGTATGTATGTATGTATCTATCTATCTCTCTACTAGGAATGTGTGCTGTGGAACAAGCCAATCGGCACTCTCCAAGATGACACACCCCAGAGTCAGGTGACTAAGATCAACGTAATCCAAGCTTTTTTATCTCAAAAGAGTCCATTCCTGACCCCCTCACCCCCCCTTTCTCTTTACACCAAATAGAGTACAAAGGGTTGGGATAATAGTTAAATAACCAAATAACCAAAGATGCCACTACCGCCCATATAAAAAGAACATGGTAGAACGTTGGTAGAGTTTGACACCCAACTGTGTTTTGGTTCATTTCCTTCATCATTGCACCACCTGCAGGACTTGGATGTCCATCTGCTGATACAAAGAGGACTGAAGACTCAGACCAGGCAGATCCTCAGCCTATCTGCAACCCAGAGACTCCTGTCTCTCTCCTCCTCACCTGTGTAGGCTATGGCACACTCATATTCAGTGGAAAGTCCAGCTCGTCCAGTGCTACGTCTTCTTCATTAAAGTATTGATCATCAGGTGCCTCCGCTCTGTGGGTGTGGAGTTTGTGTGTTCTCTCAACATTTCATGAGCTACCACCGGGAACAGTCACCCGCTTATAACGTCCCTTGTTTCCTCCCCTCTTGATTACCATTCTAATGATCAAAAACAAACATTTACATTACATTTACATTGATTTATTTGCCAGACACTTTTATCCAAAGCAATTGCTTCTGGGTTTTCAAAAATGAATGTTAAATACAGTGTGTTAGTTACCTGAGTCCTGGCCACTGCTCTTTAGCTCTGAATTGCCCTGTATCTTCACAAAGTAACATGTTTCGTGTGTAACTCATGTGAAGACAGTAACTTCTTCAGTATTTCAAATTTCTTGAATGCCACTTTGACTCACCAAGGTCACTTTAAGTGAGTATTCTAATTCAGTTTCTTAAAGCGTTGACCTTATCCTTATAAGCGGGTGCCTGTTCTAGGAAGGTGTACCACTTGTCCATGTCACAGTTTTCCTGTGAGAAAGCCAATGAAATAGATAAGCCAGCCGGGCAGATTTGCTCGTACATAATTGGGCATTCACCAAACAAAGTTGACTAAACTAATAAATTATTACATATAAATGAATGAAGCAGACTCATATCTTGATCGTCATTGATTTCAATATGCTAAAAATTCTTAATTAATACAGCACTAATACTATCATGGTTCAGTGGATAGCAGGTTTGATGTTTTCAAAACTCACCCGTGTTTGTGTGGAGTTTACATGTTCTCATTGTTTTGTATGGGTTTCCTCATCAACCCATAGATATGTAGTTAGGCTAACTGGCATATTTAAATGACCCAAAGTGGGTAATTATGTATAGTACATACATTGAAATGCACTGGCATCTCATTCCAGGTGAGCCTTATGCCATTTGGAATAGGGTCCAGGCTCCTCATTAATCCTGAAAAGCACAAGTGGTTGTAAGGCAGATGGACACAGTGCTTCATATAATACTATACATCTCAGATATTCTTGACATTCTATTGTTTTCAACCTCACGGCCCATCTATTTATCATTATAGCCTTTGTCAAGTATAGATCTAAGGACCATTAGATGGCACTCCCAGCCCACCTGTTGGCCTGGCTCAGTGGCCGAGAAACACTGTTATATCGATCTTAAAGAAGAGCTACTGTGTTCCTTAGCAACAGGTGGGAGAAGTACTGATCTCTTAAAGCCTTCACTGTGAAGGCAAGACACTGATGCATGGATGCTGCCAAAGCTCCTAAGCAAGTTGTGTGCTTACAGGTCGCTGAAATTGTACAAGTTCTTATACAATTTAATTACTCTTTTCAAACATGGAAGTCTTTGTTCTTTTATAAGTTATAAACATGCTTAGCTATTAAATCTAAAATGCAACTGAGTTTACAAAAATACAAACACGTATATGCCCCTTTCTTGACTTTATAATTTTGTAGTTATGTGATTAGAATAAAATATGAAACAAATAGACTTTTGAATAATAAACTTAAAACTTTCGTTAAAGTTTTCTTTAAAATACTCTTGCTTATTCTGCTGAACTGACATCCCGAGTACCATCTGTTTTTCGTGCAGTAAGTCTCCCTCGCAGTGCTCTAAGACTGAAGCATCGACAGCAGGAATTAGAAGCCTAACCAATACCCTGACCGTTTTATAAAACAGTGGAACTTAAAAAGAAAAATCGCGTGGAAGGAAAACACAAGTAACGAAATACTAATTAAGTGAAAATGATTAGACGAAGACCCAGCATCGTATTCTAATCGACCTCCTTGGGGTCTTTCTTCGGCTCCTCCGTTGCTTGTAAATTAAGCAGACAAGTGGTTTCACAGCATGAATCAAGTAAAACATGGTCAAGTTGCCAAAACGCCAGCGTGACGGACTAGGATGCACATGCTACAGGTATAGTCGATGTGTATATATACGCCTACATGAGGTTATGACTGATTTGTTGTCCGTAATTTATCAAAAATAAGCTTTTTTTTTTACATTCAGAGCGGTAAATTCAAGAGGTGTACTACAGCCTGTTTAAAATGAAAAGATCAGTTACCCAATAAAGCAATTATCATTTAGCATATAACTTGGTTCAAACTGTATTAGTATCGTTAGTGTTCCTGCTAAAATCTGCATCTTTACGCCCGCAAAACTCGGATGGAGCTCATCTCGGTTGCTGTACTAACCAGATTGGCAAAAGAAATACTTTATTTTGTAGATGCATGCAGATTAAATGCCTTTTCCGAAGTATATGGCGCCCCCTGCAGTACACTCTGGAGAATTAAAACGGAATATAAACACAAGGCGCTCCTGCGGCAGGATGCTTTCACAAGCGCACGTGTGACATCGCGCAGTTTGATGTTACATTAGAGGAAGCTGTAAAAGACGGCTAGATGAAGAGCTCCAGCAAAAACACACGGTTACCCAGAAATCATTCCGAATGTTCAAAAATATTTATTTGAACCTGGAAAGCAGAACGGTACAATATAAAAAGGATATTTTAAGGGAGATCCTGCAAAATCTGCTTGGACAGAGGAACGAGGCTGTTCACTTTCCCCTAACTTTTAAGCCTAAACATAACCCTGCATTAAAGACTAGGGTCAAACACCTACAGCAGCCATTAGTTCAACTACTCAAACAGCACTTAAATACAGTCAATAAAAGAAAAATACTAAACCACACTAGTAAATTAAAGTTAACTTAGTCTCTTTTGTATTTGGCTGCCAAGGGTACATCCCATTCAAAAGGTGGAACACAATGTGACTGGACATCAAGTATATTTAAATATATTCCACAGTACAAATAAAAAGGATCATTTTCTGTTAAGCCCCTTTGATTGTGCAATTCTCACCCGTAGAAACCAATGACCCGTGAGCAGCAGGCACTGACATCTTTCAGCAGAGCCGATGCCACCACCAGGTCTCATGATGCTGAGGGAGGCCAAGACTGAACAGATTCTAAAGCACCTACCTTTTCCCAAAAACCAGAACTTAACTCCTTAACCCCCCCCCCCCCAACTCAATACCAGAAGGCATAGAGGGAATTTTAAAAAATCACTTCGTGTGAAAAATGAGCAAAAATAAAAAAAAAAATCACCAAAACTACAGGGCATTTGGTGAAAATTTTCAGACAGCAAAAAGTAACAAAGACGCTGTACAGAGATTTAGGAAAGTAATGGGGAAGCACGAGGTAAGCAATGAAAACGACCTTCCGTGCGTCTGGGTTTGTGGGAGGGGCCTTTGCATGTAGCCGCCCACAGAGTGATATTTGGCGACTAAAGCCACACAGGCAGGACAACCATGTGCTGGAATGGTAGCCCTTCACACGAAGGCTCAGAAGGGAACAGGCTTACAGTAAGGTGACTTGGGGGATAGAGTACTAATGAGGAACACGATAAAAACGGAATCTCATAGGGGTCAGTCAGCAACACGTCCAGCTGCAGCTAAAATGAAGGACAACAGGGGTGTAGCCAAAAGCTGAACGAATGCCTCATTGTGCGAACAGGTGTGCATGCACAGGAATATCATGGAATGGTTCTGGTCCCCCCAAATCCTTCACACCCACCGATATTATCCCTATACTCATACCAGATCCTTGGTTCAACCTAAAAACTACATTATTTCAGTGACAAGGACTCAGGGGATTCAGCTTTTCTGACTGACACTAATAGAGTACGACAGCAGGAATCATGACACGTTTACTTCCTGGGTGGGGGAGGTGGTGGGGGTGGGGGAGGAGCAAAAGGATAGGGAGCCTGCCCCATAAAGCCCATCATAGGCTGAGGCGGAGAGAACTGCTGAGCCATAAGGGGCTGGGGTCCGGCCGGAGGTGGCGGTGGGGGCTGGCCGGCACGGCCGAACTGGCCCTGCTGCTGGGCCGAGGCATCCTGCCCTCCTCCGCTGCTGCCCCCTGACGCAGCACCCCCCCCAGACTGGGGACCACTCCTGGAGTTGTACTGACTGCCCCCGCTGCCCCCACTGTTGTAGCTCTGATACTGGTCCCCCGTGCTGCCGAATGAGGTTGTGGAGTTGGAGCCTGTGCCATAGCTACTCCCACTCCGACTGCTGCTGCTCCTGTCCCTGTAGGATGAAGATGAGGAAGAGGACGATCTATCCCCATCCCGACTCCCACGTCCGTCCCGGCTGAAGCTGGCGCTGTTGCTGGTCGTGCCCCCCCGGCTGTCCTTGTCACCACCACCCACGGTGCGCATGCGGCGGTCGCACTCCTCCTGGTACATCAGGTTGGGGTTGTTGGAGTTGGAGCCACTGCCCCGGAAACGAGAGCGCCCTCCTGCGGGCGGAGAGAGGCAGAGTGCAGTGCTCTAAGGGAGATGCTAACGCCTATAGCTACCGAGCACTGCCATGCATCCTACCCATGGATAACCCTCCACCAGCACCCCCGGGCCAGTTTCCCACCTCCACCGCCTCCGCCTCCCCGGCCAGAATCGACCAGCTGCAGCAGCTTGGGGTTGATGGCCTGCCGGGCCTCTTCCAGGACCCGGATGAGCTCACGGGCCTGACGCAGGTTGCCCGGGGTGAAGAAGGTATATGCCGTGCCCTTGTTGGTGCTGCGCGCTGTGCGGCCGATGCGGTGGATATAGTCCTCTGAGGAGTTGGGGTAGTCGTAGTTGATCACAAACTTCACATCCTCCACATCTTGAGTGAAGAGAAAGCAGGAGGTCATTGGGCATTTTTTTGGTTAAAAAGTAAAATAAAAACCCATGAAAATGACACTGAAACCTATTGTACTGCAAACCATTCAGATCTGCCAAAAATAAAACCCCCCACAATTAACCTGCAATAGCCACTTACCTGGCTGCCGAAGACTACAGCTACAAGTCTGGTCAATCAGATCTCAGCCTGACCCCTAACAAAGCAGCATACTTACCATATGCTTAGCTAAGGCACTATGAATCTGTTCATGTACATGCTGCAGACACTGCATCAGCGTCCATCAAAACTATGTCCTGGCCACATTCCTAGAATGAAGTCGCCAATTTGCAACACAGCTGCACTGTCACGACAAAGACTAATTCTGGCTGAGGTTTGAGGTGACCGTTCACTAATTCGGACCATATTAAAGAGGTACAACAAACTGCAGGGTATGCGGTTACGTCTACATTTTTCAAAGGTTAAACTGGTTTTATGAGCTTAAGGTAACAGGTTGGCAAGGGATACTTTGGAACTGATAACTGAAATTCTGCAGAGGTCACTTTGGCGAGTGTTGTGTGGGTGTCTGTTTCTCATTACAGAAGCTTGTGACAAGAACTATAGTTAAACTTTAAAGTAGGGGTGTTTTTCTTGCATACTATTGTTGAAAAAATGCAAGAAAACAAATGAGAAAGTTTTACGATCATTGTGCAAATAACTGAATCATTAGCCCCAGAAAAAGCAAAAATTCACTGGGCACTCAGATTCAATGGAATGGTGGAGGATGGAGGTACTTACCCTGTCCGAAATGTCTACAAAGTGTAAACTCCCAACACACACCCCCAGTGAAGCCATGCTAATACACAGGGGCACATGACCCCTGAAATCCCAGAGAAGCACATCTGGGCAACCTGGCTAGCAGGTGTAGGCTTAAAGCACGGGCTTCTCTACAGTAAAGTCTCCGGAGTAAACATTTCAAAGCTCCCTCTGTGAAAACTGTGAGGACTACAAATACAACAGCCAAATTTCCAGCCGTCTGAAGCAAAAACTTCAGGTCTCTGCGATAAAGCAAGAAGCCTGTTGGCTGGCTGGGTGTAATTAAATGCCTTTAATTAAAGACCCATATTCTGGAGACCAAGACTTTAATGAAGGAAACTCCTGAGATATCTTTTAGATCATAATAAGAGTAACAAGAAACAGACAACAGGGACTTTTGAAACTAGACCAATATTTGGGAGAGGGGTTGTAGTGCGTGACCAAGTATAGTTCCAAGAACACTAAAAGAGGACCGGATTATCATTCGAGTGAGCAGAGTCAGAGGCTGTGACTGTATAAATGCTGAAGGTCATATGACAACCAGAGTCATCTAGGATTAAGCATGATGCGTACAAAGAAGCTCACGGCACTACTGAGAGATGGGGGGGGTTTAACGTGAAAGACAGAAGAGACCAAGGTACTGACAGCACCAAGACAGTCCCATACAGTTGGAGAAGATGGTATTTCCTGTGGAAAAACAATAGTTTGTTGATTGTCGGCTTGACAATGTAACAGCGTTGTCACCACAC
>JAACJT020000037.1:1620479-1633469 GCA_009936485.2 Gymnarchus niloticus
TGAAAAGGAAAAGCCTGGGAAATGGGAGAAAACACAGGAGAGAGAGGAGTTCAGAGAGATAGAGCAGCTCCTTCAGGCCAGGACTCCTGCCAGCCAGGACCAGACATGACAGCCGCAGAGGGGGAGGCCGGCACAGCCACGCGTAGGGGTGGGGGGGGTGGGGGGTGTCAGCGAGGGTGGTGTCGGCGTCGCAGGGGCACTTCAGAGGGGGGGGGGCCTCCCAGGCTGTCCACCTGCCAGTCAGCCTCCTGGCTTCACCTCCCCAAAGTGCAACACTCCCACAATGCTGCTCTGCCGTGTCCCTACACAGTGCCATTGGAGATGCCCTGTACTTTACAACAGCACGTTGCATAACTACGCTGACTATTCTGCGTACTCATTTAGGCCCGGCTACAGCACTTAAAGTAGCAGCCATGTTAAACAAGGATTCAAAAGTCTTTTTAGGGTTACATAACGCAGACAGCACTGGGACCTTCAAGTTCAGGTTACTGCTGCTCAAAAAGGTACCTGAAAATTTGTACTTTTACATTGCAGTTATATATGTTTAACCAGGTTCTAAGTATATTCCTCTGTTGATGGTTCCTGGAGGTCCCTACCTTAGCAGCTAAGTCGACGGAGTGTTGCGTTACCACCAAAGCAGGCCCTTGGCACACGTTAAAGGAGGCAGCCCCCCCCAATGCCCCCTCTCTCGCCCCTCTCAGCTGACCCCCCTGCCCCATCCCAGTTTGAAATTTGGAATCCCAGCAGTACCCCTCCTCCCCCCCCCGCTGCCCAGGCAGCCGGTGTCCTGGAAGGGGGGAAGAGTCTGAGGGCTTTGCTTTGGGTTTCGGAGAGACGGCTGTGCCTGGGATTGATAAATCAGGCTGTGTCTCTCCCCCGTTTCTCTCCGCAACTCAGGCTTCGATTAGTCATGCCTAGGTCCGGCTGCAGGCTCCCGTGGGCCTGTGCGCTTCTAGTGCCAGAAGAGAGACTTGGAAACAAAAACAAAACAAAAAACAAAATAAAAAATAAAATGAACACAGAAAAAAATTGGTTAAAAATTTTTATCATCATGTTTTGGCTGCATCAGGCTCTTTAGGGTTAATTTGCCCCAGATCATACTGCTGCCCGACACAAAATTAAACTTCATTTACTCACCGGACAAATCAGAAAAACATCTAAAAATATCAATCAGTGCAGACACCTTGGTTAAGGTTCATTTTCAGGGTACTTAACATCAGAGCTCTCTTATCTGCATTTGTGTGACTGCGTCTTTAAAAAATACCCTAAACCAAGCACTCCACAGCCTGTGTAACGTGAAGCACAGAACGCACTTGAATCATCCAGCTGTTGCTTGTGCCATTCAGGTACAGTGCTGGCGGTGTGGAAAGGTGCTACATGGGTCAGGGGTGGGAGGAGGGCCACGCTCAAGCTGATGTGTCTGGGTGGGGGTGTGTGTGTGTACACGCGTTTGTATTTAGGCGCATAGCCTTGCGGAATTTGGGGCTGCAGACATACCCAGACCACGGGAGGCAACATCAGTAGCAATGAGAATAGGAGCTTTGCCACTACGGAACTCTGAAATAAAATGGAGGAAGGTATGAGTAAGGCAGATCGGTGAGACACTTTAAGCTGTCACATCTGAATAAGCAGCCTTTACTTAGATCTACACTATATGGACAAAAGTATTGCCTGTGCAATATCTTATTCAAAAACCAAGGGTATAAATAAGAAGTTGGTCCTCCTTTAGCTCCACTCTTTGAGAAATGCTTTACGCTAGAACATTGCTGGTGAGATAACTGCCATTCAGCCACAACAGCATCAGTGAGGATGAGTATTGATGTTGGATCATCGGGTCTCTTTCTGTTTGTGTGGCCTATGACATCACAACTGAACTCTTGTTTATAGACGTTTCCACATCACAATCACTTCACTTACAGTTATCCAAGGCAGAAATCTAATACTGACTTGTCGGGAAGGTGGAGTCTTATGATGGTGCCACGCTGAAAATCACTAATCTCTTTAGTATGACCCATTCTGCCACCAGTGTTTGTTGCTGGATATTACATGGCTGTATGTTTAATTATACACTTATCTCAGCAATGAGTATGGCTTAATTACCCGTCCAAAATTATGTAAACCCACCCCATTAAATGGTGACCCAATACTTTTGTCCATATAGTGTACCTCAGAATGGGCAGTCAACTACCTGACACGGAAGCTAACCGCCCTCTTACCTGACAGAACCCAGTCTCGCTCTGGCTGGCTCTTGTCACCATGGATGCACATTGCTGGCCACCTAGGCAAGACCAAAAGGAGTGGCAGATGAAAACGAGAGAGCAAAAAAAACGGCAAAGGTCAGAAGAAACTGTTCTGCTAAAGGAGGCTGACGGTGTTTCAAGACTGATTATCTGACTCACTTACTGACAAGGCAGAGGAAGGCAACATAAGATCAGATTGACCATCACAAGAATTTCCTAGTGAATGTCAAATTAAAAGTTGTATATAGACCAAATTAAGCAGAGTGTGTGTGTAAGAGAGTCCTGCAGTCTTACCCATCCCTCCTCATTCTGCGGGTGAGGTCATCGCAACGCTTTTTCGTCTCCACAAATATGATGGTCTTATTCTCCTTCTCAGCCATGATCTCCTCCATCAGCTGGAGCAACCTGGAATGGCGGCAGAGGAGGCAGCAGAACAGTGTAAACACGCATGGCCCTCATGTGACCCCCTTTTCCCTTCAGCTCCCACATGACCTCTTGTACCCACAGCCCGCCCATATCCCGTGTGACCCTCTGTACCCTCGGCCCACCCAGCTCGTGTGACCTCCTCATACCCTCAGCTCCTGCACGATTCCCCCCCAGCTCGACCCACTTTTCCTCACGGCCCCCAGCTCATCACAAGATCCAAGAGACAGCCACAGGTCTCACTTGTTGTCCTTCTCACTCTCCATGCACACATCCACAATCTGCAGGATGTTGTGGTTGGCGCTGAGCTCCAGGGCTCCGACATTGATCTGCACGTAGTCACGCAGGAAATCCTCCGCCAGCCTCTGTACCTCCTTCGGCCAGGTGGCGCTCCACATCAGGGTCTGCCGGTCGGGCTGATGAGAGAAAAGCAGGGAAGCACAGGTGAAGTGACACCTTGACACAAGAAAGAACTTCACGTTACCTGGACGGTATTCCACCCGGTCGCTCACCCGGATCTGGTCGACGATCTTGCGGATCTGGGGCTCGAATCCCATGTCCAGCATGCGGTCGGCCTCATCCAGCACCAGGTAGGTGCACCGTCGCAAGTTAGTCTTGCCCGCCTCGAGAAAGTCAATGAGACGACCGGGGGTGGCAATGCAAATCTCCACTCCTGTGGTAGACAGAACAGGTCTGTATACACGTCGGTGCTATGTGCATTTGGGTCAGACATTGTGGTCCATTAAAATAAAATGGGACACAGGAAATGGGCGTAAACACCAAAGAGGCCACCCGCACCTCTCTCCAGGTCACGGATCTGGGGGCCCTTGGGTGCCCCACCATATACACAGGTGCTCTTGATGCGAGACGATTTGCCGTAATCATAGGCCACCTGTTGCACCTGTTGGGCCAGCTCTCGGGTCGGAGCCAGAACCAAACACTGCGCAGCAACAGCACAAAACAAACAAAAAGATCAGTGCATCAGTAAACAGAACCCAATATGCCAACAACAGTAGACAGACATGCAACTAAGGCTGACAATGTTTAAATGTGTACAGAGTTCAGATGCTGAACTGCTGTCATTTTGTAGTTCATGATATTTTAGCCATCTTAATATGTTGCCTCAGTGGCTTTAAGACTTCACTCACAATAGGTCCATCTCCTCGCTCCAGATAGGGCTGGTGGTTGATGTGCACAATGGCAGGCAGGAGATACTGTGACACAAACATGGCAGACAAAGAGAATGTCATGGAGAGCGCCTCATATGGAAAGTCAGCAGCACAAGAAGATTCAGTCACACTGGCAATGAACCCAGTTAGGCCAGGCTGTGGTGGGGAGACATCTGTTAGTGTGCGTGTGTTAATCATATGGAAATCCTTTTATTGCTCTCAGCCCTAGTGTGACCTTTGACCTTGCTCTTCCTACTTACCGACAGTGTCTTCCCTGAGCCTGTCTGCGCGATGCCCACCATGTCCCTCCCACTCAACGCCAGGGGGAAGCCTTGGGCCTGGATGGCCGTTGGCTCCTTGAAGTTCTGCTGCATCAGGACATCCATTACATATTCTGGCGCCACAGATTGGGGGGGGGGGCAGGAGGACAACATCATCATGACAACCTGTCCTCAGAAATCCCATCCTCTAGTGTTTACCCCAGGGGTAGCTAAGTATCACTTACGAGGGAACTGTGCCTGGTTAAAACTGGTGACCGGTTTGGGACACCCAGACCCCTTGATGGTTATCTCCTTCTTCCGTCGAAACTCCTCCACCTCATACTAACCAGAATCAGGATGGAAAATGAGACATCACGAGAGTACCCAAGAAAAAATAAGCAAACAGCATTCACTACTTTTGTCTGAAAGATTATTATGCTGCACGTCCTCGAGGCAGAGTGACCAACATCAAATCAAGGGTGCCTGTTAAAAAGACGAGTGGCCTGTCAGTATACCAGCTGTACCTGGCTCATATGTTGCACCTCCAGGTGCTCCGTGTAGAAGTTCTTCTCAAACTTGGGCAGCTCATCCAGATCCCATTTCTTCTTGCGCAGACGCTCACCCGGGTTCCCAAATTTTGACCCACTTCGACTTGACCCAAAGCGAGGACTAAAGACAATCAGACCGTGAATATATATAAAAAAAATTTAAATTGGCTTCCAAGCAGACAGAAAATGTGGAATTTAGGAATGACAGCTGCACTGTGCTGCATTTAAGGACTTTCCCTAGATCCTAACAATGTTTTTAGATTAACACCCCTTGCACTTTGGCTGATTAAGTGTATGATAAACATGCACAGCATTCAAATAAACACAAGTCAGCCATATGGGATGATATTTTTACTTATTGGATCAGCCTGGTTAAGTAAGCAAGGAAGAGGATTACCATACAACATTTCAATACAAATTCCCAAATGTATAACTAAAACAAACGGGCAGAAATGCATGGACGGCTTAAAGCATCAGTGATGGTTAGGTAACAGAAAAGACCGCACTGTACGCATGTTGCCTTTACACGTGAACCGCCTTCATCTCCATCTTCGTCATCTGAGGGCCTACAAAACGGTCTTTATTCGGCAGCTTAGCATGAATATTAATTCATTTCACATGTATGTTTGTACTTTATTCCCGTTGTCATTTACTTTAACAGTTGCGGGCAAACTATGCTAAACACGGTATTCAGACTGTGATGAAACGTTTTGTCCCCACAATTCTTTCAATTATTATGCAACCGAAACATATCTGTGCCGTCGTGGTATGCAGCCTGGTGGTGGTCTTGCTGAATACAGGATGCAGCAGGCGAACTTTTCCAGCTTAACCGGAGGAACCCATACTTGGCTGGCGACCAAAGAGATGAATTGAAGCCGGAGGACACGAAGTCTTACCTCCTATCGCGTCCACGGTGCCTATCTCTGTCTCCATAGGAAGAACCTCCTCTCATTTTTACTGAAAATCTTACCCAAAAAAGGTCACCTATCTAGGAATGTTTTATTTCCCCTTTACGCTAAACGACTGATGCTGGCACCGTTTCTTTCAGTCCGCGACTGTAAAGCTTTCGGCACCCGGCGTTTTGCTCTCCCGGCTGGCCTGTTTCAGCGACGCAATTTAAAATCCGGGTCAAAATATAACGTAATTAAAATGCAAATACTAAGTGTGGAGAGTAACAATTAAACGATTCAGAGCATACGACCAGAACACAGACAAAGGGTTTGTAGTTGCGTTTAGGTGAAACTGAGAAGCAAGCCGGTCTCCCATATGAAAGACAAGATGGCGGCTCCGTAGACAAAGACGAAAGCCTGACGTCACCGCGTCACGTGAACAGATCAAAGGCTCCGACTCTGTGCACAGACACGCCCCTTTTCCATCGACCTGGCTCCGGTGCCGTGCCGGTTCCCGAACCGGTTGGCACACTGTTCCACTGCAAAGGACCTGGTGCCCATGCTGAAAAATAAGTTCGGGAATCGGCACCAAAAACTAGATGGTCTGGAACCAAGAACCTGTGACGTCACGGTGGCGGCTCTGCAAGCTTTTCATGATTTTATCCTCTCCACCCTTCCCTCATCCAAAACCATTAAGACGAAAACCTTAATTTTCACTACAAATTTACAAAATACGCATATCATTACGTAACAACATTTTGCTGGATGCATTAACCATGGGGGCCAAGTTAAAATGTAGTTACGGTAAAATAAAGACGTCATAATATTGTACGCCTCATATACATTGTCCTGCAGCTGAATATTGATCTGTAGTGAGTAGGGAGCAAGTTGACGAGACCCTGGAAAGATGGAGGTATGCTCTAGAAAGGAGAGAAACGAAAGCCAGTAGCAGTAAGACAGAATACATGTGTGTGAATGAGAGGGAGGACAGTGGAATGGTGAAAATGCAGGGAGTAGAGCTGGCGAAGGTGGATGAGTTTAAATTCTTGGGGTCAGCAGTTCAGAGTAACGGGGAGTGCGGAAAAGAGGTGAAGAAGAGAGTGCAGGCAGAGTGGGTGTGACGAAGATGGACAGGATTAGGAATGAGTATATTAGAGGGTCAGCTCAGGTGGGATGGTTTGGAGACAAAGCCAGAGAGAGGAGAGGTTGCATTGGTTTGGACATGTGCAGAGGAGAGATGCTGGGTATTTTGGGAGAAGGATGCTGAGGATGGAACTGCCAGGCAAGAGGAAAAGAGGGAGGCCAAAGAGGAGGTTTATGGATATAGTGAAAGCGGACATGTAGGTGGTTTATATGACAGAGCGAGATGCAGAGGACAGGAGGAGATGGAGACTGTTGGCCCGCTGTGGTGACCCCGATGGGAGCAGCCAAAAGCGAATGATGAGTATTTAGTTTCATGTCTTAAATGACAAGTACCTCAAAGCGGACCATAATCACTGTGCCAGTTCAAACTTGAAGCTTTTTAGCATGAAATGATTATTTAAAAAATGTTGTGTGTACCCTCTTGTGGCCACAATGAGGTATAACTCCCTCCAAGGTTAGATTAAATCGGTTGCAGCTCTTCTTTATTGTCCACGTGTTGTCAGCTACTAGCATCACTGCTAAATGGTTTTTATGTGGATTTGAACAGAGGTAAGCGATAGCCGTCCCTTTGCTCTGTGCATTTCTGCTTTAGCACTGCTCTGCTCATTAGCACATACTGAAAAACCTGTAACCATCAGTCACATAATCACCAGCCATTGTGTACACCTCCACTAAGCTGAGTAACCTCCATCCCATCCAGGTGAGCTGAGTTCCACCTACCTCTTAGTTGAGCAGACAAACCTCAAATTGACCGTGAGAATCTATATGTCCTGGAGGTGTTGCCCCTCTATCAGCCAGATCTATTCTTACCCCCACAGAGCACTGTCATATCTTCAGCATTGTACTCAATTTTGGCAAAAATGGATTCATCATAAAATCCCATTACTTCTTATAGAGAACATATGGGTTACTGTTTTTAAGTAAGCCTGTAATGTTGTTATGAAAGGTTTGGTTCCTTCATTAATAAATTACCTGGACAGATGGCTCCACAGTTTTAATGAGCCTTCTGGAAGTTACTGCTAAAGAGCTGCAATTGTTTCCTGCCAGATTCCAAAGAGCTCCTGGACCAGCCTTACCGCTGGGCCACTGTATGAACCAGAGAATCACAGGTGAGCTGGATTTCAAGGAAGGTGGCCTCATCATCCTTATCAACCAGATCAACAAGAACTGGTGGATCTGCATGATCCATATGGAGTACAGGGTCCCTCAGTTACTAAACTATTAGTCTGAGATGGATGATTTCTTCAGTTAGTGTTAAAATGATTATCTAGACTGCTGAGATGGATCTTCTCAAAATTTTGATGCAGATTCACTAAACTGAAGATAAGCAAGATAATATGAAATATTTCAATAAAAATGGTATGTGATTATCATTTTTTGATATTTACTAAATGTTTTTCATTCTTCTGCAACTAAAAAGATATATCACTCCAAATGTATTGTATGGGTATTTATGGTATAATGTACTGTATGTGTATAGTTGATTTATCTAACAGATTGAATTTCCTCAGTATATTGTCATTAATCCCACCAGCCCAAGTTGATTGTGCTATTTATGTATTAGGATGTCAGAAATCTTGTTATTGTCTTATTATAATTAAACATACATACATTCAAATGTCCACTCATCCATTCATCATCTGTCCAGTCCATGAAACTATATATGCACACTCTTATACATGATGGGAAAGTCAAAGACATCGATTAGCTAACTCCATGTTTTAACGGTGAGGATTTGCATGGTCACAGTCCAAAAACACATTGTTACATGAGTTGGTGTGGCTTTAAATTGCCATTAGTGCTTGACCGAGTGTGTACTTGTGCCCTGTGAAGGTCTGGCATCTTATCCAGGGTGTCTTCTGCACTCAACCAACAGCTTCTAGGCTCTGTGTGACCCTGTATTGTAAGATAAAATATACAAAACATATTCCATGTATTCTATTTGAATACAACAATTGGAACTGCTGATAAATTTCATTGGCCTGTTGTGCCAATGACAATAAAGGATTCCATTCTAAGATCACTTTGCTATTTACAAAATTGCACAAATTAATCATAGTAGTAATTCGTAAGCTTGTCTTACCATTAGCCCAGTCAATGAATGTGTTGTATAATATATCTTGTTGTTCCTTAGGTGAATCTGTTACTCTACCCCTTTGTGTGTGACTGTATATTGAAGTTACAGTAATCCTGCAAACATCTTTTTTATATGTAAAACACATATAATATACCAAAGTAAGTATGAAAGAATTTGAGGAAATCCTTTTTGGGGTTGCTGGAGGACATGGAGCCAATCCCAGGCAGAATAGGGCACAATGTGGGGGATACCCTGGATGGGGTGCCAACCCACCGCAGGGCACAGTCATGCATGCAACTGGCACACGACGGGCAATATTGATACACCAATCAACTTACACCACATGTCTTTGGAATGTGGGAGGAAACTGGAGTACCCAGAGAAGACCTGCAAAGCACAGGGAAAACATGCAAACGTCATACACACAAAGTGGAGGCGAGATTTGAACCCACAACTCTGGAGGTGCAAGGCAACAGTGCTAACCGGTGAGCCAAAAGAAATTGTTTGAATAATTTTATTTTATTTTTACAAGAAGAGCCATCTGTTTGACATTAATGATGTGAAACACAAGACATGGTCCTAAAATCCTTGGTAAAGAAGGACAATCAAGATTGTCCTGGAGTGCAACTGTCAGACTGTGGAAGGTCTCAGGTCAGAGAGTCAATTCCAGGAAGACAGTAGTTACTCTTCATTCACAGGAGACTTCAGGTTGTCTGACAAGGTGAAAGAATGATTTTCATGTCAGTCAGACAGAGAGTATTTGCATCGTTGTGCAATTTAACAGGTATTTGTACACATACAGTCAAAAACTATCAAGGATAATGCATTAGCTTTACTGCATGTTGCCATCTGCATCCTTTTCTTGTGCTTTACTGAGTGACTCCTGGCCATGTTGTAAATGACATCATATTCTTTGGGAATTTTCCTGTCTTCCGTGAGACGAGCTCTGCAGAGGTGACAAAAGGTGTCATTTCAATCAGTTTGCTGCCGACTTTCATTGTCACTCCTCAATGCTAAGCAAATTGAAGATTTCAAGTAAAATAATTTAATGCATGTTTGTAAACTGTCAAACTCACACTCTCTGCTTTGGCATCCCTCTTGTCCCACAAACTATATGAAAACCAAGACTTATTCAGTATTTTCACATAGTATGACTGGGGGTCACACACAACACAACTCCAGCAGATTTGCTCCAGACTCCAGTTTTGAAAAATGTTTGGAACACTATGACTTTTGGAACCACAGCTGAAAGAATCAGCAGACTGGGACCAACTGGTGCTGACTCCTTACAATGTGAATCAGAGCTAAATTTTTTGGGAAAACCATGTAGTGCAAACCTAGCCGAAGGGTCATCATCAGTCCTGTTTCTATACTTAGTCTCTTTCCCAGTTTGGTCATGCCCTAGTTGTGTGTTTTATGCCTAAGGATTCAGACTTGTTTTTTTATCTTTCAATTAATTCCTTTGTTTTGTTATTAAGTCCTATCTGCACTTGTATCCTCACCATCGGGCCCCAGAACTCAAGACTGCAGCAGCTCCTCATAATAATTGTTCTTGTATATGATATTTGTTTGACATCATTATATATGGTATCTATATGCAAGGACGGGTTGCTAAACTGACACTCGCTGGAAAAATTCACACTGGAGTTAATGAGCTTAGAACACATGTCTTTAGACTGGGGGAGGAAACCAGAATACCTGAAAGAAGCCTACTCAAGTACAGCAAACTCCACACAGAAAGGCCCCAGCTGAGAATTGATCCCAGAACCTTCTTGCTAGGAGGCAGACTTGCTAACCACTCAACGACCACCATATCTACAGAATAGTTGGTTATTATTCCATTGAAGGAGTTAAAAAACCGACTTTAGTATGGGGCATCCTCTGTAAAATGTTCTGAAATGCTAAAACAAGCCAAGTTACTCAGTAGCTCGTCACATCAAATGCACAAAAATTTTGACGCTATTCTCTTTTTACCTTTTAGTAACAAATTTAACCAATAAAACCATATACACACGTCATATACAAGTCAAATTTAAATGTTATACACTGTATTGAACACTAGGACCCAAGCGCAGCTTGCAATGGTTTATTGTCCAGCAATACGGATGGTCAAACCAGGCAATTCAAAGTAAGCGTCGATTTAGAGGGGAAATCCAAAGACGTTGTCAAAGGGGCAGGCACAATAATCTGGAATCAGGTAGTCAGTCCGATCGGCACCCAAAAACGGATCAAAGACAATCACTATGTGGCTCTAAACACTCACAATATTTCGCACTGAGGTGTGGGAGTTACAGTGGATATAAAGGAAACCAACCCATTAACTAATTGAATACAGCTGGAGGAACGATGGGCGTTGTTGGCCTGGAGGGGGTGTAAAATAAATAAATATAAAATGTAAATGAGACTATTTTAAGTAAATGTTTACTATTAATTGTAAATCCAAATATCTAATGTAAATTTGGAAATTATTCTAATTGACTACGCCCCATAAAAGTATGTCAGATGTTTGGCTGAATGGCGGTGACACCAAAAAGGTGTGAAACTGTTGGGCTTGGTGACGATGAGCACGGGAAGGTTCACAGATACAACTGACCGCGCAGTTTTGACAGGTGTTAGGGAGCATGTAGATGTACATTCTTGTACTGAAGGTTTTCTGGTGTATTACTGTGGTTATTATTGTAATTTAAGGCAATACATGCAAACTTAATCCATACATTTTCTGTTATTCTTTTAGGATGGTAAACCAGACTGCATTTCTATAGAGGAGAACAACACTTAGAGAAGTAGTATCAGTCCTCGCGATTTCCAGGCCAACTTTGTACAAACTTACAGTACTTGTCAGCACATTCGATCGCGGAGAATTGAGGAGGCATGGGGATGCGGGGAAACCAAGTTCACTAGGGAAGAAGACCAGGGACACGAGAAAAACCGGGAACAGAGGAACAATGACTGAACGAGGAGAGATGGGCACCGGGGATAAATAAGACAGTGATTAGGGAAATGAACAACAGGTGAGGGGAAAGAGCAGCCGACGAAAGGGCGCCCTCTGGTGGCGCTTGTTTTCTAATATTTCTAATGAAGAGTTCAGCGTATCCGCATGTTGGAGAATTAATGCCGTGCAAATGGTACAGGCCAGTTCCACTGTTTGGTGGGAAGCTAGATCTTAAAGATGGCTTCCACAGTGGAGTGGGGGGAAAGGTAGATGTTCCCTGGTAAAGTTTGCTGCTGGAAGATACCTTTCGTAAGTCAAATTTTGGTTTTGACCTGTGAACTCTTAAAGAAATATAAATAGAAACAGCGGTCCTCAGATAATTTCAAAGCTGACCTTGAGTTGTCCCACCTTTCTCAGCGGTCTTCTTTAACCTTGCTAACAAGTCCAGGCCTGTGTGATGCAGTAAGTCCACATTGTTGCGCTGTCAATGGAGTTATCTGTACCACACTAAAAGCCCTTTGAGTAACATTTTCGGTTTCCACACAGTAACTGACATAAGATGTTTCTACTCTTCTTGCCGTGTGTGTGTGTTAAATGGTTAAGGTGCACATCATGTGACAGGGCCTTTTTGCAGCTCTATGTGAATACATACAGTGAAACTAAGCCTGGGCCTTGTTGTCAGGACTTGCTTGGACTTGCTTAATGTTTTAATATGGAGAGTCTATAGCAGCATCATGGTAGGCAGTCACGTATATGTCAGGTTGTTCTCCGCAATGTCTACCAGCTCTTTACCATTAACAGTAGCAAGCGGATGGTTCTGACACACAGTGAATCCTTTTTAGTTGTGTTATCTCATTAAAAACACACTTAAATCAATTTTCTCATTTTAACTTCCATTCAAGAGGCCGAGAGACAGCCAACAAGTGAGCATAACAGTAGAGGTGAGCTGTTAATCAGAAAGTGTGACCGTTATAGTGGGCTCCAGAATAACTGGCACTTCTAACTGGAAATGCAATAAAATTACTGGAACAAAACAAGAAATACTTTCATTATAGAGATAAATTCAAAATGATAACATGAAAATACTGAATAAATAATTTCGGTCAGTTTCACTGACATATTAATAAACTGCAGTATTTCTCACATGTTGGCCTTTTGAGTTTATCTCTATAATGACATTATTATTCTATAGCATTTTTAGTGCATTTCCTGTCTAGGGGACCAATAATTCTCCAGGACTTTTGGTGAAGCCGCACTGGCCTCTCTTGCCCATCCACTAGAATCAAATGCGCTTGCAGGTAGATGTCA
>JAACJT020000037.1:1633569-1652606 GCA_009936485.2 Gymnarchus niloticus
TCCAGGACTTTTGGTGAAGCCGCACTGGCCTCTCTTGCCCATCCACTAGAATCAAATGCGCTTGCAGGTAGATGTCATGAACACAAGGGGGCAGTCTTTACTGTAGTTAATTTCCCATTCATCTGTTGAAATGCGTCTTACAGACCAGTAGAAATATTTTACAACATTTAAAGAGCTCCCTTAATTACATCTAGTAGACAAGGTGAGCGTCCTAATTCTAATTTTCAGTATTTTGTTAATTGCGTCAATGACATGCCTTTTTGGCAATTATGTTGTTTCAGATAGGAAGCAGTTTGACTTCTTCATCCAGTCATTTACAGTTGAAGTCTGAAGTTTACATACACCCTTTGCCAAATACATTTAAACTCAGTTTTTCATAATTATCGACATTTAATCCTAGAAAACATTCCTTGTCTTAGGTCAGTTAGGATCACAACTTAATTTTAAAAATGTGAAACATCAGAATAATGGAGAGAATGATTTATTTTAGTTTATATTTCTTTAATCACATTCCCAGTGGGTCAGAACGTTACATACACTTTTTACTTGGTAGCATTAAATTGTTTACCTTGGCAAACGTTTTTGGTAGCCTTTCACCAGCTTCTCACGATAAGATGCTGGAAGTTTGGCCCATTCCTCCAGACAGAACAGGTGTAACTGAGTCAGGTTTGTGGGGCACCGTTGCTCGCACACGCCTTTTTAGTTCTGACCCACTGGAATTGTGATACAGTCAGATTATTTCCTTTTTAATTATCTGCAAACAAGTGTTGGAAAATTACTCAAGTCATGCACAATGTAGATGCCCTAAATGACTTGCCAAAGCCATAGTTTGCTAATATGACATTTATGGAGTGGTTAAAAATGAAGTTTTTATGACTTCAACCTAAGTGTATGTAAACTTCCCACTTCAACTGTATCTTTTCAAGAAGGAAATGCTCTACAGATGGGGGGAGGAGGAGGAAAGCCGTTTTGTTTGAAGGCAGAACAAATTTCCCCTTTCATTGGAAGTCAGCTGATATGAAGAAAAATGGTTTTAACTATGAACAGACTGGTTCCACTGCAAGGGATATGAACTGTGTGTCAGGTGTACATATCAGAGTGGCAGAGCATGAATCTACAGGGGTAATGCTGTTCAGCTCTGTTCATGCTGTCTGAGAGCAGAATGCCTTAAATACGGCTTGGGCTGGAGTTACACTGCTTGCATTCATCTGACTTTAAGCATTTGAATCTCTGTCGGGAAGCAATCGCTTCCTGAAAGCTGAATTCTACAGTTATTACACATTATCCTCAAGAACAAAATGTTGGCTAGGCCAGCTATGACACGTCTAATTCCTGCAAACAAATATAGTACATGTGTAATGGTAATTCATCAGAGATCTGATAAGCCTTGCGATTATAATATGCCCTTCTGGAAAGCATCCATCAGGTAACCATATATGAACTGACATGTGTGCAGTCAATGTTAGCTATATAATGGCATGGAGTTTGCTCATTAATACGACTTCTCAATGATTCATCCATGACAGGAAGAGGGTTAATATTATACAAGTAACAATTTATTCTGTTATGATTCCTCTCCACATTTAGCAAAATGTTCAAAGAAACTTATTGATAGAAATCTTTTTTCTTCTTTTCTTCATCTAGTTACAACCATGACTACAAAGTGCAGGAGGAGCAGATAATGTGAATAACTGTTAGAAAGAACACTACAGGGGCAGTTCTGCCTCTTTGGTGAAGTCCAGGAAGCATCATTTGTGTTGCAGTGATGCTGTGGAAACCTATTTAACTCGGCGTGTGCTCACTGGACCCACAGGCAAACAGTGAGTAACAGGAACATTGTCCTATTTCCAGTATGCTTCAGATCACTATGTACATTCAGCCTGAGGAAGAGTTCCCGTAATTACAAATGAGAACTTGACTATGTTCTCCAGCTGAGAGCTCTGAAGTAGACCCTCCCCCCAACCTTGGTAAAATAAAACCCATGTGAGTTTTACTTCCCTCCTGCAATAGTAAGTAATGTTCAAAGGCAGCTGACTGCTGACCCACTATGGAGTATTTCAGAAATGTCAGAAATCAGAGGTTCACACTTCAGCCTGGATTTTCCTGCGATCATGGGTTTCAATGACGGAGGCCCAGACACAGCCTTTCGTCCCCCTGCACGCGTGCTGATGTGAAACGAGGCGTGGGCCTTGTTTTACAGAGAAGTGCAGTGGTGATGCTCAGGAGCTCCTGAAGAGCGACATGCAAACACAGCCAGACAGAAGCTCCTTTCAAGTACAGGAATATTCAGCTGTCAGCTTCCGTGAGCCTTAGTCTTTGATTAATGAGACTGAGTTCTGGGTAATTTAATAATATGGAGTTCCTTGGAACCTGACTGGATTTCCCTGCGGTCTGAGAACTGAGCAATTGCAATTAGAGGAAAGTACATGCAGGCTGGATATGACAAGATCTACATCCTTGTTGGGGCCTATAGTCTTAAATCCAGGCACAACCAAGATGCTGGGCATGACTTGCTTGCTTGGAACCGTACCCAGTTGTTAGTTAGTGGTGAGTGTCTAATGAAAAGAGCTGAGCTCTCAAACTAAATTACAGAGAAGATTGCAGATACAGCACCTCCACCCAAGATGCATTACCCACAGTCCCCTAGTGTTTTTCAGATGGGCCACCGGGGAAAGAGGCCCATGTGAAAAACATACACCCACAGAGGAATCTGTGCCTGCAGAGGAGAGAAGGATAAGGATGACAAAACTGGAAATTCCATCTTGAATCCAGTAGCAGAGGAGGTTTGTCCCATTTTCTTTGCAACATGTTATGGGGGGGTTTCTCTGCACCCCCACCCCACATAGGCTGTCTTGCATGCCTTAGCAGGGCCGCCCCTTCTTCGCGGCCTGCTCTAGACCTCTTTTACTGATGGGCTTCCAAAACAATATGCGGTGACCCTCCTGGGCTCTTAACCGTTGCTCCACCATGTGCCGCTGAATGGAAGGTAACCAACAGTCAGCCTAGGCTAATTGTTGATAATATCCTTTATTTCTCTTCCTGGAAAGCAGCATTATCTTCATAAGTCCAGCTCACGCATACCTCACTTAGCATACATGCGTACACACACACACACACACACACACACACACACACACACACACACACACACACACACACACACGAATGCCATAACCAGAGTGTAAAATTTAATTTAAAGGCTGAAGTTTGAGGTTGTCGTGCTGCACTCCCCCAGTCACTAGGTCAGGCACAATTCCGAAACATCTGCAAATTACACAGAAATGTAAAATATCTTTTCCTTTTAAATTTCAAATATGACTTCCCTGACTAAAGAATAGAAACTCTTAACCACCACGGTGCGGCACCGTAACAAAAGACTTCTTGTTTACGTGCTAACGGTGGAGGCAGCGAACATTATGAGGCAATTAATTGTGTTTACTTTGAAATGCACTATTAGAACTTTCTGGAACAATAAATCAAATGCTTCCTTTTGGGAGATTCTCAGTGAATGTAAAAAAGCACTTTGCACTGGCATCGTAGTATTAACCCTCCTACCCACCAGAATTAACTTCCTGATGAGAAAGATTTGATTCTATCCTCCTTTTGAGTAAAATTGTTTTTTTTTTTAAATTAAACCTACTCCCACACTTCTACTACTTACAGTGGCCTGTCAGCGAAAAATTATCACCAAAATGTGATCCCATGACGTTCAGGTACAACTCTGAGTAATCTAATGAGCCCCGTTAATGAGTCACATGCACTCACATAGCTAAGTGGTGTACGTATTGCCAGAAAGCGGTATGACAGAGTGGAGAGCACTCAGGGCCGACCAGCCCGTGGATAGTGGGGTTCCGGAGATTTCTGAGCAAGAGCAGCTATCAGAATGTAGTCAGTCCCCCACCTGCCTTGAGCTGGCTGCAGCTTCCCTGTGTGCCTGAGAAGGAAACTGGGTGTTATGAGACCTCCAGCTGAGTGAGGTACTTGTCTAGAGCAAGGTGTTCCCGGTGCCACAGTGGGGAAGCTGGGTGGGGGGAGGGGGGCACAGGATGGACTCACTGGCGGCCCCTAAGAGTTCATCTTTGGGAATGAAAAGTAAAAAATCTGTCACCGTGGAGGGACAAATCTCTCAGAGCTTCAAGAGGGGAGCAAAACACCAGAGAGTAGCCCGCTGCTGCCAGCAAGCACAACTTCCGTGAGGAAGTGACCCTCAGCCAAGACGGCGTTCATCTTGTCTGGCGGCGGCAGTGTGTTGTTTAAACGAGTTCATTCTACTGTCTGGACTCTGAAACCTCCTCCATCGCCGCAGTAGACTGAGCCAGAACTTCGCGGTGAGTTGGAGCCTCCCACGAATGCCTGCACTCCAAGTGAGCGAGGTCAGTGTCTGGGCTGAGGGCAGGGCTGACCTCCAGGAGCAGGCCTGTCGTGGGGTGGATGTGGGGGCCTGTGCTGCATATCCGGGCCTCCACTTACTGGCACCAGGGAGGATCGTGTTACGGTGACATGGAGCGGCTATGGTGACCGGAGGGGGACATGGCCTGGGGCAGAGGAGAGATATGAGAGATGTGTGGGGGATGAATGAACTGCTCGGCCATACTGCCCGTCTGCAGGCAGCACGGACGCCCCCCCCTCCCCCACCTGGGCTAGAGGCAGATGAATGAGGGACCCAGCAGGGCAGCGTGCAGATGAAACATTAATGAGGAGCTCGGCTCTGGGTCAATCACAGCAAGTGGCTCCGTTTCAGTATGGGGGGATCGCTTACCGCCAAGAGTGTGACATCACAGGGCTATTTCCAGCAACACAGTGGCCAGGGCCATTTTTACCCCAGTTATGTCAGATGCTATCCTGCCACCTTGCGGGATGCTCCACTGCGAACCAGTTGAGCACCAACCTGGGAGAAGTAGTAAGAACTGAGCCGATTCAGCAGGTTGTCGGCTCAGATTCCGCAAGGTAAACTGCTCTTGTACCCTTAACAAAAAGGGCATAATTGGATTGGGTAAGAATCCTGCAGCGCAAATCTGTAAAATCGGGCTGCTCTTGGGTGGAGCACAGACTGAACCACAAGATAACGGATAAGGCGGTTAAGGATCTGCAACTGAAGATCCCCAAGGGGCGCTGATGCTGTTCCCATGAGGGACGTCCTTTAAACGGTACCTGTAAAAGAACCAGCAGTATGGACAAATGAAAGTGTCAAACGGTAAGCTGTAGCCCTTTTCCCAAAGGAAAAGCAGCAGCCTTGTTGCCGGGGGGGGCTCTGCCACAAACACGCACGTCATCCTTCAGATAAGCCAGTCTTTCCCTCTGTCTCATAAAAGAAATAGAGAACAGAGGCACTTAATTCTTCATGGTTTTTAACAGCTTATAACAGCTCATTAACACTCCCTGTCATCTACACAATACCCCACAAACAGACTGTGTGTTTCCCATGACCCAGAATTCAACATTTAGCATCCGTTTTTGTCTTCCTTTTCATCGTGCTGTGGTTCCTGCTGTAAACGGTCCTTTCACAGCCACCAGCAGAGGTTTATACAGACTTAGGCTGTGTTTGAGCACAGTAATTCGCACACAAAACACCTGCCCGGGTGATCGCAGATGTGAGCAGCAGTGTGCCTTACGACGCAGGGCAACAGCACCTGAGACACCTTTCTTCCCGTTTTCGAAGCAGATTTCCCTCAGACAACTACCGGTATGACAGCCACTCTTTCTGTTCCTCCTCTAGCAGCAGTCTGTGGTAATAACAATACTCACACGTTACAGGAATAGCCAACTGTGATAAGACAGGGAACACAAACAGGCCCCGATCTGATGTCATCTGCTCAAATCCCTTTAAATCTTCACGAAGCTTTTCTCACACCGAGACCCATACAGATCCCTTTGAAGGCCTGTTGTGTGGAAACAGATGGAAATTTACCAGGCCGTCAGAGAGCAGTGGGGGGTGATGCTGCAAAGTGCGAGAATGGTGAAGTGTTGGGATACCACAATCCGCCCTTAACAGGCAAGCAGGAGCACACCACCATGGCATGGCAGGAAAACAAATTAGGTGATCATGGGTGAGGAACAGCCCACCCTACTGCTGCACTTTCCTGTTGTGTGACAAATGTATATGGTATAGCTGCATTTGTGTCTTTAAATTGCTCCAAGTGTATGGATTATGTGTGTACAGGTGCACTGTGATGGACTGGGATCACATACGGGGTATTTCCAGGGTCTCCATTGAATAAGCCCCTATGGAAGATGGATGGATGCATAATAATTACTAAACATTAACATTCAGAATCAGAAACAGCATACAGTTTTCTCTAAAATCAGTAGAGCAGGGACAACATAGGTAACAAGTAATAATAGTGCAACGGCGATTTATGCAACAGAATGACTGAAAATATCATTAGCAACAGCAAGAAGAGAGGGTTTCTTCGGGATACAGTAGAACTCACTGCTGGTTCAGCTACACTCAGTCTCCCCAGGGCAGGCTTGGTGCTTGGCATTTGTAACTACCGGGAATCCAGGTCACCACTTCCTCATCTAGCCCCAGGCCGTGCGTCAGAGCCTTTCTCAGCCACGGCTATGGGGGCACTTGAGATGCCTGCTCCCAGAAAGAGTAGGTCATGAGCCTCCTTTGTTTATATGACCTTCTGAGGCTGTACCAGTCAGGGCTGCCACAGCGAGGCGTCCGACCTAATCGCAGGCTGCTCATTCCAGCCGCTCGTGGTAGAAATGGACAACGAGATGTGGAAACTGCCCTGTGCTTCAAGGGGTCCAGAAACAGGTGCCATTCTCCCTGCCACCATGTCTGGGGGTATGTTCCGATGCCCTTCTTTCAGGAATTTTGGGTGGGGGTTGGTTATCTGTCCAGCTGGCGGCCAGTGGCATGTTTGTTCATATACGTGGGGTGGCTTCATGAGCACTGTGATGAGTCATTTTCAGTTCTCCTAATTTTTTTAGAAGTGCACAGACTGTGGAAATGCCAGAATAGCCTATATAATTCACAGAAACTACCCGAGGCATAAACTGAAGCAGTACCACATACATATCAAACATACCAGATCAATTTTATGTTCTGACCTTCATCATTATCTCTACGCCTGCTGATTCTTCAACAACATCCAGCTGTATCAAGTCCAAAAGGACAAGAGAAAGTCTACAAATATGTCTGAAATTAATCTTAATGTCACACACCTATTTTACTGGGGAGACAAAAATAGCTTACTGAAATATGAGGGGGGACACCCCCCTCCCTCACCCATGTCCTCTGGTTCCTATGCCCAATTCATTAAATGGCAAAATATTTACTGAAATAAACCAAATAAGCCAGACAACTGGCCTTAAAAGTGAAACAGCATTCAGAGTCCACAATGGGAATCGACTCGGCAACTCTTTGGTTACAAAGTTCCATCATTAGCCACTGTGGTAACTCCTGGCCTTCGCCATACATGCAAAGGATGTTGCTTTAGGAACATGATCTACATCCATCCACTTTAGCCTCTTATCAAAAAGAGTCTCCAGTGTCACAATCCCAAGATGGCAAGAAAAAAAGACAGGCCATCACATTGGCACCCGCTGACCCCATGCACCATGCTGCGCTGAATATTTTGGGAAAAGTGTTGGTGCTTCCTTTTAATCCCGGGCATTGTGGCAGTTTTTATATGCCCTGTTTATCTGATTGGACAAATGAGGCTTCAAACCCGTAGTAGGCGGGAGTATCCTGAACTAGCAATCAATGCTGACGATACCCAGCATTGATTTGTAGTTCGGGATATTCCCGTATCACCAGCATCGATTGGTAGTTCGGGATAGTCCCACCCACCATGAGTTCCTATGCGTAATTCACCCAGCCCTATACTGATCAGACACTCTGTCTTGCTGTACCCCTCCCCCAGCCAGGCATAAACGTAAACCCCAGGTGTATTTAAGACGTTGTGAGGACCACTGCAGGTTTATTCCCCTTCTTTGTCCACACATACTGCCAGTGGCCCCCCCCCCATCCTCCCATCAATAGGCCTGGACCTCCCATTGGCCCCCCTACATTCCTTTCATTAATTTGTAATTTGATTGGCAGAAATGCAAGTTTTTTTTCTTCTTCTTTATGTGTGCCCCTCCAACAGAACAACTGACCCTAGCCTGCTCCCCTAACTTGTAATGGTCCAGAACCACCACTACACACAGGCCATTTCTGAGCAGAACAAAGCGGGGGGGGGCTTTAACACAACGCAGGCCCTTCCAGGACATGACTACTACAACATGAGATTTCCAGAATGTTCTCCTTTGTCTGTATCAAGAGAAAGTGGTGCTTCCCATATATCCCCCCCCCCGCCAGTCAGCAATCATATTAACCCAAAGCAAAGATGCATACTTTTCTCCCAAAGGCAGCAGAGGTTTCAAGGTCCCCCAGACTCTGATGGAGAGCTATGGAACTTCGGAGTCTGCCTCCTGCTCACAGGGCTTCGCAGGCGTCGCAGGCGACCTGCGGTTTCGTTGTCGTGTTGTTCATCTCACTGATGCAGTAGGGAAGAACTCTGATGATTCAACAACTGGGAAAAAACGGGTGGGCAACAGACCGACTGGAAAGAACATCTAATAGCAAACTGCCATTCAGTGAGTGAATGTGACAGGACTGGCCTCCCTGCATGAGTACACCTTCCTCTTTCTGGTTGGGGAGTGCTTTTTTCAACAACCCTCCCAGAATTCTCCACCTTCAGTTCTCCAAAACAATCATGCAAACACCATCTGCACTCTCCAGAGAAGGATGAAAGCATAGGTTATCAGGAAAGAAGGGGAATTCATCACTAATCCCCACCCCAGCTGAGTCATGTCTTATCCAGCATTAGCTGGTGGCCTCCAACCACATGAAAACACACAGACACTCCCAGGCTTAGCAACCGCCCCCCAGCTTTGTCCAACCCTCATTGATGCGATCCTGTCTAGGCGTGTCTCAGGAATCACCCACCGTTCCCAATACAGGCCCCTAAACAGGGCTGCATCTGGGCCAACCACCACCTGAAATGTTCCTCCAAGAGGTAGACACAACAAAGGGAGAAGGTGGGCTGGGTGCCAGGAGCCATTTGTTTGGTCTCCTAGGGAGCATCACAGCTGGGAGTGGGTAAAGTGAAGGAGAGTATAAAACAACAGCACGACACAGAATGGTGTTGTTGCCGTGCCAACGGCCCCATCAGAGTGCCCTTCATTCTCCACATCCTTGATGCTGGGCCTGTACTGTCGTTTTGCTTGAAACTAATACTTGTTGCACAAATCACAGCCCGGTTCCTTTCCTAAAGGCTGAACAAACAAAGTCTTGGATCAGAACAATTTATACCAGCAGTTAAAATTGTTCTAACTGAAACTATTCAACATTTGGGTTGGCCTCTCTGGTACAGTCTTAGATTGGTTCAGATCATACCTAAGTGGGAGTGAATATCATGTTGCACTTGGTACTTAGGTCTCAAAGTATCAAGCTATTATATGCGGAGTTCCCCAAGGCTCAATTTTAGGCCCTATATTATTTAATCTATACATGCTACCATTATCAAGTATATTAAATAAATATAAAATTAGCTTTCATCAGTATGCAGATGACACAATTATACCTGTACTTAGCTCCTGATGCTCATGGGTCTATCTGGTCCCTCCTTGAATGAATTGATGATGACAAACATTCTTGGATGTCTCAAAGCTTAATACAACTAAATAAGGAAAAAACAGAGATGCTTGTTATTGGGAATGAAGTACAGAGGAAGGAAATACTGGTGTATGTAGAATCAATGTCTCTGAAGGCCAAACAACACGTTAGAAACCTGGAAGTCCGTTTTGATGGCTAGTTTTAATATCCATATCAGCAACATCTGCAAAACAGCATACTATCAGAAAGTTTGGGTCCAAAACACCACTGCTAGAGTGTTAACACATACTTAGGGATCATATTACACCTATTCTTAAAGCCCTTCACTGGCTTCCTGTGTCTTTTAGGATTGATTTAAAGTTATTTTATTAATTTTTAAATGTCTACATGATCTTGCCCGGCCCTACCTCAGTGACATGCTTGTAAGGTGTGTCCAAGGTAGATCACTCAGATCATCCAACAGTAATTTATTGGTCATTCCCAATATCCGGCTGAGGACGGAGGAGGCAGCTTTTAGTTAATATGGTCCTAAACTGTGGAACTCTCTCCCTGAAAACCTAAGAGCTACTGTATGTCTTAGTACTTTTAAAACCAGGCTCAAAACACATTTGATCACCATTGCGTTTAATAAAATTAATTAAATATCTCTATCACAAGTTATGTGTTTATTTTTTACTTTTTAATTTAACTCATTGCGTTTATTTTAATCATTTTATATTTCTTTTATTTCTAACTTTTTTTAATTCTTGTGCTCTCTTCTTTTTAAAATGGCTGCAAAACACTTTGTAAACCCTGTGGCTGAAACAGTGCAATATAAATAAAGATTGGCTGATTAATTTGTGAACAAATATTACCCATAAATTCTGAGTCAAAAAAGCAAAACCTTGTGCTTCTGCAAAATATCTCCTGTATGTTCTTAACAGTATCTTACAAAGACAGCTCTGTACTCTTTGTATGGAGAAGTTAATTATCCATACATACACCATATCAAATGTGAATTTTTTAGTCTGACTCATTGGCCTCTAAGGAATTTTTAAAACATCTATACTAGTTCACGAGGAGCTTGGAACTGTTCCAAATCGGTCGATCTGCAACTGTACGTACGAAATTCAGACAATTCAGTTACACAATAGTTCCACACGATGGTTTCCCATGAACGGATGACAGAGTGATCTGGAATAAGATCTCATTGTAGTTTTAACGGGGGAGAATGTTAAGCGTGGAACTATTGTGTTACTGAATTGTCTGAATTTCGTACGTACAGTTGCAGATCGACCGATTTTTAAAAATCAAGTATTAATAGTTTAAATGGAAAACTTTTAGATTTTTTTATATCAGGAATTGCTATTGCGAAACATTAATGGGAACGAAACACTACCACAAATATTCTTAGGATGTGAACTGCCAATAAAAATTCATGGATTTAATTCATTCATGTTTTGTTAATATTTCACCGTAAAACATTCAAATTATCGAGCCCCAATAATTCATTTGGCAAAAACAATTAAACAGGACTCATCTCAGTGTGAGCTAGTAGCTCTCGTATTTTCACAGTAATTGTGTGGATTATCAGCGTGATTGTGTTACAGAAGAAAACAAAAAAGTTCGACGTGAAACATGAAGCAAACCCACCCATAAGAGACTAAACTTTTCGGCGAATTATGCGACAGTACGTGTCCGCTTTCAAAGGAAGATACAGAGCAAACTACATGAAAGCCTAAATAAAGACTACGTGCAATTTCTTCAGAAGCCAGGAGTACCCCACATAGGCCGGGGAGTCCAGAAGATGGCGTGTTCATCATCTACACACCGGTCGAAGTGTCCGCGCACGCATAAAAGCCCTAAAAGTGCGTTCTTAAATAAAATAAACGTTTTATATCGTATGCCATCGATTGTATTTGTATCTTAACCTAGCTCTACCGGGCGTGACCTCATTGCTATTTTTTCACTATTAGCGATACGTTTAGAGTACAAGGGGCTATTCCTGTTCCTCGGCTTACCAGGAATCGTCTCCTAAAGAAAGAGGAAAAAAAAAAAAACACACGACTGCTTCAAGGCGTGCGCATGCATGCGAGTGAGTGAGTGAGTGTTCGCTAAACCCGATTACACTGCCCCCGTTACCAGAAGCAATGTTAGCGGAGCTGCAGGTTACTGGAAAAAGCAGGGAGGGCGGAGCTCCAGCCCGTATAAATACGAATTGAGAGAAGTCGCTGAGGCCATTCGAGACGCTGTGTGTGTGTGAGTGAGTGAGTGAGTGAGTCAGTCAGTCAGTCAGGCGCCGGTGTGCCGGGCGCTCAAAATCACACCGCTTAGATCAAGAGGAAAGCATCTTTTGCCTGATTAGGCAGAATAACCCCCACAGAGAACCTTAAGGTAACTGTCACAAGGAACGTTTTGCTGGATGTTTTTTTTTTTTATTATTATTTTTTTATTATTATTCCGGGAGCACACTTCAAAGGCTATTTCTGCCTTGTCGGACCGTATTCCCGGATAGCTATTCTGTCTGGCTTTAGTGAAGTTTTCCCTGGACTGTACAATGGGCTACTTGCTCAGCAAGCAACTACGACGGGGTTACTTAAACTCTGTCAAATACTAGCGAGTCCGTTTACTGACTAGGACTCGATATAAATTAGACGTCGCAGGAAGGCTGTCAGCGGAGCAGGGACTCCGTTTATATGTCCCGAAAGTGGCCTTTCTCTGAAACATCTTAACATCTCGTTTGTAAAGCGGGCTGGGTGGTTTTAAGCTATCCCTTGTCCCATGGCATACCTTTGTTTTACTGCGACTGTTGCTAAACTTTCGTATCTTGCTGTGTGGCTTTGGTTTACGAAGAACTTCATCGGGTTGGGGAATTTTTTTTTTCACACCTTTCAAAAATAGTAGTTTTTCCTCCCAGATGTATTGATTTAAAAAAAAAAAAAAAAAAGCTGAACATATATTTTGATGCTCACTACTTTCCATTTTTCTCTCCAGCTGCCCAGCATCCTAGAGAAAGATTTGTTTGTTCCAGATGTGTTAACGGGAACTACTGCTCAAGAACCACTACCCACTGCCTGCTGGGTGTTTGAGGGCCCCCATCACTCTTCCCTGACCTGTGTCATCTGCCAGCTCAGGTGTTTGCCTAGCGCCATGGTAACCCACAGCAAGTTTGAGCCCACGATGTCCAGCAGCCTGTTTGACACTGGTGCCAGGCTGCCCCCACACCACTACAAGACCTTCAGTTCCCGGCTGCAGTATCAGTTGGTCATTAGTGCCGTGCGCAAGCTGCAAGAGAGCGGGTTCTACTGGGGAGCCGTCAGCGGCAAGGATGCCAACCGTCTCCTGAGCGAGGAGCCCGTGGGCACTTTCCTGGTGCGGGACAGCTCAGACCGGCGCCACTTCTTTGCCCTGAGTGTCAAGACGGCGTCTGGTCCCAAGAACTTGCGTATTCAATGCGAGGGTGGCTCCTTCTTTCTACAGACTGACTCAAAGGGCTCATCGACCGCCCCACGCTTTGACTGTGTGCTCAAGCTGGTGCATCACTACATGCCCGCCAAGGTGACAGCGGGTGGCATGGGGAGTGTACGCGGTGCCTACTTCATCCACACCGGCGGGGAGAAGATCCCGCTGGAGCTGTCACGGCCGCTGTCCTCCAGCATGTCCACCCTGCAGCATCTCTGCCGCAAGGCTGTCAATGGCCACCTGGACGTCTCCAGCAAAAGGGACCAACTCCCCAGGCCCCTCAAGGACTTCCTGGAGGAATATGACTCTCCCATTTAGGCTGCCTGAACCCCCCCCCATCCCCCACCTCCAGCATAGTCCTCCTGGCTGCAGTGGCTTCCAGGAGGTTCTCAGTGCCTGGCCTAGTTGGACTGTCACCCCTGGAGCTGGCTGGTTGTTGTCTGGTCCCCCCGCTGGCCTGCAGGGTCCAACCAGTGATTGGGATGGGCCGGCAGAGGAGAAATGTCTTCGCAGCTGGTGATGACAGGAACCTGGAGGCCTTTTTTTTTTTTTTTTTTTTTAAAGGAAAAAAAAAGGCATTTCAAAATGGACATCCTGTGAGTGCTGGTTTTGCCGAGTATTAAATTGGACTCTGCTGCTAGTCCCCTGGGCATGTTTCCGGAAAAGACAATCCTGTTTCCTTGACCTCCAAGGGCTTTGGGTTCTATGGTGCTCTGGGCAAGACGCACTGGCTTGTGCTTCCATCACTGCTTTAAGGAAGGGGGAGGACCTGGGTCCTGGGTGAGAGATGCCTGCGTCCCTGCTGGCCGTTTGCCATATGGCTAAAGCGACCAAAAGCTGACTGGGAACATGAGACTGACCTGACATTCTTGTCTTCCTGTGTTGCCAGGGAACTGCTGTGTGGATAAATTCACATCTCTGTGGAGTCCTTAGTTTGCTTTCTGGCAATGTGAAGTTGGTAGTGGACAAGAATGTACCCATGAAAATAAAGCTACCTGCAAGTGGAAAGCAGTGTCAGTGTTCACAGCAGTCTGAAGAGCAAAATTAATTTATCTGATCTGACCTAATGGCTACTGCTCCATGGCCTCAGAAGGTCCCGTTTGTCACGGACACTAGTGCGGTCTTGTATGACCACAAGAGAAATGGACCTTTGGAGTGTGGGATGTATCTGCAGGAGGGGGCTGGCCCATATCGCCAATGTAGTTCGCCGCCACTGAGTGGCGTGTGGCAACAGTGTGCATTTCACTAGTAGGTCACCTGATCCGGCTCCCAAGGGATGTGGCTGGCCATGAGCTCTGTCTGTCACCCAAAGGGCCAAATGTGATTTCCTGTCTTTTATAAAGATGTCCCATCCAAATGTGGGGCCAGCTGACTGGCATTTTTACACATGTGAAGATCTGAAACAGAACTTTGCACATATTTATTAGAAGTTTCCAGTAATTTATATTAAAGAACTATTTTTTACCAGATAAATGTCTGTGGTTGGTTTTTCTTTAGTTACTTTGGGTCAATCAACAGGACCGTTAACAAGGTCACACAAAATTAATCCAACTTTGATTTCCTTAAGAATATATATGAAGCCTTGCTTCCTAATCAGACAAAGCATTTGGGCTGTTTAACTTCCAGTATAACGATCAAACTAAGCCACAGCTCCAGTAGATAATCCTTAGCATAGTAATGCTCACACCAGGGTATGCACATTTTATGGGGATAGGCAAAGTAATGTAACTAAAGCAGGTGTCTCCAACCCAAATACAGTGCTTAACACCTTATTCAATTAATTAGTGCCACTTGATAGCTTTGACTCCAATCTGCCACAGCTAAAAGTGCTATGATGGCACTAATTAGCTGAATCAGGTCTAATGTATTTGGGTTGAACCCAAACTTTTCTGGATAGTAGCACACCAGAAGGTGGGATAGAGACCACCCCCCCCCCAAATACACTGTTAAAAAAAATCATACTTGCACTGCAGCACTATGTATAATCTGCCTACAGGATTCCTTAATTGGGTGGGTAATTTAAGCAAAACCTACCAGCTGGAGCTCTTTGGCACCTGTTGGCAAAATTAAAAACATTCTCAATGTGAGTCTAATGTCAAGCTTGCATATCTGATTTTGATACAGATAACCTGAAATAAATCAAATATTAGGAATATAAATTACTTTGAGTCTTTCTATACACATATTTGATGAGAACCATGACAAAGTCAGATAATCACGAGACAATCTGAATGGCGTTGTCAGTGGTATCAGTTTTGAAATCAAACACTACCTACAATTCTTTGCACCTGAAATTTAGGCAAACAGAAAGGGTAGCAGTGTGGAGCAGGATTATACCTGACAGAAAGAATCTAGAAATCTCCCACACCATACAGTACTGCTGCTCTGACCTGAAATCATTGTGCGTGTGAGCAACACTCCTCAATACGTTTACATCCTCCAAGGAGATAAACTAGGCCACCATGTATTTCTGTGATATCAAGCATCAACAACGAGCTCAGTTGCTAAAGACGACCAAGAAGAAGACTCAGGTGGTAAAGACTAGAGGCTTGAGAGGTTTTGTTTTCCAAAGGTGGGCTATGGAAACAGGCAAAACGGAGACAAAAAAAACAGAGAAGCCAGAGAGCGGTATTGAGAGGGGGTGGAAATAACAAGGGAAGACGGCAGAGTCCAGAGCACTTGGCTCACGTGCAGGCACGCATGCTAAGGCCTGAGGGTTGTGTTAGTGTTGCCTGGGAATAGGAACAAGCTGTTTTAGCTGGCTTCAGCTATGATGTCATTAGATCATCAGCATTTACGTATGGTAACCGCAGCTGTTTGGGTTCAGTGCTAACGCATCTGCATGTTGAAGTTTTCCTTTTTTTGGAGTAGCTTAAGCAATTATTTCACTTCAGCATCCGGCTCAATAACCCTAGTCCTAAACTGTTCCCCTGACAGAGATACCCTGCATCAGGCCTAGGGATTCCTTAGGCATCTGAAAGAATGTCAAAATTGGGCCTGGGTGACAGCCTTGGTCATTGTACACATGGTGCTTACTGACACTCAGCTGTGTTGCCTGTAGACCTTCCAGTGCAGGTACCCCAGCGAGCTTAATTTTTAGAAACGGTGCTCTTGAGTTTTCAGCCTTGGGGGCTCAGGTAACATGCTGGAAACCCAAGAAAGGCACCGTTCTCCCACTCTAACGCCTGCTTAGCCTTGCAGTGACAGGCGTTCTTTTACTGGGCCTCTCAAAGCCTTCGTCTTGGTCAACGACTTCATAATTCTTTTATTATTGTAGCAGATCTAACAGGAAAGGAATGCAGCAGGCTTTTAGAAACCCTTGGAGCTATAGCTGTGTGTTTTGTTGTCTGATACAGCTGTGCACACTATCAGGCTGTTTTCGTAGCCGTGTTTACCTAGATTACCCCTCTCAGATTTCAGCCAATGTTATACCTTCCGTCAGAACGAGGTGTCCAGCTGTAAACTATTTGTATAGGTGGTTTATCTTATAGCTGGAGTATAATAAATGTGGGAAGAGCGGCCAGGTGTGTGGTGTGGGCCGGCCAGTGAGCCAGCAGTGACGGGAAGCCCAGGGTCTGTTATCGTGAGCTAAACTACTCCCCTTAATTTAACAAGAAAAAGCTTTGACAGTCCCGCTTTAGCTGGGCTTGCTGGGACGTCACGCTAGAACAATGGACATTTTCAGCAGCCTGTTGGAACACCGCGAGTGGTTTTTCCACCAGGGAACGTTTATTTTTTAAATCTTTTGTTCTGTGTAGTGACGAGCCCTCAAGCTGCAGGGCCAAGCCAGCTCGGCCAAGGGAGAGATACTCTAGAGCAGGATCTCACAGGATCACAGGCTGACTGTTCTCCAGGAGCAGCATGTGCTCTCTGGCCACTCCAAGCTGTATTTGTAGGAAGGTCTTTCGGGGTTACTTTCCTACTGTCCCTTTAAGGCCTCGATCCCAAAAAATTATATGCCAAGGCTGTGGATGTCTGTTCAGCACTTGGTAGAATTACACTGTATCATTCTTACAAACCTCATACATAAAACCAGACTCAGAAGAATGAGGAGAGTGTGTGAGACTGAGGAGGACATGTCCCCATGATATATCAGTAAGCTCTTTGTGAATCTCTGATGTAGTTGTGTCTCCTACACACTTGCATAAAAAGAAACAATCCTACAGTCCAACACAAATGACTGGTTCCAATAGTGCGATTATTCAGCACAGATATGATGTTTACTTGGTACTTACCTGTTTCTTGTACATTTTCAGTGTGTGTCCACTATTTACAGAATTATTTAGACTTAAAATATCTTTTCCTGAAAGTATCATTTCATCAATGAGTCGCAATATTGGGGCCATTTGTGGAGTTACACTCATTTGTGCATTTATATGAGCAACTGGAGCCGAAACAATAGTTTCAGTATATAAAATGATGTCCCTTCGAGCCGTGAAGGGTAGGTCTAACAGACCGTGCAGCCTTTGCCCGCTGCCTGCTCGCTCTGGCTTGCAGCTGTTTTGTGTGCTCGTGTGCCATCTGAGGTTGACTGTGAGGGAGGCCCCGCCCCCTAAGAGCTCTATTTCCATGGAAGTGGCTTCAGACGCAGCCACTAACCAGAACTCTTCTGAGGAAGCCCTGTACACGAACCTCCTTATCTGATTTCATGTAGTGTTACTTCAGCTGAACTGCTAAATATGAAGCATTTTTTTGTGTGTGTGTGTGTGTGTGTCTGTGACCTAAGACTGGAAAGAGGTGTTTTAAACACACATTATCTTTGAAGTAAGGTAAAGATTTTGGAGTGTGTGGCTAAGTTTAAAATAAGTAGCTGTATAGTATTTTTTTTTTTGGGGGGGGGGCATTAGGTGCTATTTTTTTATCACCGGTTCTTGTCTCTGTTCTTGAAACCCTGTTACTAATCCTTCATCATGGGTCTCTGCTTGCCATCTTATGACTTTATGTTAGCTCTGTAAACTATCATTGGCTATTTATTTACTTTTTTAAATTTTATTTTGCTAGTTAAAGTACAGGTTTCTCGTTCTAACAGCTGCTGTCAGTCAATAAATTGATGTGTTTACAGCTCAGTGAACTACTCATTCAGTCAAGTGTGGACTATCAGTTTAAATCTCACCCATACTATTTTAACGGGCTCATCTTCACAGTGATTTTGAGGGAGGGGGTGTTACATGCTTGCCATCGTGCACATCGACTGTCATTACAAGCTTGTATTATGAGCATGTCACCTGAGAAGACTCAGTGCTTAACAGATCACTACTTGGTCATTTTCAGTGTGCCTGTATACATGTGACATTATGGTAACTGCAATACTCATCCCCTTTCAGAGCCTGTTACAATCAGTCGGCTGGCTCAGGCGTTACAATGATGTTTCCATTGTTGAGGTTAAGTAACTTTTCGTCTGCTGGTGATTCATTAAACAATTAAATCTTTTCCGTGCAAAAGTGCATCATGGGCACCAACCCAATAGGTGAAAACTTGGCTCATTAGGGGCAGCTAATTAGACGCAAAGATACAAATTGCTCTGATCAGCTGTGTGACACAGAAACTCAGTAATGAATGTGATTGTGCTGAGCTTTGGGGGGTATGTTAAAAACAAACGTGAATCGGACTGTTGGACTGATGTTACTTCCCTGCCAGGTCAGCGCAGTGCATACTAGCTGTTCCTCAACCATGCCCCCATCCACACACCCACCATGTTTGTTTCAGCGTACCAGCCATTGCCAAGGCAACAGCCATGGCGCACCCACGCAGTCAACGAGCTCCAGATGCCCTCCAGGATGAACGTGAGAGTGGGGGCGAGTTGTCACAAGCCGTTTTGGCCTCGAATGTCATCCCAGGCTATTATCGCAACGTGTTGCACAAACTGTGATATTGGACCCTCTCTGGGATCCTACTACATAAACCTGTCATTGACACGCATACGTATCGTGAGACACACCGGTCTTGTCAGACGGCATGCAGTAAAATAGGCTGTGCTTCTCATGCG
>JAACJT020000037.1:1652706-1673174 GCA_009936485.2 Gymnarchus niloticus
TTGACACGCATACGTATCGTGAGACACACCGGTCTTGTCAGACGGCATGCAGTAAAATAGGCTGTGCTTCTCATGCGCTTTGAACAAACTGACACAAGGAGACTAATAAGAGCGGATGGCTATCTTTATGCAACGTCAGCATTTTTTGTGTTTTAATTTGATGATTCGATTCTGGTCAGACAGGCTATGTGTTTGGGTTTTTCACCAGAGAACTGAACTGGCCTTAAGAAAATACTTCTGTTGATTAGTGAAGTTCAGTATTCTGCTGCTTGACATCACCTGACTGATCAATCAGGATGGCTCTTACAACCCTGGGGTCCATCGTAGGAGTTCTTTTCATTGAGAGAAAAGGCCAGTAATAGAGGAAAAGTGCAGCTCCCTGGAATCATAGCTCACTCACAGCACATTTCTCTTTAAGGTCTTATTTAATTTTTTTGAGTAATTCTTAAAAACACTATTTTGAGAGGGTGTTCCCATTTCCATTGGTGCAGTTAGACTGAAAAACAGTGAGTCACCGAAGTACACGGAACATTTGAGCTCAGCTGGCGTTTCACCGCTCACTCTGACTGGCTGTGTCATTCTGACACCACTGTCTCCGCCCACCTCTGCATCTTTTTCTCTCGTTTAATGGTAATAGGTATTTTTCTGTGTATGTACTGTGTGTCGTACTACAAGGGACTTTGCAGAGAAATTCCTTATAGTGCAGCCAGCCCACTCATGAGTACCAGATGGAAAAAAAATTGTTACTCAGAAGAATAGCACAAGGAAAAAAAAAAGTACTGTAGTGGGTGGCATGGTGGTTTATTGGTAAGCACTGTGAGCCTGTACAAGGCAGGGGGAACACCCTCTATGGAATGCCAGACTATCAGAGGGCACATACAGACAGTCATGCAAGAAGGGAGTTTTAAAGACACTATAACTGCGTGTGTTTGGACTTTTCAATAATAACAATAAAAACAACAACAATAATAATAATAATTATTATTATTATTATACAGGGTACAACTGATTATACGCTAATTCTCTTTATTTTAGTCCTATAAAATTCAAGTGGAGGCCCAAACCTAAACAAGCAGCTGCGTGGCACACAGCTGAATGTCACAGCATGCTGTCTCAAGGCATACATGCAGACAAATGCACGCTGGAGCTCTAGAGAGAGAATACCCAGGGTTTCCCCGCAGACGTGCATGTAGGCCACCTATAGGTGAGCACATTTTTCAAGGGGGGTGGGGGTGGTTCCTGCAATAATACTCCTCCAAAAACAATCAGATATCGCCACTATGTGGGCTCCCCTCCTAACCAAAGCAGAAAAGCTACCCTGAAATGCCACAGTAGCCTGGAGGCATTGCTGTGAGAGCAATGCCATTCCAGAAACAGAAAGTAGTGTGCGGGTGACTCCGAGGTCCTGGCAGGTATCAGACTTTTCTCCTAAAGTGAAACAGCACAAGAATTTACGGGGGATACCTGTGGAATTCAGCCATTCTGCACACGTACGTCAGACCGTAGTGGAAGTCTACCTGTCCGTGGCCGTAATATTTTACGTAACCTGGCCTGCAGTTGGCACCCAGCAGCTGTGTCATGCTAGCTGGCCTCAGTAAGGAGGGAGCTTTCTTATCCACCGATATGGCAGGAAGAGGTGGTTGCCTTGTTCCCCTCACACATCGCTCCACACCACTTATGACAGGTCACTTCTTGCACTCGATACACTCTGTGGCATTAATCCTCTGCTGAAAGTGAAAGCGGGGCGGGGGTTTCCTGACTAGTGGCGTACCGAGCTCCACCTACGTTCTGTGAACCCTCCTTTTAAATATGCGGTGTCACTGACATCAGGCTTCCTTGCCTGAATGGTGGCCTTCAGCTGCAAAATGGTTTACAGATGGAGCGCCTTTTTATAAAAAACTGCTTCAGAGAAACGCATTCCGAATTACGTTTCCATCAGCCCAGATGGCAAGTGAATGAGTGCTTATGGAGTACGGACACTGCAGAATAGGATTGATTATGATGTCACAACAACATCTCATGGGCCTGCACTGATATGCCCTGGATGGTCCAGTTTTTAAATGGCTGTCATTTACATCACCGAATGCTTTAGAATGAAATTTCACTCAGTTTCCCAGTAGGAAGGGGAGAGGTGCCATTGTGTCAAACAGCTGCAAAGTGCCATCGAGCGGAGTGATGTGACTATTCCTAGCGTTATGTCCCACTCTAGTGCAGTTCGATGCGGTGATGAAGGGCTCTAACTGACGTGACACTCCACCTGATGTTGAGGACTCACGCAAATAATTGATGCACGACATTTATAGAGTCATCAGACGCAGCGAGGAGGAGGAGGATGAAATAGTAAAGTGTCAGATAGTGACATTACAAAATGCATAAGGAGTGTTCCAGCAGGGCACAGGCTGCCTAATCATTTACACCCAATTACGTCAGCTGTCACTCTGAGCCTGTTGTGCACTCGGACCCCTCACCGTGAGCGTCCTCTGCCCTCAGCCTTTCCCTTCAAGTCTTAGTAGAAACACATTCATTCTTTTTCACTGCTCTTAATATGATGTGCACAATAAAGCATACACCACTCCAACATCCTGGAGTCCTGTACCAGTAATTGCAAGGACTTTCACAAAAATGTGTTGAATCTAAATGTAATTTTTAGGTATTTTCCATCTATTAAATTTGACAAGACCGACATACAGTTTGTTGAAAACACATGTATATGGGGTATTTTAGTTTATAGATAACTGGATAACTGCTTGGTTGTTTCTGGCTATTTGTGCTATAAAATATAGTGATTTTTGTCATAGTACTGACAGCGAATCACATAACTATTATGGTCTTCATCTAGTCCAGGCTACAGTCTGGGTCCTACTATACCTTAAGGCATCATGACACAATGGATTTGGAGGGAATTTGGGGTTTATTAATTAATACCTTTATTTGTGTTTCTGGTCCTGTCACCCACTCAGCATACTGGAAGACACACAGTTCAGCCATTAGTGAGAACTACAGTAGGTAGAGAGAGAGTCATGGGTCCCACACTAGCAAACACTACATTATCATAATGAGGTAGTACCCAGGAAGATGAGTTGTACTCAACTCACTGCACTGCTGACACTGTTTTCTGGAAAATACATAGTTTTTGAAAATACAGAGGTTTGCTTTCTTTGTAGGATCATTTTAGGTTTTGACCAGTGCATTCAATTTGTTCCAAGATCGTGAGCCATATGTTTAAGATTGTCACAGTACTGGGAACCATGTAGCACACAATCACACAGCACTGGCGGACACATGCACACAATCACACCTGGCAAGGCAGAAACTGGTTCTTTGAGCAGCTCAACCCTTTTAAGACCCAAAGGGCGGGAAGGCTCATGTATAACCAGAAAGGCCAGAGAACACTAGACAGGCAAAACATGGTATGGCGAGGCATGGCACAACACAGGCGCACAGTAACAAGGGAACCCAGAACAGGGGAAGGCTTGTCCATTCGTACGCATCGAGTACCCATTGATTGGGGTGACTCTAGGCTCCATAGACTGGATCACTCTTGGCTACCCGCTAGAGTATAGTAACACTAGCCACTGAGACAGGCAGACATACCATGGCAGGGCCTAGGCATCCAAGGGAGCTGGAAGCTGGCTCAGAATGCTTCATGAGGCCGTATGATCAAGCCGGACCAACCAGGCACCCTTCCAGATCAAGAGCTGCCACAGGGAAAAAGGCTAGAGAACCAGGCAACCACGTGCTTAAGGAGGTAACCAGCCTCAGGTGCATAACGAGGCAATTAGCATCACCACAGCAACTAGGTGCAGCACAAGGAACCCGGGGGGGAAGAGCCAGGGAACAGGAGAGAGGGGGCGTGACAAAAATCTGTAATAAAATTTCATATTTTAACTGCTAGCGGGTTTTTTTTTTTTAGTTCCAAACAAACTTTTCCACCTGAAAAATTTCAGTGACTTTTATCTTTAACTTCCTTATTTTGATTTCTAAACAAATTTCATGGTATCTTTTCCTTAATTCAGAAGTAGATTTTATCTTATTTTGTTGGAATACAAGTAATCCAAAACAGTGGTGTCATAATTCAAGGAATAAAGTTGCTGGACTGACCGATGGACACCTTGTGCTACAGTGACAAGGATGTCGTGGGTAATGCTTACGTCACAGCTAAGACACAGGAATGTTAAGCATGCTGTGACACGGCATTTTAACAGCGGTTCTGGGCTCCTCTCTGGGATGTGTTAAATGTTCGGGTCAAGCTGAGCTTGCTTTTCGGGAGATGACGCAGCGATGATTTGCGGAAGGCGCATCCGTCCGCCGGTCATGCGATACCCGCCTCTTCTTCTCGTGTCACCTCCATCTCTAAGTTTCCACGCTTTTTCATTGTTTTTCTAAATGGAGCCCATCTCAAAAGGGACACTTGTTTACACTTCAAACAAACAAATGAGTGGGATGGTTATATTACTGGAAGTTTACTTGAAAAAAAATCTCAAGCATTGAAATTATTAAAATTTCCCCACTAACGTGTTAGAACTGGACAATGCAGTAATTATGGAGGACAGTGTGTGTATTCAAAAACGATGGTGATGGGGGAGGAGATTAAAATGTAACAAAAAAAAAGTAGCAATACTGGGAAAAAAGGCTTTGACCTAAAAAGGACAGAAAAAATATGGTATTTCCTGTAACAGCGGTGATTTGTGACAATAGGTGTCCTCCCAGTAGTGCTGGTACATTGCCCAATTCATTCTTTCCCGGTAATGTGAACCAGCTCTGCATCACTACAGATGATCTGAAAGAAAGGAATGTAGAGTAAGACAGAAATGGCATTAAAATCTCCAGCTGTCTAATACTCAGCTTCCCCAAATGAGGCATCCTTAGTAAAACTGCGCTTACCAGAATATCACCCCCCCGCCACACACACACACACACACACACACACACACTTCACCAATGCCAGTATTTTACGTCTTTATTACAAGCAGATCAAGGTCCATGACTCCACGTACTTGAGTACTTCCCAAGCAAACAGCAATTCCAATTTGCAATCTGATGTATAGTGATCGGCAGAGGTGTCAGTACGTGAAAGTCCACAGATGTGGTGCAGCTTATGAAATTTTATTTATAACTTTAAAGAGATAGCGAAAACTTGGAAGACAACTCTTTAGCGCATTTAAGATGGTGTAACACTAATTCCATTGACGTCCTATAAATAACAGTTCGTAAATCGGTATATAAACAGCAGTTTTATCCAAATCCATACGAGAACACGGTCGCGGTGAGTCGGGAGGTTTACGCAATAATTCTCATATTGTTCAGTTTCATTCTGTACACCACGTAACGCCTTTACGAGCTACCCGTAAATTTCATCAGTGGTAAATTAATTTCACTTCTTGTAAACCCAAGCAATCTGATCTAAAGCTAAACAGCTGCTAAGAGAAAGATAATAACACAGGCAAAATATATGGCAAGTTTTTATATCTTTGCACATGTAGGGATAATAACTAACGATTGAGGGTTGGAATAGAAAATTAGCGACATATTCTACAAAATATCCTTTAGCGAAACGACAAAGTAAAGGTGAATCTACTTCTGCTAAACACACAGCTGCCATAGAAACTCCCCGATGTTATGCTAGTAGATACGCACCCAACCACGTCACCGTATGTCGCAAAGTCAGTGGTGTGTTGTCTCCATGGAAACGAAGCAGTACATTGTGAATGGTTTCCTAGCAGCAATACATTCATCAACATTACGACATAAAAACACGTAACGGGTAGTTTAAATTGTGAGGCTTGGAAAGCAAATTCCTGGAAATCGTACTATATTGATGCAATTTTAAAATATTTATGGACAAAGAGGGAAAAATTCGCTAAGACACGTCTGTGGTACAGAATACAAAAACTTGACAATCAAAATACAGTATGACTCCTCTGGGAGCTAGTTTATCATGATACTTTGCAAAACATAAACACTTATCGCCCAGAGCAGAAAGCATAGCATTCACTCTTGAAGGACATGAGGTATACAGGATGCGGATTAATGCATTAAAAATATACTGTATACTTCAGACTCGCGTTTTCCTTCCTGTGACGCATAACAGTGGTCAGGATAGCATCCTGCAATCTTAATATAAATCTTAATAGCATAGTATGAGTATAATGAAATCTCTGGATTTTACTTGAACTTTCCGTAAATCAACGTAATGTACGCTTACAGACAATCATATTGAACCATACCAAGATGAATAACTGGTTTAACCCATACACATAAAGACTACATCGAATGCGATTTCCCTGCTTCGATTCTGATACTAGCTAAATGCAGCGATTTGTGGGCACTTCATCAGAATTCTACACACTCACGCAGTCGCCATGTACATACAGTAAAGATGTCATCATTCCTAATCTGGTATTCACTCTAAAGGGTGTCCACACTTTTGGATAGCAGTAGTTGTAAGCTATCCATAATTTTTTTATTCTGCTTATCTAGTGCATAGTTACTGTATGCACATCCATCACACACAGGACACACATTTAAGATGGATATTTTTGTATGTTGGAAGAAACCGGCATAAACCCAGACAAAACATGCAAACTCCACACGGAACTGAGCTTGTAGGCATGAGACTGCAGTGTTAATACATTCATCCATCATCCATTTCTCCGAGTCATGGTTGCATGGGGGACTGAAGTTTATCCCAAGCAACATAGGGCTCACCCTAATAGGAATGCTAGTCCATTATAGCGCATAAACATGCATATACTCACTATATGGTGAAATACATACAATATAGGCATGTCACCCTAGATGGGTGTCAACTCCATAACAAGCAAGCCAAGTCATCAAGTCCGTTATCAGACAAGTGTGAAACAAAAATAGTGGTTTAGGCTTATTTCCCTTCTTTGGAAATTGACAAATGCAAATTCAGCTATATAAAGACACGCAATAATAACCTTTGTAGTGTGTTCAAAGTCTGAGGTGACTTTTCGCAGTAAAACCAGCACAGATGTTCATATGCTCAACCAGAAAAGTCTGCAAAGCTGAGCACTCATTGGCTGTAACAACAGAAGCACGTTCACTCAGTCGAGGGTATAGGAGAGCATTCAGAACAGTGACACTGTGAAGGCGGGTGCCAGTCACCTTTGGTGCAAGGTGCTCACATTTAGACAGTCAGTTTTTTCTGCAAACAGGGGCACTATGAGTTAAAAGTTACTATCAGTTATGCATTAGCAGTGGTATTAAGATGCACTTTTGTGGCATACTGTATATATCTATACAATGTTGGTTAGTATTTTTTATAAATACGTACAGTAAAGAGCTGCATGGTGGCTCATTGGTGCCACAGTGGCCTTTTACACTCTTGGGTGTGTGGAGTTTGAATGTTATCCCTCTACTTACATCCATTTTCTCTTGGTGCTTGTGTTTCCTTCCAAACTGGTGTCTCTGAAATGCCCATAGCACATATTTTATATGTGGATGTGTGTGTACTTTGTAATGGACTGGCTTCTTGTACTCCTAACTGAATCTCGTGCCTCTGTTTCCCAGGATCAGCTCTTGGCACACAGCACCTGCCCTTTTTACCTCATGTGACTCAGCACCTAACCCTCAAAAAGTCTTTGGATGGCCCTGCCCTTCATTGAATAAATGGTTTTGGGAAAAGCGAGTTGCGGTTAGGTAATGGAGTCACTTTCTCCCGACACACCTGGACAGCACAGCTGGCCTCACTGGGCGAATCGAGGTCCATATGACACAGCCTTGTCTTGGTGATCGGGACATGGTTGTGCTCCGGGCTCACATTTGTCCCCTGTTTGTTCCACTTTGTGTTCTTTAATATAATTTTACGCACATCATGATTTCTCTTGATTGTACTGGCTGAGAAGTATCATGCAGAAAGCAGTTTTACATGCTCAGGTTTGCTGATGAACAGAGTGGGAGATTAGCTGCTGCCCCCTAACCCTCTGGCTACGCTTTAATTTTTTACTGTGAGTGTTCAAGTTCCAAAGTAGAAGGATTTAAAATAGTATGTGCAAACAGAAGATAATCACGTCTTTTGTTAGTGGCAATTAAAACAAGTATTTATTTTTTTTAACCTTGTGTTCTGTTATGTTTTTGTTAAGTTTGGTTCTGCATTTTGTTTTGTTTTCTGCAGAATGTTTTCTGGTGTCCTTCCCGCAAGGTTCATGGTACAAATTTGTTTTGGGACAATAGCTCCAGGGCATCCGGGTAAAGAGTAGGATTTGGTCATTCTTTTTTAGATGCTGCCGCTGTGGGCTGTCATTTTAATTTTTTTTTCAAGGTCAATAAAGGGCATTCGTGTATATCTGTACATGCTACACCCCATGCCAAAACTGTATGTCATGCAGTCAGCTGGGTATACAAAGCTCATCTGTCAGTCCTGCGCTGGCTGAGTATGAGTGAATAACAGCTCACGGTTTCCAAAACGGTGCCACGAACACGGCAGATGGAATCGGAGTAGCACTGCGAAGATCTGGCAGATATCCAGCTGCAGAGGGTCACAGTCTGTTGGCCATGCGTCGCACCATAATGACTGCCTCAGTAGATTTCTCAGCAATGAGGATGTATTTCCTTTATACTGTACTTTTGACAGAATATCCTGGGACGCTGAGCAATGTATTGTTTGCACAATACCCCATGTGAAAAGCCTGTATTACAGCCGGTTTTCTTTTAAGTTACCATGTAAGTGTTCTTATCGCCACGCCCATCTAGTTCAGTGTGTGGGTATTTGTGTGTACGCCACTAATCTCCCAGTATGACACCACTGTAAAGGCCCTCCAATATCATGTTCCCAGATGAACTCATCACTGCTAAAGCACTGCTTTATAAAACTGTTGCTTAAATATTCAGCCCTTTCTCTGTTAATTAGTTTTCCCACCTCTATAGTTCAGCTGTAAGAGTTGGGCACAGCTACTCTCTCACTACGCACCTCGCTCCTTATGCCTGGATGTGAGGTCGTGCCTGACGGTGACGACCAGGCCTACAGCGAGGCTTCGTGGTCTTAGAAAGGGGACCTCAGTTGATTAGGCGAATCACAAGCCAATATGGAGGTTCAGCACTGCTGCCCATGATCGGCTGAGGTGGTCCTCGCCTGTTGAGTAAGTAGAGATTCCCAGCCAGCCTAGAGGAGAAGTGCTGTTTGCACAAAAGGGAGGACTGAAGAGCTTGTATCACTTACCACAAAGCAGGTGGGATGTAGCTTTGGCATAAGGAAGTTTCATAGTGAAGTTTCAATAAATTTCTTTCTACCAACTCTTGTCCATTTCCAGATAATGTTAAATGCAACTTATGGACAAGGTGAAGCAACTGTCTGACTAATGATATTGCAGCCATTGAAATGCCCTTCTTTTTGTAAAACAGAGAACATTTCTCAAGAGGTTAAGTGATTTGCGCACTTCCTGTAAACGGTAATTGTTTGCTTAGAAACACCTTGCGCTGCTCTTTGGTGTGTGACTGACATAGCTGTCATTCTGAGACGGATTTATCACACACGAAACACATCGTTTCATTCTTTTGCAATTTGTGGCTTCGAGCAGTGGTGGGCATGTGCATCTACAAAACGAAGAACATTCATTAGAGGAGTGACGTAACATAACATTAGATGAACTTGAGGCATTATAACGTGTTGTAGCGATTCCTGTCATTAAAAAGGAAATGCAAAAGCAGAAGCTAAATGGCTGAAACAACACAAAAAGAAGAAAGAAATACTTTAGGTTTCATTGCACTGGAATAAGATTTCCTGATTTACAATAAATAGTAGACCTACCATTAAACCATTAATACTGCTTACAAAGGTACATTTGTGTGTGTGCGAGGGACAGAGTATCTGTGAGAGTGTGTCAGTTGTGTATGTCTGGGTGTGTGTGTCTGTGTGTATCAGTGTGTGAGAGTGTCTGTGAGAGTGTGCATGTCTACATTTGTGTGCGTCTGTGGGCATGTGAGAGTGTGCATTCACATGCCCCCAGGGTGGGGGAGTCCTCTCTGATCAACGTCACCCTCTGCTCTTCAGGGAACTGCTGTCTCTGAGAAGCGTGACTCATGTGTGGCATTAGGAAACCCGGCAGATGTTGACAACAATCGACTGTGACCCAGAGACTGAATCAGCTGTTACAGTTCTCTCTCTTTCTCCTTCTCTCTCTCTCCCTCTCTCTCTCCCTGTTCCATCTACATCCTCAGGTATTTGTTTCATTCTTTCCCCAAGTGCATTCACAGTCAAACATAGTCACTGATACCAAAGTCAAACCTCTGCTAGGATATTCCAGCCTCCTCTAGCAGCATTATGTCGATCCATTTAAACATCCTAATGATTGTAATTAATAGATAACTCATTAATCCAATTTTAGTCACCTGCCTGGTATTAGGCCATCAGTATGGCTTCATAATGCATACATTGTGCAAATTTTATCTCATTCGTTGTTCAACAGAGATGGCATTGCAGCTCTGTTCTGAAGCCCTGGCAGTCTTACGCAAATGAGAAAGAGCCAAGGTGAAGAGTGGCTTCCCTTTTCTCCTACACGACTGAATCACTATCTTGGAATGAAATGCGAAGCTTTTATTGAGTTCAGAGTATTAGAGTATTCCTCTCTCTGTGCTCGTGTCTACATTGGAAATTCCTTCTGCAGAATAAACTCACTGCTTACTGAAACGACAGCTACTTTCTTTATGAAGACAGCATTTGGGTGAAACTAATGCATAAACGACTAAGGCCTGCAGGGCTCGTACAATTTACGGCAGTTGATTCTAAGATGGCCATAAGGAATGCGGGTGAACTTAATGGAAAAATGTCTAAATACGGCAGTTGGTCACCAACAAATGGTCCTTAAATTACGGTGTCCCCTACCCTGTGCCCTGCAATGGCCTGGCATCCTAACCACAATGTCCCCTGTACTGTGCCCTGTGATGGATTGGGATAGACTCCAGGCTCTCTGGTACCCTGTACAGGACAAGAACTTCTATAAATGAATGAAAGAATGAATGTTATTAAGCAAATGTTTTCACACGACAGTCCAGATGCGAAACATGCATGTCTCCAAGAGGCAGAGGAAATACATTGTGCTTAAACTGGCCATGACCACAGTCATTAAAGAGAAGGACAGGCCACCAGCTTAGGAGGCATCCGAGAAAAAGTGAAGAATGCACTGAAAAATAAGAACAACTGTGATGAAACGTGTTTACAGTTACTGCTGTTTCCTCTTCTGTTCCCTTAAATCCCACACTTCCCGTTTTCCGAGAGCTCCAGCCCAATGTCACGATCGCTTTCAAAAGCCAAACATTCATGTGAAATCTTTGGTTTTTTTTAACCAAAAGGGTGAACACAATCAGGAAAACTGGCCTTGACCCACCAGTTTAGCTCCTGGAAGATGGCAGCTCTGTACAACTGGAGTACAACGGTTCTGGCTTTTTTTGTTGGCTGCAGAAAGTGCCAACAAACTCCCCTTAAAGGTGGTGAAGGGCTTCTCCCACTTTAGGGTTTATTGCTAAGAGGGGGGGAGGTGCGCTTTCAGCCAGGCAGACTACCTTCCTACTGTGTATGGTCTTGTTGTCAATAGCGACAAGGGTAATGTCATCTGCACCTTCATGAAATGATATGGATGGGTCTAAGAAGGTGCCTGTACAGAGTCAAAGTTCAGTCTAAATTAACGAGGCCTTTTACCTTATGTTCCATGGCCTGAATGAAATCTAGCTTCTGCCATGCTATTGCACCATCAACCATCTACTACGTGTCCGAATCTACAGCAAGGGACCCAACATTGCCCCCTGGTGGGAGGGCATTAAGGCCTTGAGGTGATCAGTCACACCATTGCGGCTGCCTAATGGCGACTCTCCCATTCTTAGTCTGCTGATGAAAATTCTAGCCAAGCCACTGCAGCGAAGCCCCCTGTTATCCCACTAGGGGTGCTTTCTCTCTCTGCGGGGGCTTGCATGTGCTGGGCCATGAGACAGCCGCATGCATGGGGTGGGTTGGGGGCAGTAATAGCAGAGTGCAGTGAGGAATGTGCTGAGCTAATACCACCTACTCTGATCCCACAAGAGCAGTTGCTACGTGAGTGGGGGGACATCAGTGGGCTCTGGATTTCATCTCTGTCATTTGCTTAAGCCTCATTTGTTTCTCTGTCACTGCAGGGTGAGCCCTGTGTATCTCGGCAGGCCCGAGTATCTATTTTTCTCTCTGATGCATTTATATTCATCCATATGAACCATATACCAACGTGCTTTGACTGTGACTTAGCAGAAAATGAGCTATCCTCGCCCTCGCTCAAGGTTCTACCTTCTGACTCAAACCGCGTCTTTTCAGTAGTCTGCCGTTCTCGTTTCTGGAAGTGGGCTCTTCACATAAAGAAGAAAGGAAACACAAAAACAAAAATAACTGTGAGCTGCCCACTCTCCAGAAGACCGGGCACGAGTTGACTGACAAAGTAGCACATAAACTGTAGGTGTTTGCCTGGGCGTTTCTCTCAAATACTCTGCAGCAGCTCATGACTGTACATGTAGGATGCCGGTCTTCTCATCACTGCAAGTAGCGGTTAGCGTACACGCGTGGTGTGATTGTGTGCTGCGCATGCATGTGTGTGTGACCTGGTCGGAAACTGGAGGTTGAGGTTTACGACGGCGGCATTGTAGCCAGCTAGTTGCTAATGAGAGCATTTGTTTGCAAGGATTCTTTAGAAACGTTCACCTCTGGGGCAGACACTGGATTCAAGCAGAGAAGAAGCTTGGTCCTTGCTAAATTGCTGTTTTGTTAGCTTTTTAGCTACCATAGCTACTACAGTACAGCATGCCATAGGCAGTAGTGCAGGTATTACAATGCTACAGTATACAATAGGCACTTTACTATGGGTATTAAACCATAGCAGGTATTACAATTTCAGAGTATACCATACAATGGGCTCCATTGGTACTGCCTTTCACTGCTGGTAATGGCCCACTACAGTCAGCAAGCCAGTGTCACCCGGTGTTACCCTTCCCGCAGGCCCGAGGACAATTCTTTGCACAATCCATCTCCTCCCAAGTTCAGATGCCTCATCGTCTCATTCCTGCAAACAGATGACAAATTGTAGGGTCTGCACCCAAGGCATTGGCTTGTTTGTCATAGAAAAGCCTCAGCTAAGGGATTGGCAGGAGAAAACCAACATGGTGAGGTGTAAAGAAACGCAGCAAGCCATAGTGAAGTAGTTGATTTTAGTGGCACTGTGGATACTGATGCCTCTCGCTTGTGTGACACTGTTCTCCATCATGTGAAACCCCAACAATCCCAAAGTGCAATGATCACCGGCACGGGAACCTTCACAAGTGGCTTATGGTTTCTGATTAAATAGGTCAGCGGGCAGGATTTGTTATGAAATTGCTCAATTTACTGCCTCAGTCATGGATTTAATAAGCATACACTTGAGGAATTGTGAATGTCCCTTGAGGAGACGCAGCCCCTGGAGTTTCTTCATGGTGGGCCGATCGAAAAGCACCCAAAAGTGGAAGTCCATATGTGCATGTCATGTGATTCAGCAGCTGCTCTTTCTTAGAAGACCAGGTTCCGAATTTTCAATTCAAGTCAATTTTATTTATATAGTGCCTTTAACAAGAAGCACTGTCACAAAGCTCAAAGCCATTTCAAGCTAAAAACATGCTTTATAGTTTCCGTTCTAACGTTAGCCTGCTAGCAATAAATAGCTTTAGTGCACGGTACATAATATTAATAATTGTATTCAAGTACTTATTGTTCAAAATGTAAAGCTTGTGCTTATTCAAAGAACAAATGCTGGACTTTGGACTAAACATATCTTGGGAACACAAGAAAAAAATTCTCAGTACTTCCAGTGAATTAAATCATTCTAAGATGAACTGGAAATAACAAGGAAATAAGGTGATCATTTGTCAGCTACGTGTTCACAGAACAAAACTTGTTTGCCTTGACACACCTGACCTTGTTAAACTTGGTTTACCATTTTGCCTTCCTGCCATGAGAATCTTGTCTAATCTTAACCTTTGTGAGACAGACAATCACCAGTGGTAGTTCAGTTAGCCTGCATTAAAGTCATTTAAATGCCACTATTATCACCAGTTCTTGGGAATAATAATGACAAAGCCAGCCTTTGAGCCACCCTAACCCGCCCACTTCCAGTGAGCTCACTCATGGTTTTATTGTTTCTTTCAATGTCATTATACCAAGGAAGTTCACTACAAAGAACCTTCCTCTGCAGTTCTTGTTCTCTTAAAATGACAAGCTGCCACATCTCTGAAAAGGTTGCGGGTGCTTTCCTCTCCAAACTTGCCCATGGAGGAATTTCCTGTGAACCTAGCGCTGCCTCTGTTTTTCATCTTCCCTCTCACTTTCAGCTGTTTTTTTTTCTCTTTTAGCAAGCATTAGCCATATTTCTCTCTGTTGCTTTTGCTACCCATCGGCGCTGCTTTGTAACTCGCTTGGTAATTTTCTAACGCAGTTGCTGGGTGCGAATAAATATGTTAAACAGTTGTCCTGCTTGGAGTTTCAGCTTAGCGTTGCTTAAATTTAGGGTCCAAGACCTGCAGATTGGTAGGAGGTATCAGTTCTTGGGAGTATGTAATGGCTCAGTAAAAGACTAAATGGAGCACAAACCAAAAACAGAGCAGTTTCATTGCTATAGTATAGCACTCAGACACAACAAAGCTAAGGAAAATGCCGTTTTGCTGCTGAGGTACAGATCCTGTGGCGTGAACTGTAAGTTACGTCGCTTGCAGAGATTGTACCTCTGGGTCACTGCACCTCCGTGCTTAATTGGAGGGCTGTCACTGTCATCTCAAATTCTATGGTCAGAACACCCCCAGCATTAATGTTGTGACGTCCCTCTCAGATTGTCACATGTTTGTCTCGCCTGGCTTTCTTCCTTCAGCTATGCAACTTCTCATTCCGCGATGCTGGCCTGGCTCCTACAGAACGTGATTTGACTGCTCCCCAGATTCCCTTGAATTAGCTGGCCTGTTGTTTCCATGGCTGCCTGCCATGGTGCTACCACACCTGTTACGGTTACATGAGAAAACACAATTGAAGGGAGATAATAGGAGCATGGGGAATTCCGGTGTCTCTGTTTGTGAGCTGTTTGTCGACATCTGTTCGGCGGTGACTTGGCTCATCCCCTTGGCACTGAGGAACAGACCCAATCAACACAGACAAATAGATTTTTTAATTCATATCCTTTTCGTCATGGGTTTACCCTTCTCCCCAAATCTCTCCATTTTTGTGTCCTAGATGGCTCTTGCTGAGCAGTTTGTTCATCTTCATCGCTCACTCTATCCTCTGGATTAGAGCTTAAGCACGATCTAAAGCATTCCTGATATTTTTCCCGTAACTTCTGAGAAGGTAGGAAGGACGATAATGGAGAAAGTTAGGGAAGCACACATTAGGAAGAGAGCAATGAATAATATGTGACTTTAAACCCTTGCGCAAGGTATGAAAAAGGTTTAGGTAAGCGTGGGTCATTTTATAAGCGTTTATAAAACTGGATTTGTCAATTGGGGGTGACGTGATGGCTCAGTGAGTCGCACTGTTGCTTCACACCTGCAGCCTTGGGGGTTTGAATCCAATGTCCACCCCGTGTTTGTTTGAATTGTACGTGTTCTCCCTGTGCAGCATGGGATTCCTCACAGCTGTGCTACAACCAGACAATCATTAACCTATCAGTCAAGCAATTCCTGCAAAGCTTGTGTGGGGGGGTGAGGCCTTGAAGTGTGAAAGTTTAATGCTGCCATTAATATTGATTTGAGTGCACTGACTCCCAGGTGACGCAATCCTGTTCCTTTCAAACTACGCAAAGGAGCTGACCTTTGTGTTGCCACCTTGACAGAAGGGGGTTTGTACACTTCTCTGCATGCTGCTATTTGGGCTCTGTGTACTTAGCCAGTACAACGGTGGTTTAAAGCATGCACTAAACAAATAGGTATATAGATCTAAATACCATCCAGGTCCAGCTGATACTTATTTGATGGGCTTTTTTTGGAAATTTGCAGATGCCTGAGTCTATTTCATCAAGCTGCATGAAATTCTGGCCGAAGATGAGGAAGAGGAGCCAAGGTGTCAAGTGATGAGTGTATGCCAGAGCTGGGAAAGTGCGTCACTGAACTTCCTCTTTCTAGGGCTTCTGCTGGGCCTCATGTGAGGCCATTACGGGAATGGCTTTCACTCTCTCTCACACACACACACACACACACACACACACAAAAGATTAAAAGACACAAACCAGAAGTCGGCACCTGCACCAGTGAGCCGTTTCAGCACATGATGGGGGAGGGGCTGGTGAAGTGTTTGCACTGTAGTAACCTTTCTTTCTGAAATCCTGAATGTCTACACTGAAAAATAAGATGAAAGAAAATGAAAGAATTAAACTATCTTCAATATATTACCCATAGTGTGTTTGTGTGGGTGTGTGTCTGTATCATGGTTATGTATTACGTTGTTAGGACAAAATGTTCCCAGGAGGTAATTAAAACCTGGCATTTTTAGTTTGAGGGAACATTTGCTGTGTCCCCGCAAGGGAAAACTCAATTTTATAAAAATTTGTGAATGCAATCAAAAAACCAAAAGAGCCGAAAGTCTTGTATTTTGTAAAGTTTAAGGGCTGGGTTAGAGTTAGGGTTGTCGTAGTTAGGATTTGGGTTAGACCCATAGAAATGAATGGAAGGTCCCCACAGGGTTACGAATACAAACGTATGTGTGTGTGTTTGCTTAGTACTTAGTACACTTAGTTCCTCCTGGGCCGTTCAGTACATAGGGCAGCAAGCTTCCTTCAGAAAATTTGATCAGCTGGGTCAATTTTGGCTTTGTTCGTTTTGATGTTGATGGTTTGTAGGTCTTCAACGCAAATAGCTCACCAGATTTTAAATGGGTTCCCTTATTTCCGCTTCCAATTTTTGGGAATCCAGACCATTGCAACCTTGGAGATGCGATGGTCGGGTAACTGGAACACATAATCTACTAGTCACATTCAGCAGAGTGTGACTGTGTTGTCCAACATTAGTAGACCACTCCTTATCAGGACATCGTCGTTGGTAATTCGATCGTGGTAGGAGATGCCAAGTACAGGTCACAAGCGTCTTCGATGGAACACGTTGAGTAGTTTGGCTATACCCTTGGTCGCCTGCTGTGTCTCGCTGAAGTAAATGGCAGCTGTCACCATCATGCTGTTGTAGAACTGGATTTTGGTCACGCAGACGATTGACACCATTGCCCAGATTTGGTGCATGCATTCTGTCGTCATTTGACTGTGTCCGCCGTCTCTGTGATAGTGGAACTACCCAAGTAGGTGAATTCGGTCACCTCTTCTATTGCCTTTCCTCCCACCATGATGAGCAGCTTGGTGGCTAGATTTCCTCTCATGACTTTTGTCTTCTAGGTGTTGATTTGAAGGCCTAGCTCTCCTGCTTCTAGTTCCAGCTGCATGGTCGTGTTCTGGAGGCCTGGGTGTGATTCCGCCAACAACATTGCATCGTCAGTGAAATTCAGATTGTTGACTTGAGTGGTTGTAGTCCACGGGACACTACCTTGGGTACCCCTCGTTGCCCATCTCACGGCAAAATTCATGGCTAAGTTGAACAGGAATGGCGATAGAATGTGTCGTGTCTTTATGTGTTCTCCTGAGACATCTTTATCTTGTGATTCCTGAGGTATGCTCCAGGCTCTCTATAACCCTGTACTAGAGATGGATGGATGGATGGATGGATGGATGGATGGATGGATGGATGGATGGATGGATGGATGGATGGATGGATAAAATTCCATTAAGAAGAAGTGAGGAAATGGCATGGACAAGATACAGCACATGGGTCACTGCCCGTAGAACCTTCAAAAGTGTCTCTAGGTGTCCACCAGACTGTGGGACTAGGCTGTCATAAGCCAAATTTTACCGGAAAGGATGGGGAGCAGTATTGCTATGGCACCAGCGTGCACTGTAACCTGACTGCTCGTAACTAGTTTGGCGTGTACATTAAACAAGGTGGGCAGCCTGGGAGGCTCTAGTAGTCAGGGTGTCGCCCACAACCCCGCTGCAGGATAAATGAGCGCCATTGATCACCTTTGGGGCCAGCTTGTGGACTGAGGTGACGCTGCAGTGGTTTTGTAAAGCGGCGACCCGTCGGGGACAATGGGCTAGCGACTGTCAAACCTGAGCACATATAGACAATAGCACTGCAGTCAGGGCTTTTGGGTGCAGAAATAGCTCCATTAAAAGAGTTGCATTTCCTTCCCTCGTGATGACTTTACTTTTGGCAGACTAAATGACTACAGCTGATGATGGGTGTGTAGGATGTGCTGCTCCCTGGGCTCTTCGGCCTTCACACACATTTGCTGCTGTCCTCCCACTTCCTGCAGGTTAAGAAAGCTGCCTCTAGGCAGAAAGCAGAATGCAGGTGCCCCTTACAGTAATGTAGAGACATTACTCAGCATCAAAGTGTTTTATCGTCTGTTGTATAAAGTTTCAGAATGTTACTGTTACACTGAGGGGACAGCCTGTGGCAGAACTTGTTTTATGGTTTCTTCTGGTGAGTGTGTGTGCATGCGTGTGTGTGTGTGTTTGTGAGAATCACCACCTTCTCTCTCTCACACACTCTCGAAGGACAGTCTCTTATTTACGGCCGTTCTGCTCCATACACCTGCCATACTAACCCATCTGTTTTCTCGGTACACAGACCCTCCAGTGAGTGGGGGGCCAGTTCTCACTCAGCCAAGGCTTCTCATTATGCCAGAAAAACAACTACTTGGACAGAAACTCTCCTCACATGGGCTCTCAGCTGTCAGTCAGGCGCTAGTCAATAACGTATCCTGGACATCTCAAACCCAGGCCTCAGTCTTTGGAACATGCTACCACATAAGCATTCTACTGGTATTTTACATAATACAGACTGACCTGTCTTCCCAGAGACTGAGCTTTGTGTTCCTTCTGCTTCTCAAACCCCATCCAGGGGACAGAGTGCATTCATCCAGGTTACCAAGTATTCTGGGAATGGTTTGTATGGGGGTGGGGGTGGAAGAGGGAAGGGAGCCCATTGCTCCAGACTGAGAGCGAGTAACCCAATCTCCTCTCCTCTGAGGTAATCCTGAAGCTTTTTCAGACAGCACCAGATGGATCAAATGGCAAAGCAAGGATGAGGAAACAAACAAATTACACACACAAACACACGCACACGTATGCACGCACACACACACGGCCCTGTGCTGACAGGATGTAAATCCAACCTGCCCGGCATGGTTTGTGACAATAGACCATCCTTGCAACTGAAAGGCTTTCCTCTACATACCATTGATAAACATTAGTCAGCTACCAGGTGCCTGGACACACTCCACACGTCCAGGCTGTGTGCTACACTCTCACATCTTCACACTCAAGGGCCGTGCAGAACTCCCAAAAAACAGAAACTCATGCACCAGTGCCGCTCACTAACAAATACAGTATCTCACGCCTGCAAAACTGTGCCTTTTACCAAAAGCACACAGAAATAACCCCAATTCTGTACCTGTGTCTCACACTCCCCTACATGTAAGCACCCCACATGTCCTGCTTAGCACACAAGTAAACAGAATATCATAGGACACCACATGTCAGTATGTTATTTTTGGCACAAGTTTCCCAAACAAGGGAGTGTCTCCCTTATTTATAATGCATCAGTACAGGATATCCAATAACAGTTACCATGTGAGAATGTTAATATGTTTGCATGATGTTCCTTGGGAGTGCAGTTCTTTGGTGCAAAATGAGTGTTTGGTCACAAGTGTTTTCTCTGATGACGGGAGCCATTCAGCCTCTGTGTGCGCACGTGTGTCTGTGTGTGTGGCACACAGCCGGACCCGCCGAGCATTTGTAAAAACTCCAGCTGTGGTTTGGTTCAGGAAACATCTGAGCTGAGATAACACCAGCCCTTGTATTTACTGTACCTACCTTCCTTACTGTAATACCGTCCCTGGCGCTATTTATAGAGTGCCAAGGTAGCCTCACAGTAAAGGTGTTCTTTCAAAGCACGGAGCCTCACAAAAGCACAGGCTGGTCAGAGAGTACTGGTTTCTCTCCAACACCTACCCTGTGTGGACAGGTTCAGAAGATTCCTGCTTGAATTTCCAGGTCTCTCCTTGCTATTTGGATTTATCTGGATTTTATCTGCGGTGAGGTTATTCACTTCTTAGTCATTCAACAGCTGCTCTCTCACCGCTAGGAAAGCAGCGCAGGCCATGTTGTGGTGTTCAGCTCAGGAACAGCTCTCATGTTCTTAGTCACTGCAATGGACGTGGGATTACTGAACAGTAGCAGAGTTGGCTTCCAGATTCTCCTTGCTTGATTGAGTCTGAGAGGGGAGGGGGTCGGCATTCCTGGAACCCAAGCTGGCCCTGCCCCAATCAGCCCCCCCCCCCCCCCCCCCCCCCCCCCCCCGGCTGCGCCCATTGGCGCCCCTCTTCCGGCCGGGGGGCTGGCGGCACGGTGCCCGCCCCCCCCTTTCTGTCCCGGCCC